>CM064489.1:33999789-34014409 GCA_032716605.1 Paralithodes platypus | reverse complement strand
ATGCGACCAGGTCATACCCCTTGGTTCATGTGGAGCTGGAAATTGATGGTGTGATTAAGGACTTAGATGTTGGGATCGTTGAGAAATTGCCAGTGGAGGGCGTCGACCTTCTTCTCGGCAACGACTTTGCGGTGCCTACTTTAGAAGTTCCACCCTTAGTCGTTGCCGAGAGTCCGGCCGACGTGAGTAGGGAGGAACAAGAGTGGGTAGTGAGTTGTCAACGCCAACAGATGGCGTGTGTGGTAACTCGTTCCCAAGCATTTAAGGTATCACAGCCTATGTCCCAGGCCACAGAACAGCGGAGGAAGGGAATTAAGGAGAAGCGGAAGGCTGGGAAATGTTTGAAGAGTTTAGAACCAGTGGCTCTCCCAAAAGACCCAATAGCAGTACCTTTGACTGAGTCTGTTGTAACTCCAGTGCCTAACATAGTTGATAAAGTAGTGGAGGAGGCAGAGACTCAGAGACAGCACCGTTACCTGCAGCGAGAAAACCGGATGTCTAAGTTGGATGTTGGGGGAGGGCAGGAGTTGTTGACCAAGCAGTTAGACATGTTGGCTCCCACAGACATTCGAAAGTTGCAATTAGAGGATCCAGAGGTTTTGCAGTGTACCCATGGGGCTGTGGAGTTAGAAGAAGATTGGGATGCAAAGGCAGGGGATTTTTTTTTCTTTAATGGAATTTTATACCACCGATATCAAGATCCTAAAAAGAACTGGGAGGGCAGATCAGGTATAGTTGACCAGCTGGTCGTGCCAGAGGGCTGCAGGGAAAGTTTGCTTAGGTTGGCTCATGATTCTCCATTATCAGGACATTTGGGTGCCAAGAAAACGGTGGCGGCTTTGGGGAAATTGTTTTGGTGGCCGGGGATGAAGTGTCATGTGCAGTCATGGATAAACTCATGTGATATTTGTCAACGTGTCGGGAAACCGAACCAAGTTATTCCTAAGGCTCCGTTACACCCTATTCCTGTGATTGGGCCACCCTTTAGTAAAAATTATTGTTGACATGGTTGGTCCACTCCCTCCCACTAAGGCTGGAAATAAATTTGTGTTAACCATAATGGATGTTGCCACTAGATACCCCGATGCATACCCTATGAAAAATGGAATGGCTAAGACGGTAGTCAGTAACTTGTTGTGGTACTTCTCAAGGTACGTATACCCGGAGGAGATTCAGTCTGATCAGGGATCTAATTTCACCTCCAACATGTTCAAGCAAACAATGCAACAGCATGGGATACGAGCAGTAGTATCGTCAGCGTATCACCCTGAGAGTCAAGGGGTGCTTGAGCGGTGGCATGCTACACTTAAAAGCATGCTCAGGTGTTATTGTGCTGACAACGGTATGGATTGGGATCTTGGATTGCCTTATGTGCTGTTTGCTGCTCGGGAGGTACCTTGTGAGAGCCTGGGATTTAGTCCAAACGAGCTGATTTTTTGGACACCGTGTCAGGGGCCCCCTTAACACCTTACGAGCGGCCTATGCGGTTTATTTATGTGTACCGCACAGCGGGGTGTTTTTAGCCAAAATAGGGCTGTTTACGTGATCATTTTCATGCCTAAATAAGACCCAGAACGTAAAACAAGTACCTATCCCTGAAAGGGCATAAACAGAGCTTTCGAATGACACCATAACGATCCTTGTATGATGGATAGTTTTCTTGCAATAACCGTGCAACGCGAGTGCAAAAAGCAGGTAATTCGGTACTTTCAGTACATAATTGAGTATGTAGCGAGTGAGAGAGGGAGGGAGCTGAGATTTGTGCAGTCATTAGGTTCGCTGCGGTGGCCTGGAGCAGTCATACGCTCGCTAGTCTCCTGCCACCACTTGTCTCTCTCTCTCAGCCACATTACGTGCTAAAAATTGCCACTCGAGTTATGTCGAGCGCCGCCACATAGTCCAGCTTTATTTAACTCGACTTATGTTGCTCGCCGCTAAATAAGGGTAAATGCTGAAAGAAATTTGGGAGGGGACTATGCAGGCCTTGTCCATTATTAAATATGTGCTTGAAAGCCGTGAGCGCATGCTTAAGGATCTGGAGATGTGCAGGTAGAATTTGACAGAATCACAAGCTTTGATGAGGACAGGTATGATCGCAAAGTGAGGCTCCGGAAGTTCACTGTAGGACAAGAGGTATTAATTTTGTTGCCTTTGGTTGGTAACCCCCTCTCTGCGAACACTGGACCTTATAAATTGTATAAAACATTCAGACTTAGATTTCCTTGTTGCCACTCCAGACAGGAGGAAAAAGAACCAGTTAGGTGTCACGGAACCTTATTAAAGAGTATGTGTGCGCCCCTCTGAGCCTCTCACTGTCCCTGTGTTGGCTTGTGGGCCGTGGTGGAGAAGGAGAGGGGGACAGTCAAGCTTCAGAGGAGGATAGAGATCAACATGTTTCAGCGGATCAGTGGGCGGGGAACTCGAGCCTAAGGGCTGACGAGGCTATAGCTCATTGCCTGAGCCGCAGTTTGATGCTATCCGTCAGTTGTTCGGTTCATACCCCACTGTATTTGCTGAACACCCAGGCCTCACTACTAAGGCTATGCATGATGTTGACGTGGGGGACCATATACCCTTTAGTCAATCCCGTACCGTGTGCCCCCCATAAAACTACCAGCTCTGAGGGATGAGTTGGAGTATATGCTCGGTAGAGGGTTGATAGAGAAAGGCACAGTTAAGTGGACTTCCCCCGTAACACTGCAGCCTAAGCCAGATGGCAAGGTACGCTTTTGTATTGATTTCCGTAGGTTAAACGGTTTGACTCCAACTAACCCATATCCTCTTCCTCGGGTTGATGATAGTGTTGACAAAATTGGTAATGCTCGTTTTTTGTCTAAAGTAGATTTAGTAAAAGGTTACTGGCAAGTACCTTTGTCCGAGCGTGCTAAAGAGGTATGTGGTTTTGTTGTTGACGGGAGTACCTACCGGTGCAATGTTATGCCTTACGGACTTAAGAATGCACCAGCAACGTTTCAGAAGCTGATTAATGAAATTGTAAAGGACATTCCGAATTGCACCATATATTTGGACGATGTAATCATTTATGATGATGACTTTGAGAGCCATTGTGAGCACCTTGAGACCTTGTTCCGGAAACTTAGTGAAGCAGGTTCTGGTAGTAAATTTGGCAAAGTGTGACTTCGTAAAAGCCACTGTGCAGTACCTTGGGTTTGTAGTGGGAAGGGGACAGGTGTGCCCTCCTCAGAAACAAGGTACAGGCTATCAATAAATTTCCGCACCCAACAACCAAGAAGCAGATTATGAGATTCTTGGGTATGATAGGCTACTACAGACGCTTCATAAAAGGTTACTCAATGGTGTTGGCACCTCTCACAGATTTGTTATCTAAAGACAAAAAGTTTTTGTGGGCACCTGAGTGTGAAAAGGCTTTCACTTTGGTGAAACATTTGCTATGTACTCACCCGATACTCAGGGCCCCAGACTTTAACAGGCCTTTTCAGCTGGCAACAGATGCTAGTGGTGCAGGGGCTGGTGCCGTCTTGCTACAGACAGACAATGAAGGTGTGGAACACCCAGTAAGTTTCTTTTCTAAGAAGTTCAATGCTGCACAAAAGAACTATTCTACAATAGAAAAGGAATTACTGGCGATTGTGCTGTCGCTCAGGTACTTCGAGGTGTATGTTCCAGTCGTGGTTATCTACACTGATCATCACCCTTTGAGATTCCTGAATCAATTTCACAATCGCAATATGAGACTGACCAGGTGGTCTTTGATGTTGCAGGAGTATAACCTGGACATCCGTCATATTGCTGGATGTGACAACGTGATCGCGGATTGTTTATCAAGGGTGGATGATCAGTCGTAGGCTATCACAGGTGTGTGGGTTTGAGTGGAGGAAAATAGGCTGCCCTTATAGTGCAGCCGGGAAAAACATATTAAAATATAAAATCATATAAAAACTTTCTTTTGATATAGGTAATCTTATAAGTTTGTCATAGCCTATAGAGTCCACAAACTATCAAACGGCTGAGCTGCTGTAAGCTCGCTCTGGGAGCATGATATTGTGTCTTTTTGCTATTGTTGGGAGGAGTTATAAAATGTGATTTTTTTTTTTTTAATAATAAGATGTATTTTGGTGATAAACTCAGCTTTGTTTTAGTGCCATGCGGTCGCTGGGTGTGAGGGGCTTGATGGGGTTCTGTGTTTGTCAGATTTTAGCTCAGGGTTGAGCGAGTAAAATCTTGGGGGAGGTGTGACGCATGTCCACATGTGAGCATGCTGTAGAGAACGCCTAGTCGTGCCCCACTCTCGCTAGGATCGTCAGGGCAAGAACTTTGGCTGTAGTCTATGTAGAGTTTCCTAACTTAGTTTGTGTGAGCCGTTGTACTATAAGTATTATGAATATGTATTTTGTTTTCATCTGAGTCAACGAGTTCTATTTTATATCATTAGTTATAAGTATTGTGTGTAAAACTTATTTGTAATGATGGGAAGAGAAACAGCCACAGTTAGGTGTCAGTGGGTACGCCAGGCAGGAGGTAGGCCTAACTCACTCGCACTCCTCCCTCCCTCAGTGCTAGGGGAGCCTTTGTGTATCCCAGAGGAGAGAGTGGGCGGTCCTTAGTAGTTCACGTTGGGCTCACTAGAGGGCCGGGTATAAAAGGGAAGTCTAGCCATTTTTTCATCAGAACTCATTAGGCAGAGCGACTTTTCATTTCCCTTGCTAACTATTTATATTCTTCTGACTGATGGGAACTTTCTCTACTACCTTACATTCTTATTTCCTCTTTTCCCTGCCCTGTTTAACTTCCATTGTCCCGTTGGTGCAGAGCTAGTCAGCCAACGTATTATCGCTTGAGTTCTCACGAGATACTTGCCTATTAGATAGCCTATTTTGGAAGGGTTGACTTAGAATAGGATTGATTTATGTTTGTTGCACTTGTATATGCATTTCCCCTGTGTGTTATTATTATTATTCCTGTTTTCTGCTAGTCTAGGTAATGCTAGACTGGGGTAAGGCTTTTCTGTGTTACAAGTTGTTGTTTGATGCAGTGGTTAAGCGATAAACCTGCATACTCGTTTCGGTTCAGTGAAGCCTAGGTTGTCTTCGCGGCTGACTGTGTTGAGTTAATAATTTACAGTGCGTGAGGGCAAGAGCCTAACCACCCTGTATTTTATTAACAGTTTGTTTTTACTTTGTCAAGGAGCCGGGAGAAAACCAGATACAAGGGATCTGGATTTCTCAAAGTGCACTTGTTAGTTTTAACGTAATACTTTAAACAGTCGTGAGGACTTCGCTAGGCTACGAGCCGTTTTTGCTCAGTCACTGCTACCTTTTTGCCTACAGTACCCCAGCTAGACTTTACTCGATTAGTAGATACAGAATAGTATTGAAGCTTTCCTTATGTATGATATTGTTTATGCACTATTGATTTCATGTGTTGCAAGCTTGGCTACTTTAGTGATTAGTGGCCCACGAGCACAATCCGAGTAGGCTATTGCCGTTGCATTTGCAGAGTACTTCCTTTTAATGTTTGCCATTTACTATTGCATATTCTTTTAATTATTCTTATGCCATTTTACGCCTTCAATAGTATTTAATTGCCAGTGTTTTTGCTTATTGAATTACTGCTCAAAATCCGATACGTACTTCTTACGAGCATCCGAGAAGCATCTAACTTTTTTCAGAAGATTCCTTGCTCGATGCTTAAGGACTATTAATTAACGTAACGTAATAGTGCCGATCCTAAGTAGAGGGTGGTGGACTTCTTAAGTTCATAGTCAAGGGTGGATTACTTCGGCTTCGGCCAACACTATTCTTTTGTGTTGTTGTTTTTTACTTCATTGTTTGATTGTTGACCAGACTAGATAATTCCTGTCTCTTTATTAGTCTGTTGTTGAACACTAGTACCGAGTTCTTGTATACCCCGTTATAGCAGATTGAACTCTGGAGGGTATGGGTGTGTTTTGTTCGGCTGGCAGTACTCAGGGGTTGGGATCGTGTGTTTCCGTTGTGGCAGCGAGCCATATTCGAGTCCTGATTGAGAGCCCTTGTGTACCCGAGTGCCAGTTCGTAACAGTAACAAGACAGCCCCAGCCCCTCCGCCACTGGCATCAGTCGCCAGCTGAAAAGGTCTGCTGAAGTCCGGGGCCCTGAGTATGGGGTGGGTACATAACAGGTGTTTCACCAAGGAAAACGCCTCTGCACACTCAGGAGACCACCGGAACTTCTTGTCCTTAGATAATAAGTCAGTTAAAGGTGCCAGTACAGTCGAATAGCCTTTGATGAAGCGACGATAATAGCCTATCATACCTAGAAACCGCATGATTTGTTTCTTAGTCGTAGGCTGGGGAAACTGATCGATGGCTTTTGATCTTTGTCTGTGGAGGGCACACCTGACCCATCCCCACCTCGAACCCCAGGTACAAAACTGTGGTTTTGACAAAATCGCACTTACCCAGGTTTACCACCAAACCTGCTTCATTCAGTTTATTAAAAAGCTGTCCGATGTGAGCACAGTGACTGTTAAAATCATCGTCGTATATTATGACATCATCTAGGTACACCGTACAGTTGGGAATGTCGGCTACAATGTCATTCATTAATTTCTGAAACGTTGCAGGGGCATTTTTCAGCCCGTATGGCATAACATGGCAACGATATGTGGCACCGTCGACCACAAACCCACACACCTCTCGCGCTCGCTCAGACAAGGGCACTTGCCAATAACCCTTAACAAGGTCAATCTTAGTGAGGAACTTGGCTTTTCCTATCTTATCCACACTGTCGTCCACGCGAGGGAGAGGGTAGGCATTTGTGGGGGTTAAACCATTCAACCTGAGGAAATCTATACAAAACCGCACCTTGCCATCTGGTTTGGGCTGCAGTGTGACTGGGGAAGTCCACCTTACTGCACCCTCAGAAATCAGCCCACGTTTCAGCATATAATCCAGCTCTTCCCTAAGTGCTGGTAATTTAATAGGGGGAACATGGTATGGCACTGATTTAAAGGGCGGGTGGTCCCCAACATCGACATCGTGCACCGCTTGAGTAGTGAGGCCAGGATGCTCCGCGAAAACAGCTGGGTTTGAATCAAACAAGTGCTGCACAGCTACACGCTGTTGCTCAGGCAGGTGCAATATCAACTCGTGAGCCACTTGTCTAGAATTCCCCGCCCACTGATCCGCAGAAACATGACAATCCCAATTATCCTCCCCCGCAGCTTGACTGTCCCTTCCTCCTTCTCCACCACGATCGCTGCAGATCAACACCGGGACAGTGAGAGGCTCGGAGGGGCGCCTCACACACTCTTTCATCAGATTTACATGGCAAAGTTGGTTCTTTTTCTTACGATCAGGAGTAGCTACTAAATAGTCGAGATCAGAAACCTTCCTTACAACCCGATACGGACCAGAATACTTGGCAGACAAGGGGTGTCCCACCAGAGGCAGTAGTATCAGTACCTCCTGATCTACTTCAAACTCCCTCAGCTTCTCCTTCTGGTCGTATCTGTCCTTCATCTGAGCTTGTGAACTCTTAAGGTTCTGACCTGCTACCTTCAAGCTCTTTAGCATTCTCTCACGGCTTTCAACTACATACTTTAGAAGCGAGCATGGCTTTGTGACTCCCTCCCAGATCTCCTTGACTATGTGGAGGGGCCCCTTGACCCTGTGTCCAAAAACCAACTCGTTCGGGCTAAATCCCAAGCTCTCCCCAGGTACTTCTCTCGCAGCAAATAAAACGTATGGGAGACCTAGATCCCAGTCCTTCCCATTTTCCATGCAATAACACCGCAACATACTCTTGAGAGTCGAGTGCCACCTTTCCAAAACACACTGACTCTCGGGATGGTAGGCAGATGACACCACAGACACTATCCCATGTTGCTGCATGGTCTGCTTAAACAGAGCAGAAGTAAAATTGGATCCCTGATCAGACTGGATCTCCTGAGGGTAGCCATAACGAGAGAAATAGACAAGTAGGTTTTTGACAACAGTCTTAGCCATCCCGTTGCGCATGGGGTAAGCATCTGGATACCGTGTTGCTACATCCATTACAGTTAGTAAAACTTTATTGCCGGCACTAGTGGGGGGCAATGGGCCCACCATATCGATAACTACTTTGCTGAAGGGCGGCCCAATGACAGGGAGGGGTTGTAACGGGGCTCTCGGGATGACCTGATTGGGTTTCCCAACAACTTGACAAGTGTGACACTGTGACACCCATGACACGACACTCGCCTTTAACCCAGGCCACCAGAAAAGCTTGCTCAGAGCTGCCTCCGTCTTACGTGCCCCCAGGTGCCCTGCCAAAGGCACATCATGAGCTAATCTCAATAAGCTCTCACGGCACACCCTCGGTACTACTAACTGGTCCACTAATCCTGACCCGCCATCCCACTTTTTCTTGGGATCCTGATGTCTCCGATACAATATCCCCTCGGACAAGAAAAAATCACCAGGCTGCGCATCCCCATCGCTCTCCAGTTCGATAGCACCATTACCACATGCCCTGACTTCAGGATCTTCCAGCTGCAAGGAACATATATCAGCAGGTGCGAGATTATCCAAGTTCATCTTAAATAATTTATTTCCACCTCCAATGTCCCGCTGAGCCATCCTTTCCTCACGCTGCGAATAACGATGCTGTCGCAGAGTCTCTTCCTGCCCTGCACCTGCACTAGCGGTGACAGGCCCCGGGGCCTCTCCAGACTCTAACATAGGTGCCAATAATGAGTCACCAAGAAACACTGCCGGCTCAAAACTCTCCAATTGACCAACACTTCCCGTTTTCTTGTGACCTTTCCTCCGCGGTATGATAGACTGAGGTGGTGGCTGCAAGGCTCCGGATGTCTGAGAACGCGTCACAACACACACCATGGTTTGTACGCTACACTTCTCAACCCACTCCTGTTACTCCCTACTAACGTCGGCCGCCTTCTCGGCAACGACCAAGGGTGAAACCTTAGAAGCAGGCACCGCAAAGTCGTTGTCGAGGAGGAGGTCGACGCCCCCAACAGGCAAGTTCTCTACAATTCCGACATCCAGCTCCTTCGCCACACCACCCACCTCCAGCTCCATCTGCACCAGCGGGTAGGACTTCGTAGCATTGATCCCCTGAACTACCACCACCCGAGCAGCGTTAATCGGTCCACCAGTAAAGTTCCTGAACAAGGTCTGAGAAGCCCCCGTATCACGCAATAGCTTAACTCCTCGCCTTTCGCCAGCCCACCTCACAAAACCATGCCCTCTATGACCCCCCAAAGACGTCGCGGACAGGGTTCGAGCATTCCGGAGTCTTGAACACAGGCTGTGTCCCAACCTCTGACGAACTACCCTTGGCAAACTCAGAAGATATAGGCGACACCCCTATACTGCGGGCCAATGACACAACCTTGTTTGGTGGCTTGTTCGGACAAGCATTTGCAAAGTGACCCTCCTTGTGACATGCAAAGCACTCTTTACTCTTTGGTTTCCCTTGGGAGTGGGAGGTACCATTAGACTTCTTATACGGGACGGTATTTGGTTTATGTTCAGTTTTATTGTCAGTGCTACATGGTTTTGTGTATTTATGTGTATCAAAATTCTTGGGAGGGGGAAGGGTACGATCCTTTGCACCCGACTCACTCCTAGCTGCTGCTTCGCACCCTCAAATTAATGACAGTCGGCGGTCAGCCATTTCTGCTGCCTCCTGGAGAGTTCTAGGAGTTTTTCCTTTATATTTAATGTTAAGTCCCCGCCTGTGCACTTAAAGAACTGCTCCAAGAGAACCAGCTCACTCAACTCCTCAAAAGTAGCTGCCCTCTCAGAACGCAGCCAATGTCGTAGTGCATCAGACAAGTCCCGGGCGTGTTCTAGGAAGGTACTATCCTTGCCCTTAGTAACACCCCGAAACTTCAAGCGGTAAGTTTCTGGTTGTAACTCATAGGCCCGTAGCACAGCCTTCTTTAGCTCATCGTAAACTACACAGGACTCTAAAGGTAGTGCATCATACGCTTTTAGCCCCTTTCCTAGGAGTCTTGATGAAACTAATGCTGCCCACTTTTCCTGAGGCCACTGGTGTTCCTGACACTTCTTCTCAAATCGCATAAAAAACTCAGCCACACATAATTCATCGAACACAGGAACTAGTTTAAGCAGGTGCGACAATGATTGGTCCTGATGTCTGTTACCTCCCCCAATATTTCGCCCTGTTACCTCCACTCGAGATCTCTCCAGCTCCCTGTCAGCCCGATACCTAGTAGACTCTGCCTGCAGTTCAGCCTCTCGTATAGCTGTTCTCTCTGCAGCCTCAGCCTGCACACTAGCCTGTCTCTCAGCAGCCTCAACCTGAGCTCTAGCCTGTCTTTCGGTAGCCTCAACCTGAGCTCTAGCAACCTCAACCTTGGCCATCTCAAGCCGAAACAACAAATCTGGAGTCAACCCTTGAGGAGGAGAAGATGCATTTAATGGGGAGGGTCCCTGTGATTGAATTCCACGCTGCCATTGACCATCAACTTGGGGGTATGTACTAAATTCAGGCACCCTGACGTTTGATACGGGGGTAGAGTGGAGGGGGGGCTGGGGACCGGGGCCCCCAGTCGCCTCTCCACCCAGGTCTCTCCCTTCTAAACCCAATATCAAAGTCCTCAGCTGATCTTTCCTCATGCCACTTAACACCTTACGATCGGCCTATGCGGTTTATTTATATGTACCGCCCAGCGGGGTGTTTTTAGCCAAAATAGGGCTGTTTACGTGATCATTTTCATGCCTAAATAAGACCCAGAACGTAAAACAAGTACTATATCCCTGAAAGGGCATAAACAGAGCTTTCGAATGACACCATAACGATCCTTTTATGATGGCTAGTTTTCTTGCAATAACCGTGCAACGCGAGTGCAAAAAGCATGTAATTCGGTACTTTCCCCATATAATTCAGTATGTAGCGAGTGAGAGAGGGAGGAGGGAGCTGAGATTCGTGTCAGTAGGTTCGCCGCGGTGGTCTGGAGCAGTCATACGCTCGCTAGTCTCCTGCCACCACTTGTCTCTCTCTCTCAGCAAAATTACGTGCTGAAATTGCCACTCGACCTATGTCGAGCGCCGCCACATAGTCCAGCTTTATTTAACTCGACTTATGTGGTGAGCCGCTAATTAAGGGTTAAACCCTGATGACCCTGAAGATCTGCCACACACTTTAAGCCATACTTATTCAGCTTCAACACCCTGGCAGTGGTAAGGGGCACCTCTAAAAATCTTCTAGCACCCTCCTCGCTATCGACTAGCCACTCCACAGGTCTTTCTCCCTCCGAGCCTGTATCGTGACCTGACCCATCACTGTGTTCTGATGTATTAGACATGTTTGTGTACTGCAGTAATTATCACGGTTATAGAATGTGCCTTATCGCCTATGCAAGTATGTATACACTAATGTTATTTAAAGTCTTTAAGGTGTTATATTGGTTGCTCCAAAAAAAAAAAATCTATGTCCTCTGTATTCCTCTAATCATAAGGAATCTCAAAACAAATGACCACTATATTCCTCTGTTCAGTAAATCCTGGCAAGGTCGCCATTTGTTACGTCCTGGGATATATAAACACTGGGCTCTTTCTATTGGACTAGGTATGCGGCAACAAGCAACAACGGAAAACGCTAGATCCAACCCTTATCTATAAACCCAGGCAACAAACCCCCCTAAACCGTCAAGAGTCCTGCCTGGACAACGAGGTATCCTAGGACTCGGTTACAGGGTGCACGCAGTATAGACTGCTGATAGTCAAGCAGGCTATATAAAAGATCACACAATTAAGTTGACTTAAAGCTTCAAGGAAAAGATAGATAACGGAATTAAATTGCAGAAACAATATAATAACAAATTAGAAAAAAGTACATTTAACGTTACGTTAATTAATACAACTAATCACCCCTGCGTGAAAGAAGGTGAAAGAAAGCAAACAGTCCTCAAAACATCGTACAGGTAGACAAGATGCGGGTTTCTAAACTGCATGCGGCTACTGTAGGATCTGATGCTTAGCAAAGAAAATACGTTAAGGATTTAGAGAACTCTTAACCCATAATTAGCGGCGAGCAACATAAGTCGAGTTAAATAAAGCTGGACTATGTGGCGGCGCTCGACATAACTCGAGTGGCAATTTCAGCACGTAATGTGGCTGAGAGAGACAAGTGGTGCAGGAGACAGCGTATGCCTGCTCCAGACCACCGCGAACCTACTGACACAAATCTCAGCTCCCTCCTCCCTCTCTCACTCGCTACATACTCAATTATGTACTGAAAGTACCGAATTACCTGCTTTTTGCACTCGCGTTGCACGGTTATTGCAAGAAAACTATCCATCATACAAGGATCGTTATGGTGTCATTCGAAAGCTCTGTTTATGCCCTTTCAGGGATAGGTACTTGTTTTACGTTCTGGGTCTTATTTAGGCATGAAAATGATCACGTAAACAGCCCTATTTTGGCTTAAAACACCCCGCTGTGCGGTACACATAAATAAACCGCATAGGCCGCTCGTAAGGTGTTAACTCATAAGCAGGAATAAATACTAGTGATAGGCCATACAGTGTATAAAGGCAGCAACTCACAACATAACCACATACAGGTGTGCTTCTCACTCTTAGTCAGGCAAGCCTGCTTGGACAGAGTCTCTAAGCCACACCCTGACTCACAATGCTCACAAAAACGGTAAACTGTGGCACAATAACAAGCATACAGAGATAATAAACCCCTAGCTGTTAATCTGCCAGGTGGCAGAGGTCTAGCCGGAAGGATATAGGCTTCGGATACCCTGGCTGAGCCACCTGCTCTAGCCTAGGGACGTTCCCAAGTCTGTGCGCCAAATTACTCTAATTGAAAGGGTGATCTCTTGAGAGACTCAGATCGCAAGTATCTGACTCTCTCCTGGCGACCCTAAA
Organism: Paralithodes platypus; assembly: GCA_032716605.1. Classification (NCBI taxonomy): domain Eukaryota; kingdom Metazoa; phylum Arthropoda; class Malacostraca; order Decapoda; family Lithodidae; genus Paralithodes; species Paralithodes platypus. The sequence continues at coordinate 34,001,539 of CM064489.1, read as the reverse complement.
ACAAAAGCAAGACGTGCTAGCGCAGTGCTGCGTGGACTAGGCAAGGGCCCTCACACACCACAACACTAGACACACAGGGACACAGACAAGAAAATGCCCCCAGACTCCCACGGGTATCCTAGTAAAGTCGTGCGGGGTCCACAGGACTCGCACCAGCAGACTTCACTTAAAGGATCGCAAAAAGCCTCCCCTCAGGTCTAGCCCCTGCTAACCTGACACAAGAACACACTAGCAAGCATGAAACCACCAAATATGAGACAACAAAAATGCTTCCTAGGTCTCATTAACAATTACATCTCCTGCATAAGGCCCAAAATTCTATCTAGTTATCTGAGAGCTCGTCATTAATACAATAATAGATATAAGATCTATCAAGGGGATGGGATAATTGAATAGATTGGTGAAGTAGTGGAAGGAAGGTATACAAAGTAAGAGAGAAAGTTTCTAAGTGGGGTTGAGTCGGATAGATATCAAGGGGGTCCGAAGGGTACGACAGTGAGGTGAGCTCTGAGTCTTGAATCTGTCTGGACCCCGCCCTAGGCATGCAGAATACATCCCATGCTTGGCAACACTCAACACAGTTGCCGGGTCAAAATCGTCTACCCCGTGCGTGAATCGAAACTAAGCCTAACGTTGCTATCAAATGCATATGGCAACATCAGGCTCGTCCCAAGCTACACTCTCCGCGCGAAGCAACGTCCCCCAGCCGGTCTCTCTCTCCCGCTCGTCTCCTCCCACTCTCACTAGACTTACATCTTATATATTATAATGAAACAATCAACTATCGAGAATAAAATATTCTAAGATGCGTTGGTTAAGAATAAGGGCAGCTACAAGCTGTGAAACAACATAAGAATATCCCAGACATTAGTTACATTGTCGTAGGATATATACTAAGAAAAAGCCGGCCGGCTGCCGCCAGCCGGTTTCTAAACGGCTGGGCAGCCGATGCGCGCGCATGCCCGCACGTGGCTACTATGCAGAAGCGTCACACTTGAGCATATCGGTTGAGGGGTTAATGTTTAGTGGGGAGGCGGCCATGTTGTTGGTTCTCCTCCTTCTTTCTTTCATTCTTTGTGTTGGTCCTATCTTCTTTCTTTCTCAGGGATTTGTTCTATTTCATCTTTTCTTCTTTCTTCTTATTTGTTGTTGGTTTCTCCTCCTTTGTGGTTTTCCTTTTCCTTTCCGGTTTTTTTCTTCTGTCCCTTACTTCCCCGACTTGGTAACTTGTTTATTTTTAACTCTGTTACTTTAATATATATATATATATATATATATATATATATATATATATATATATATATATATATATATATATATATATATATATATATATATATATATATATATATATATATATATATATATATATATATATATGTATATAATTATACATCGCTCATTTCCTCATCCTATCAACTTCGGTGTTCCTCAGGGTTCTGTCCTATCTCCTATTCTCTTTCTAATTTTCATACATGATATTCTCAACTGTCCATCCAGTCCCATCCATTCATATGCAGACGAGCCAGGATTCTCTTTTTCCTATAATATTGTGATTTTCAGTATATGCAATTTCTGAGAATGAGTTTCGGATACTACAGGCATTAGTAAAGAATACTTTGATTGGGATCTGTTTTCTGTGGGGCTTCTTTGATGATGTGGTTGATTTACATTCACTTAGGGTGACCCCCTCAATTGTCCCCAACCGAATTCGTTTTTTTAGCGAAAATTGTGGACCCGCGTTGTTAAT
>CM064489.1:33662289-33997289 GCA_032716605.1 Paralithodes platypus | reverse complement strand
GCATTGAGTCAAAAGGGGTACTGCTGGGGAAGTCTGTCAGTGGCAGAACCATATATATATAACATAACAGCTTATTTATACATATTAGGTAGATCATAGTAAGGTTTATTGGGTGTTGGCTAGTAAATGATTGGCTAGTTGGCGACCAATGAGGCACGCGCTTTTCATGCCTCCTGGTTGGCTGGGAGGGTTCGTAGATGCTAGATGTTGTCGTAGGGGGTCTGCTGGGCGAGGAGGGGGGGGGCCCTTGTGAGGGGCGGCGGGCCAGTTGTATCTCGGGTTTCTGGTCCAGTTTGAAGCGTAGGGTTGAGGGGTGGCGCGCGTTGGTTAAATGAAGTAGTGGGGGGGACGGTAAGGGGGGGAAGGGGAGGGGAGGAGAGAGGGGGCAAGGGCAGAGTCGGGGTGGTAAGGGGAGTAATGTTAGGGGGTGTTTGAGAGTAACGTTTAGCTGATGGGAGTATTTGGAGGTCGAGAGTTTGATTATTTATGGAAGGATTAAGAGTTTGAATATATAGGGCTTCAAGTATAGCAAGTCTTCTGGGTTCTGTCTCTTTATCAATCACGGAGGTGTTTTTATCTAGGTCAGAGCGAGTAAGGGATTGGTGGTGGAGGGCTTTATAGTGGTCTTTGATAGCTCCAGATTGGAGATGGAGGGTGAGACGGCGTGATAAACGATTTTGTGTCATACCAACGTAGGTTTGAGGTCCACAGTCCACATTAGTGCAATTGTGTTGGTATATCATATGGTCGTCTATTTTCGGAGTCTTGGGAGAGATAGGTCTGTTGCGGAGGATGAGGTTGGAGGTTTTGGAGGATTTGTAGTAGATGATAAGTTTTATTTTGTAGTCGGAGTTGGTGGGGAGGACATTTTTGGTAAAGATTTCTTTTATGATGGATTCGTCGGTATTGTGATCAGATGACATGTAGTTGCGGTAGAAGATAGTGATGTCGTTGGTTGGGTTGGTAGTAGGGGGGCTTGGTTGTACCATCTATCAAGGTGTTTTCTTATGGTGTTGGTGACATCTGTGTTAGAGTATCCGTTGTTAACGAGTACCTGGGTAAGGCGTTCTAGTTCCTTATGGGTGTCGCTCCACGCGGTGCAATGGGTGAGGGCTCTCCTGATGTAGGCTGCGATGGTGGACAGCAGGTATCGTTGGGGGCATTCACTTTCCCCGTTGAGGCATTGGCCATTGTTCGTGGGTTTGGTGTAGACGGTAGTTTTGAATTCTTGATTATTAAACGAAACAAGGAGGTCGAGGAAGGGAAACTGTCCATTGGTGGCCTCTTCATAGGTGAAGTTGAGTCCTGAGGCGGCCATAAAGCGATGCTGGACGTCCCTGAGTTCGTTGAGGTTCTTTACTAGTACGAATATGTCGTCCACATATCTGCAGTAGACCGAGGGGCGGTGGACATCAAGAAGCTCCTCTTCTATAGTTCCCATGAAGAAATTAGCGAACAGGACCCCCAGGGGGCTACCCATTGCTATCCCATCTATTTGCTGGTACATGTTTCCATGGGGGCAGAGGAAAGGTGCCTCTTTGGTGCAGAGCTCCAACAGCGTCTTCAGTGCCTTCTCCGGTATGTCAAGATTGGGTGTGTCAGGGCAATGGTAAACTTTTTGCAGGATTAAGTTGATGGTCCTGGCCACAGGTACGTTGGTGAATAGGCTCTCCACGTCGAGAGAGGCGGTGATGTCTTCGTTAGTTCGGGGGGCGTCTCGTAAAATTTCTAGGAAATCATTAGCGGAGTTGAGGTTGTTGTTGTTGTTGTTGTTGTTCCCCAAGCTGCCTGGCCGAACAGCCCCAAGGCCCCGAGCAATTCCAAGGCCATAACCGAGTGCCACCACAGAACCCTCCCCGCCGACCACAATAAAGCCTGGGTGACCTAGGGTGCGGAAACGCCCGGGAAACCAAAGCCCCACCCAGGACCCTGTGCCCCTCAGCAATTATGAAGAGAAAGTTGAGGGGCAAGGGAAAAATGTGACGTTTTGGCTTCCAATCTTGGTAGAATGGGAGGTCAATCCACGGAAGAGACGACGTCACTTGAGATCTAGAAAATATTTAAGTTAAAGGAAAAGTCAGAGTAAGCTATGGGTATGGCAGAGATTGCTCAGCTCTCACTCTGATAGACCAGCCCATCACCACATGACTAGAACCCAATCCTCTCAGCATCAGCTAGGAAAGGCCCTAGAAAGCCGCCTTTGGCGGGGGGATAGCTCCCCTATTTCAACCCCTTTCGGGGTTGGGCACCCGCCCCGGAGTTGAGGTTATATTGTCGAGGTATGTAGGGGGTGAGGAGGTTGTTGAGGGTCTTGGCAATTTGGTAGGTGGCCGTAGGTATCTGGGAGATGATGGGGCGGAGGGGGTTTCCTGGTTTGTGTGTTTTTACAGTACCATAGGCGTACCCAGGGGAAAATTCCCCGATGAGTTTTTTCATGTGTACCCCTTCAGTTTTAGCGTTGATGGCGGTGATGGTGGTGTTGGCTTTCCTTTTTATTTCATCTGTGGGGTTGCGAGTGATCCTTTTGAATTTATTTTTATCATTTAAGATGATGTCCATTTTCTGCAGGTACTCCTCCTTTCCATGGATCACCAGACAGGAGGCTTTGTCGGCTCGTCGTATGATGATGTTAGGGTTCTCCCTGAGTTGTTTGGCTGCTTGGAAGTGATGTTTTTTGAGGATTTTACTTTGATGAGATCCTCTGGTGTTGGCCGCTTCTGGTAGTAGGGTGGGTTGTAAGGCTGGGGTGGTGGTGACTTTGCCAACTTTCTGGAGCTGTAGGACGTCGTCAAGAAGGACTTCGATTTCTAGACGTTTTCTGTGGGGTCCAGGTTTAGAGGTGTAGTGGCAATTTAGGCCTTTGTTGAGGAGGTCTTCTTGATCAGGGGTCAGGGTAGTGTCGGTGAGGTTTATATACCCTTTCGTCTGCTTGGGGAGTTTTATATTTCCGCCATACAGTCGTGATAGTTTATTGATGGTCGTGCTCTCTGTTTTTCTCTTATGTTGTTCAAAGAGTTGTTGGAGTTTTTGGTTAATTTCGTTTTTGAGGTCGTCTGAGGTAGGTCGATCTTCCCTTTTCTGTAGGAGGGCATCCCGCATATTCCGTAGGTTTTTGGCGATCTCTCGTTTTTCTATCTCCTCTCGTACCAGTTCTTCACGAAACTGACAAGTATTATTCCGGTGTCTGGCATTCTCGTGTAGTTTTATGTTGGTGTAGCCAGTTAATAAATTTTGTTTAAGGCAGGCAAAGTTGAAGGAAATACATGAAACAGCATTATTTATTTTATTATTAAGACTTGCAATAGAACGAACAGCAATTCTCAGGTGTTCTGGGAGATTGTGCAAAAGGTTAGCAAAATTCATGATGATCCGACGCATTTCGATAGACAACTATCATCTTCAGGGAATGGAAGGTAAGTGAATAGGATATGGAATGGAAGTATATAGGAAAGGTGAAGCAAGTAATAATTTTGATCACTCTTATGCTTCGAATACTAGAGTTGGTACAGAGGAAGTAGTAGGGGGTGAGGAAGTGAATTTTAGTAGGAGATGAAGGCGTCGGGGCTTGACCCAACTTGCGTGAATAGGATATGGAATGGAAGTATATAGTAAAGGTGAGGCAAGTAATCAAATTTACCCTAGTGATACGACCTACGCCAAGGCCGATTTTACACTCCAGGTACCCAGTTTAACGTATGGGTGGGACGAGGCGAACATGAGAGAAGGCCTGCCCAATGGCCACTGAGCAATCCTGGTGGCTAACCAAGTTCTCAGTCTTGTGTGTTGATTGGTTGTAGGAAGCCACCAATCAGGCCCCTGAATTTATTTTAGCCACCATGAATCCAGGTACTCATTTTCGTCTGAGTGAGACGGAACTGACAGGGAATGGAGTTTGTTCAACACTCCTGGGCTACTTAAACCCTGGTGGCAAGCCAGGGAAATTTCACCCACCCCTAGGGCAACATCTGGTCAATGTCGGTAGGGTGCAACCACCCAACAGGTGCGGTCACCCATCCAACTACTGACCAGACCCTACGTTGCTTAACCTTCTGATCTATTATCAGGGTTGCAAGCGTTAGGCAGGGTTGCCCATAGGATATAACATAACAGCTTATTTATACATATTAGGTAGATCATAGTAAGGTTTATTGGGTGTTGGCTAGCATATGATTGGCTAGTTGGCGACCAATGAGGCACGCGCTTTTCATGCCTCCTGGTTGGCTGGGAGGGTTCGTAGATGCTAGATGTTGTCGTAGGGGGTCTGCTGGGCGGGGGGGGTGGGGGGGGGGGGGGGGGGGGGGGGGCCCTTGTGAGGGGCGGCGGGCCAGTTGTATCTCGGGTTTCTGGTCCAGTTTGAAGCGTAGGGTTGAGGGGCGGCGTGCGTGGTTAAAATGAAGTAGTGGGGGGGACGGTAAGGGGGGGAAGGGGAGGGGAGGAGAGAGGGGGCAAGGGCAGAGTCGAGGTGGTAAGGGGAGTAATGTTAGGGGGTGTTTGAGAGTAACGTTTAGCTGATGGGAGTATTTGGAGGTCGAGAGTTTGATTATTTATGGAAGGATTAAGAGTTTGAATATATAGGGCTTCAAGTATAGCAAGTCTTCTGGGTTCTGTCTCTTTATCAATTACGGAGGAGTTTTTAACTTGGTCAGAGCGAGTAAGGGCTTGGTGGTGGGGGGCTTTATAGTGGTCTTTGATAGCTCCAGATTGGAGATGGAGGGTGAGACGGCGTGATAAACGATTTTGTGTCATACCAACGTAGGTTTGAGGTCCACAGTCCACATTATTGCAATTGTGTTGGTATACCACATGGTCGTCTATTTTCGGAGTCTTGGGAGAGATAGGTCTGTTGCGGAGGATGAGGTTGGAGGTTTTGGAGGATTTGTAGTAGATGATAAGTTTTATTTTGTAGTCGGGGTTGGTGGGGAAGACGTTTTTGGTAATGATTTCTTTCATGATGGATTCGTCGGTATTGTGATCAGATGACATGTAGTTGCGGTAGAAGATAGTGATGTCGTTGGTTGGGTTGGTAGTAGGGGGGTCTAGGTTGTACCATTTATCAAGGTGTTTTCTTATGGTGTTGGTGACATCTGTGTTAGAGTATCCGTTGTTAATGAGTACCTGGGTAAGGCGTTCTAGTTCCTTATGGGTGTCGCTCCACGCGGTGCAATGGGTGAGGGCTCTCCTGATGTAGGCTGCGATGGTGGACAGCAGGTATCGTTGGGGGAATTCACTTTCCCCGTTGAGGCATTGGCCATTGTTCGCTTTATGGACCATAAAATCGCTTTATGGCCGCCTCCAGGACTCAACTTCACCTATGAAGAGGCCACCAATGTACAGTTTCCCTTCCTCGACCTTCTTGTTTCGTTTAATAATCAAGAATTCAAAACTACCGTCTACACCAAACCCACGAACAATGGCCAATGCCTCAACGGGGAAAGTGAATGCCCCCAACGATACCTGCTGTCCACCATCGCAGCCTACATCAGGAGAGCCCTCACCCATTGCACCGCATGGAGTGACACCCATAACCGTCCCCCCCCCCCACTACTTCATTTAACCAACGCACGCCGCCCCTCAACCCTACGCTTCATACTGGACCAGAAACCCGAGATACAACTGGCCCCCCGCCCCCCTCTCGCCCAGCAGACCCCCTACGACAACATCTAGCATCTAGGAACCCTCCCAGCCAACCAGGAGGCAGGAAAAACGCGCGCCTCATTGGTCGCCAACTAGCCAATCATATGCTAGCCAACACCCAATAAACCATACTATGATCTACCTAATATGTATAAATAAGCTGTTATGTTATATCCAGGCCTTCTGACACAGGGGACTGGGCTCTCTCCTGATTGGCTACAACTCTCCCTTACCACCAAAACCATCATGGCCACCAGCAATACCACAACCAGTGGTAAAGTTAAATGGTACAATTTTAAAGCAGGCTATGGCTTCATTACCACAACCAACAATGAGGATATATTTTGTCACCATTCCAATATCAACAACAACAACAAAAGCAGCAAGAAGGCCTCGTTGGAGAATGGCGAATCAGTGGAATTCAACATCTATTCCGGGAGGAAGGGACCTGAAGCCATTAACATCAAGGGCCCTGAAGGAGCCCCAGTCAAGGGCTCCTCATTCTCCCTCCGGAATCATCCACCAAAGGCGACAACAACAACTGCAGCAGAATGGGAAGCAGTTCTAAGGGCAAAGATCTATGCCTGCATTCAATCAGCTATAGCCATCGCTGGTTCGGATGAGCTTAGAATTTGCCAGCTGATCCCCTATCTGCTGCAGTACAACAACCTGCCTACAATCATCATTCCTCAGGAGGCTTTCTCTGCAACTCCAACAACCACCAAGAGGAAGTCACCAAAGAGGAAGAAGCCCACCAAGACCCAAGAAGACCCAGCTCCACCAAAGAAGCCGAGGAGTGCTCCAAAACAACAACTGCTTCTGCCAAGACCTCTCAGTCTATACAGAAGCCAAAAGGGGCACTCTTCCACAACATCAGCAGCTTCAGCTTCAGCTTCAACTTCAGTTAAGGAGAAATCAACACCATCATCACCAACACCGGAGTCGACCTGCCATCAATTGGAGACACAGCAATCGGATGAAGAAGACTCCGAGGAAGAAGAAGAGGTGGATGTCGAGCTACTGGATGCTGAAGAACAAGAAGACAAGACCTCCTCTACTCCGATCCAGTCTACCACCTCATCACCAGAGCCGACCATCATGACAACTCCTCTCCCTCCTGTTCTAACACCACAAGTTGTGAGGGAGAAGCAGCCAGATTATGACCCAAACTTTGCTTATGTGACAGATGAACAATTTATAAGTTTTGCAGAAGACCTTGAAACTTGTACTCTAGCTGAAATGAAACAAAAATACCCCTCTACCTGGCTTCATGAGTCGAGACTAACACCGGAGGGCAGAGCACGCGTATCGAAGGTTAAGAATCATATGAAAAAAAAGCTTAATAAATAACTAGAAATCCACCAAGAATCTTCAGCTTCACCATCCGCTTCATAAACAACACCATCTCCCACCTTCACCAACATCAACGGCCTTTCCACACCACCAGCACCACCTAGCACTCCACAAGATGCACTGATACTCGTCGACTACTCTTACTTATCACATCCAAGAATCACCAAAGAATTGCAAGGAGGACGGCCCTCCACCTTTTACTCTTCAACTTTGCTCTTCATTTCCATCTTTACTTCTCTCTAATCCTTAGAGACCTCTCACCTCCCCAACCTGTCTATCCCCCCACCAGTTCCAGTTCCAGGCCTTCTCTCGTGTTCGCCTCGTCCCACCCATACGTTAAACTGGGTACCTGGAGTGTAAAATCGGCCTTGGCGTAGGTCGTATCACTAGGGTAAATTTGATTACTTGCTTCACCTTTCCTATATACTTCCGTTCCCTATGTGTTGTCCGTCCTGTCCCCTCTCGAAAAGTATCCTCAAACTGTCTCTCCAACAAAAACCAGCTCACGCAAGTTGGGTCAAGCCCCGACGCCTTCATCTCCTACTAAAATTCACTTCCTCACCCCCTACTACTTCCTCTGTACCAACTCTAGTATTCGAAGCATAAGAGTGATCAAAATTATTACTTGCTTCACCTTTCCTATATACTTCCGTTCCGTATCCTATTCACTTACCTTCCATTCCCTGAAGATGATAGTTGTCTATCGAAACGAGTCGGATCATCATCAATTTTGCTAACCTTTTGCACAATCTCCCAGAACACCTGATAATTGCTGTTTGTTCTATTGAAAGTCTTAATAATAAAATAATTAATGCTGATACATGTATTTCCTTCAACCTCGCCTGCCTTAAAAAAAAAATATATATATATATACCGGTATATATATGTATATACAGTATATATATATCCCCCAAATACTCCCAATTATAAATATTACTAATGATAAAGCAGAAGTGCCATTTTTGCATTTTTATAAGAAATAACTTTCAATTTTTTTGTTTACAAAATAGTGATAATTGAGTCAAATCGATTTCTTTGCAAAGTAAGCAATTCCTGGTTATTTGATCTTTGAGTTCCGTCGAACCAACAAACATGTAGGACTCACAATGTTATACGTTAAAGAAAATCTGCATCTTTTCCAAATGACGAAACCAACAATTGATAATATTGATGCTCTTTATGTGGAATTGAAAAATAAGCTTCAAGGAAAACTATCCCTCGGTATAGTTTGCCAACCCCCTTCACAATTTCTGAACACTAATAGAAAAGTATGTGATTAACTTGCAGAAATAAGTGATAACCAAGATACTGTACTGTTTGGAGACTTCAATCTGCCAGTACTGAAATGGGGCGATCCCCTGACATCACACATAGGAACTAAGTTGTTCGAGAATTTGATAGAAAGTTCATTATTATTAGTTGTCCAATCTCTTACACAAGGCAATAAGGTTCTTGATTTAATCTTTGCAACTAAAGATGACTAAGTCCACCAAGTTAAGGTAGGTAATGAGTTTAGTACAAGTTATCATCGCTCGATCATGATCATATTCAATGTTAAATTCCTTATCAAATAATCAAATGAGAGTCATGGATTTTTTTTTATCAACTTTGTAATTTATTTGATAACACATATTGAAGCTTTATAAATGACAACAGAGATAACAATTTAATTTGGAAATTATTCACAGATATATATGATAATGCCATAAAAGCTTGCAATCCAATGAAAAGTCTGTGTTTAATACGAAACAACAAACCCAAATGGTGGAACAAAGAAATTAAAGATTGTCTAACTACCAGAAATCTGCTCACAGCACCTTCAGTGGAAGAAATTACGAAACAGACAGATTAAACTAACATAATATGTGACGGAAAGAAAAGCAACTAATTAAACTCGTTAAGAAAAATCTTTGAATCATGCATTACAAACTTAAGCAAGTCAAATCCAAAGGAATTCTATGGATTTATCAGAAATAATATTAACTATAATGAAAGAGGAATTCTTGTTGATGACGAAATTAATATGAGTAATATATTCTCAATTAATGTTTTGTTTCAGTATATACCAAGGAAGATATGAATTACATTTAATTTACCATATCATATTAAATTTCAATAATGGTGTTTTGAATAACATTATACTTACGGAGAGAGCTGTACTAAACAAACTTAAGTCTAACAAAATCCCTGGTCCCTATAAAATGTATCCAAGAGTTTTGACATAACTAAAAGACGAGGTATCAAAACTATTAGCTCTACTATTTAACAATACAATGTAAAGTGGAATTGTATCCAATTAATGTAAAATAAGCAAACGTAACTCCAAATTGAAAAGACTCAAATCACTACATTGTATCTATCATCCAATCAGTTTGGCTTCAGCTTGAAAAAATAAGAGATACATTATTAAACCATTTAGAAGAACAAATGTTAATAAGATATTTTCAGCATGGCTTTCTAAACAAGCAGGCATGCATAGCAAATCTCCTTGACTTCTGTCATGATATTCTTAATAGGCACAATGAAAGTAAACCTGTTGATATTGTCCATTTTGATGTCCAGAAAGCTTTCGACAAAGTCCCCCATAAACATCTCATGATAAAACTAAAAGCTCATGGTATGGTATTAAAGGTTGTGTACTTTGGTGAATCAAAAATTGGCATAATGAGAAGATTGTAGGCTCCAATCAAGCAGAGTAGTACCCAGGGAAGGCCACATAGGCATATGAAATGGAGTTGCTGGGATCCCCTGTTTCATTTGCCTGGACTCTCCCACTGTGTATACAATATCTGTACCTCACCTACACAGAGAGTAATCCACTCTCGCAAAACCTTCCTACTCCTATTCAATTGAATACACCTAACAAGCACACCTAGATTACCTCTAATGCACCTTGGTTTTAGTTCTTGATCACTCTTTCTACCTGAGGGGGGGGGGGGGGACGCTTGTTACAAATGTCACTATTGGCATGTCCCAGGGATCAGTGGTTGGACCTGTTCTTTTCTTGATCTAAAATCTAAATCAATGATATCGTTGATGGTATCTCATGTACAATTTCATAATTTGCAGATGACACCAAAATGACAAACATAGTAGTGTATCCTTTGCAGTTTAGGATCTGGGACCACTTTCGCGTTCCATTGCCCCTTTCTCTGTCTCGTTTAGTAGGTAAAATTTACAAGGGGAGGAAGATTCCTAGTCTCACGTCCCCAAAGGGAAAAGTAAGACAGTAAAAGAGACAGACAGAAATGGCTAAGGTTGTGTAGAGGATGCCAAACCTCACTCTGAATAGGACCAGGCCTCAACATTATTTAGATAACTAATCAAACTGGATTCAAACCTGGTAAATGAGTTGAATTCAATAATATGTGCATAATGTAAAGTACTATGTTATTGGATATAAACACGACAAGGTAAAGTACTCTATGGATGGTAGTATCTCAAAAGCACTTATAAAGAAAAAGGCTTAGGGGTAACAATATCGAACAATTTAATACCCAGCCAAGAATGAACCGAAGTAATTAAGAAAGCAAATACAATTATTGGTTTCATTGGCAGATCATTGGAATACAAATACGAAGACGATATTCTCACCATATATAATTCATTGGTTCGCCCCCATCTGACATACCGCATACAATTTTGGTATCAATATTATCACAAGGATATCGATAAACTATAGAGAATACAGCGGAGAGTAACTAAAACGACCCCTAGACTAAGAAACAAGCCATATGAAAAATGTCTAAAAAAAATCAATGTATTTGGATTGACATAACACAGGCTAAAGGGAGACTTAATCAAAGTATAACAAATTATGAAAGGTATTGACAATACGGATGACAACAAGTACTTCACAAATAACCAATCGAGTTACACTAGAGGAAATGGCTGTAAGGTCGTTGAAAAACCTTTCAACTCACATGAGGCAAAGCATTTATTTTTCAATCAAGGGATAAACTTATGGAATGAACTACCTAGAATTGTTATTGAATGTTGAACTGTTCAATTATTCAAAAACTGTCATGATAAATATCTCGTTCTTAACCCTCAATTGTTTGCGTTCACAATTGAATAACCTCCCAACTTTAGTATTTTTCACAATGACTAGGTTGGTTAGATACAAGCAGCCACGTAAGGTTCAATACATTTTGTGTTGCTTGATCTTCCTTTGTACTCATTTGTAAGGAGGAAGCATTCAAATAGTATCGTTGCCACAGTACCGTCGCCTTCAAAATCAAGTCTCTTACCCCATTCGGTCTAGAAATCACGACCCAGTGGCCTCAGCTCTCTTCATACTTGCCTGCCTTCTCTCCACCCCTCCCTCCCTTCCTGCTAGCCTACCTATCTACCTATCTACTGGAGCTTTCCAATTAACAATAACAACATAAATTCATCTTGGGAATTATTTGCAACCACTTACCTAAAAGCAGTGTAGGACTGCATACCATCAAAAATACGGTGTACAGGCCACAGTATTATGATAATCCCAAATAATGGAAAATACATAATTCAGAATGTTTGCTTGCTAAAAAGATTGCTAATGATACATCAAAATCCTCACAAAATGACGAAGAACGGGTGAAATTTGTTGAACTACGATGCAAAGTCAAAAAGTTAATTAAGCAAAGTAAAAAGACCCTGGAGTTACATGTTGCGAATCAAAGTAAAACAAACTCGAAATAATTCTATAGTTATATTAGAAAGAAAAAAGTAGTTACTTCAACTGTTGGACCGTAAGTCGATGCAAATGGAGAATATACCAAAGACGAAGTACAAATGAGTAATGCCCTCAACACCTACTTTGCATCAGTTTTTACAACAGAAGACCTCATTGATTTCCCTATAGCATCGCCGATTCAGATTAATTATTCTGATGTTCTAAGCAATATCAACATAACAGAGAGAGAAATATTGAAATGTTTAGATAAACTCAAGGTAAATAAAACGCCTGGACCGGATACAATCTCACCTAGAGTTCTAAAGGAAGCTAAAGATGAGCTCTCCAAGCCACTGACATTGCTATTCAATAAATCCTTGCAGTCTGGAACTATGCCTAATCAGTGGAAGCTAGCCAACGTAACACCGATATTAAAGGCAGCAAATCCTTACCCAGTAGCCTAACTATCGTTCAATTAGCTTAATCTCAGTTGTATGTAAAATGCTAGAAACACTCATAAGAGACAGACTTGTAAATCACTTAGAGGAAAATAACATACATAAAGATACTCAACACGGCTTTCGTAACAAACGTTCCTGCTTAACAAACCTCTTAGACTTCTTCCACGATATCCTCAACCTCTATGATGAAAGTAAAGCTGTAGATATTGTGGTATACTATCAATGGAAGGTAAATATCTCTAAGCTATAATAATTCAAACAAAATCAATCTAAATGAATTTACTCCATATCTAAATTGAATTCAATCTGAAACAAGCTAATTTATATCCAAAGGTCTCACATAATAAATTATATATAAAGTAAGGTTATAAGGGTTAATATTATCCAGGAATTAACTCACCAATAGTTCCACGTGGCAATGAGACAAAGGAGAACGTTTACCCAATATGGCGGACAATGGGGAAGCGAAACGCCGGCCCTGAGGCTCGGGTCAAGTGAAAGAATCAAATTATTATATGGGAATGGATATGAATACTATGCTTATCTGTCAGTCAGTCATGGCGTCGATGAGAGCGTCGTGATGGTGTAGATGTATGTATTGCTGTCAGTTTATTGTGATTAGAGGCACAAAAACTCGATCAACTGAAGGCGGAAATTAGATGTTAACTGGTTGGTGTTCGTGGAGGCTCTGCCGCTTCCAGCCCTCTGCCTTCCTGCTGTGGCATACGCCAGGGCCCAAATTATCATACCGATTCTATGTTGCTCAATACGATAAATTATATTAATATATACGATAAATTCATATACAGTATACTACATAAGACCATGTCAATATTGCTTAATAGCATATTAGGCCTTTTATAATCTTAACTTACTTACAATCTTATAATATACGATCTAATCGTCCCACGCCGTGCAGCGGGAACGCCTATGACATGACAGAGACGTACTGTAGCACAAAAAGTGTCGTACACTATCGTATTTACAAGATACACTTCCCCCACAAAAAATACCTGAACCCCACCTTAAACTTAAAGTTGCCCAGAGGCTATCTTCTGACGCCACATGTCGACGGCGCCAGCAGCAGCACATCTGGGACACGTCCCGGTCGGAGATTGATCACCATCAGTAAGAGGTGAGGCGTTACCTTGAGAGTCTTCGGACCCAGCAATAACAGGTGGAGTCTCCGATTGTAAAGTGGAATCGAGCTCCAAAGCGTACAAACGTGCGATAGGACGAACAGTAGTACCAGTGGCTGTCTTCAATAGCGCCACCCGCTCTACAGAGACTTCCCCCTTGTATACCTCCAACACGCGGCCCAATTTCCAGTACAAACGAGGCCTATCTTCTTTAATTAAAACGACTTCACCAACAGTAGGTGCCGTCGGTCTACCAGAGGGTGCAACACTCCCTCAATGCTAGCAGATATTCATTAATCCACCTTTTTCTAAAATCTTTAATTACCCTCGATGTTAACTGGTATTGCTTAGACACCGCTGCTTCAGAGTACAACGAGGGATCCTCTAACGCTACAATGGATTGGAAATCAAATGGAAACGCAGTCAATGGTTTACCATATAGCAAGTGAGCTGGCGTTAATGGTAGTGGCTCTTGTAGGTCGGTGTACACATATGTGAGCGGACGATCATTCACGACTGCCTCTATCTCTGCGAGGACTGTCATCAACTCACTCTACTTTAATAGAGCATGTCCTACTACCACTCTGAGTCCTGACTTTACTATGCCGACACACCGTTCCCACATCCCACCAAACCAAGGTGCCTTAACTGGGATGAACTTCCATTCGCACTTCCTCTCTCCCATAAAAGTGATGATTGTAGGATCACTGCTCATATCCTTTAGATATTTTGATGCCTGGATATAAGTAGGAGCATTGTCGCTAAGAATGAGTTGAGGCAATGAATGACGGGCACAAAACCGTCTAAACGCCAGCATAAATTCTTCGCTAGACATATTATCACATAGTTCTAGGTGTACCGCTCGAGACGTTGCACAGATAAACAATAATATATAAACCTTCTCATGCTCTCTCGTCTTCAATGCACCTGTGTAATCTAACCCTACAGCTTGGAAAGGTTGTATGTGCTTTACACAGCATTCAGGTAGGGGTGGAGCTGGTCCCGTTGCATATGGTTTACCCTTTAGTCTCTGGCATATTACACACTTTCTTACTACGCGTCGAGCTACCTGTCGAACTCTGGGTATCCACTATGTGAGACGCAAATTTGATATATGACATACCCCGTAGTGTATTACTTCCTTATGTGCACCTATGATCAATAGATCAGTAACGTGATGTCTTGTTGGCATAAGTATAGGACGATTTGTGCCGTCCGTTACACCCGACCACTTCAGGCGACCGTCACACCTGATGAGGTCATTATCTAGGTGCAACCTCAATTGATGCACTAAATTAGGCATTATTGTCTTATTCGAGCTTTGCAAAGATTCATTGGAAAAGGTTTCTGCCTGAACCCACTTGATCAAAGTTACTTCGGCTG
This sequence comes from Paralithodes platypus, assembly GCA_032716605.1. Classification (NCBI taxonomy): domain Eukaryota; kingdom Metazoa; phylum Arthropoda; class Malacostraca; order Decapoda; family Lithodidae; genus Paralithodes; species Paralithodes platypus. The sequence goes on along the minus strand of CM064489.1, from coordinate 33,982,659 downwards.
CTTTATATTCACGAGCATCAATGTTGTGACCCCTGTTGCAGAGTTGGCCCGTTACTTTAAGCTTCATATTGGATATAATTCTCAACACCCAAGCTACAACTCTGACTAATTTATTATAGTCACCGAATCTTGCCCATTCTAATATTGGACTCGGTGGCTCATTTTGGGCTGTAACTGCCACTGTTTCTAAACAGTGGCAGAAGTCCCTCACCAACATTATGCCAAATCGTCCATTCATTTTCATGGAGCAGCCACTTTGGACCATGCCACCACAATTCGGACTTCACTAACTGGCTAGCCGTTATACCCCTAGTTATGAGATCAATAGGGTTGTCTTTTGTATTTACATAATGATATGCAACATCTGGCAAAAGGGCTCTAATCTCATCTACCCTATTCCGCACATAAACTGGCAGAGACTTCTTGCTATGTATCCAGTTGAGTGCTACCTCACCAAACGTGAACGATTTTAATATTTAACTCGCTCTCGTATGCTGCGCGTACATGTTGCACCAGACGTGCTAATAGCAGCATGGCAGTCAATTCCATTTTAGGGATAGTTACCTTTTTGACCGGGGCTACTTTAGCCCGGGCGGTAACTAAATGTGCCCCAAATGAAGTAACGACATATATGGCTACCCCGTATGCCGTGGCGTTAGCATCGCAAAACATGTGTAATGTAACGTCACCGAACGCCACCACTTTACCAGATAATGGTTTAGTACATAGGATGTCATACTCTTTCAACAATAATGTCCCTTGATCACTTAAGTCCTCGGGCAAACTGTCATCCCATCCTATTTTGCGTCTCCAAACTTCCTGCATCAGAATCCTAGCTCTTATGGTAACGGGTAATGCTAGACCCAAAGGATAAAAAAATTGCGCAACTTTGCTCAACAGACTTCTTTTTGAGTGCGCTCCTGTCTGCTGAGCAAAAGACCTTGTTTGAAAAGTTAGTATGTCTTGTTTAGGTTGCCAGATCATCCCCAAATTTCTGGACTTTTCCTGGTTATGAGATGCCGTACCGTCCACCTGTATCAAACTCTGAAGATCTTCACTATTAGTAACCCCCTCGCGGAGAAATAAATGAGCTTCTGTAAACAATCTACGTTCTTACCAGTAGGTATGTAACAAATAATCCTGACTATCGCTAGAACTCTGCAAATTGTCTATATACAACCCGCGAGTTAGTTTACTTGTGTCCTCAAGAGTATCTGACAGATGTTTCTTGATTGTGGCATTTAACAAAAACTGTGAACATGTAGCACCAAAGAGTACGACCCGAAAACGGTAGACTACGACCGGACTTTCAGAGTCGCTAATGTCTTCGAACCAAAGAAAGCGGGTAACAGCTCTATCTTCCTCTTTTAGTTTGTCCATAAAGAATGCTTTCTTGATGTCACTAGTAAATGCATACTGCCCCAGCCTAAACCGCAATAGATGCTGGGACAGATCCGACACCAAGGACCGACCTGTCAGCAGGCATTCATTTAGACTGGGTTGTTGACCTTGGTGGGCAGAGCAGTCATATACCACCTGTATTGGTGTGGTGACGCTGTCTTTCCTCACCCCGTGATGGGCCAGATAGTGAACCCTTCCCTTCCTAATCGGTTCTTTTACATCGACTCTTTCAATGAAGCCCCTATCTTCATAACTCCGAAATACATCATCATACGCCTGGCGCGTGCTTGGTTCATTTGTTAATTTTCGCTGCAATGCGCGCAAGCGACCTAATGCCAATCCATAGTTGGTTGGCAGGCTCATCTCAATGTTCTTCCAGGGTAAACTAACCTTGTATTGCTTGTCTGAGGCACTATAGCTCACAGAGTCTTCAAACTTCTTTAGTGCAATTTCCGAGTCATAATCGGTCTCCATAGGATTAATGCCTATGTGATCCAATCTCCACAGTCGCTCCAGGTCGAACTCGGCAGTCATTTTTGGGTCACTAGGTTGGGAATCCTCCCTTCCCAACTCCTCTGCCGCGGTTACATTCACTCTTAATATCGAGACCGTGTCGACCAGGAAATTTGACTGTGTAGTATGCACCTTTCCACTCAAGCAATAGCCAAATTTAGTGGGGATTATAATTACACCACAATTCTTTTAAATCCAGGGTATACTACATCATAATAATGATCCACACCAAGTAGAACATGCACCTCACTCTGATCTCCCATGGGATCAGACAAGTTAACCCCTTTGCTACGTAATGCGTGTTCCACCTTCTTCAGTCCTACAGATACATATTCTGGTAGCGTGTCTACTATGATACATGTCATAAAGTATCTGTTTTTGCGGTGGAAATATGAAATCTCCGCTATCTCATAGCCTTGTTTGTCAGTAACCCCTGTGAAGCCCTGCAATCAAGGAGTCTCAGCCCCTACGATTCGGTGCTTAAGTCCCATTAATACGGACCTTTTTATGAAGGATCGTTGAGACCCTTGATCAAGAAGTACCCGACAAACCTTGTTACTGTCATTACCTTCCATGGGATTCTGTATTGTGGGCGATATAGTGGTGTTTTTCGTGCTATCTAGTGTCAAAGTTGTAGTACCCTCTGGTTTGACGTCTTTGACTTTGTCTGCTGTAGGACACAACTTGTCAAAGTGATGTCCTTTACGGTGGCGACAGGGCCTTAAGTATGTAGCAGTACATTGTCCCTGCTTACCATGTTCCTTACTTAGACAACCTACACATAGCTGCAACCTCTTTGCCTGTGCTAGTTTTGTCTCATTTGTTGGGTATTTTACACAGAAACTCCATTTATGTTTGTTGTTACATAGCTTACATAGAATCTGAGCAGGTTTCTTATATGTACCCTCTTTCTTTCCTTTAGTCCCCACCGTCATGCTTACAGTTCCCATCATCTCCACATTACCACTCCCTCCCGACACATACATTCTCCCATTGTTCAACTGTAGATTACTAATTTCTTTACTGAACTGAGTTTTGAACTCCCCCAGATCAAACGATCTAACCTTGTCAAGTATTGCCATAGGAAGCTTCTGACATAAGATAATGACTATCATTTCCTGTGTGGTGAGCCCTAGGGTGTCTAGCGATCGAGTATGGCACTCCCTATCTGCCCTAAATTTTGCTAACTCCTCAACCTTGTACTGTGGTTCTGCGAGCTTTAACAAGGCAACGACATGGGCCATCTTCAACTGCTCTTGATCCCCGTATGTGAACTGTAATAGTTGTACTACCTCAAGATAGCTATCACCTACTACTGCAAAACCCTCCATCAAATGTAAGGCCTCTCCTTCCAATTGTCCCTTCAGGTAGTGAAACTTACGGACAATATCCAAAGAGGATTCATGTACTGTAGACCGAAATACATCCCAAAAAGCTAACCACTCAGTCAATTTCCCCCAAATGTAGGAAGATTGAGCTTTGGGATATGCACAGTGTGTTTCGGGTCAACCCTACTATGGGCATCGTTCTCGCCTCCCTTCTTATTTGCGACAGCGTGCTGTAATAGGTGCTTCGCTTTAAAGACGTGTTCATCATAGAGGGCGCGATTATCATACTCTGCAATTGTCTCTTCCTCCTCTGTCATGCCTGCCACAATCACCTCACTTAGAGCAACAATACGACTGTGGGTAGCCTGGACATTTTCTAACCTAGCCTCTAATTCCTCGAGATCAGCATTAGTGATGAAAGCGTTGACATCAATAATTAACCTATTTAATACTCCCCGAAGTCCCGCCCTCTGATTTTTAGGGGCTTTGCTTAGCACCCCACTAGACGGTGTCCCTTCCTGTTTACTAATTTTATATGTAAGCCTGTAGGCTATTTACCTAAAATGTTACAATTACAACGGCAAAATAGTAGCCTAGTTAAGAGACGCCGACCGGTGGAATTCTATGTTATGGAGAAAAAATAGCACACCAAATAGCAATACCTACACTAAAGGGTCATATTGAACAAGAAAAAATGTTAGGTCAGGTCAGGTGTCATAGGAAGTCTGAAACAAATGAAAAGGAAAATTATTTGGGGAAGATGATGGGTGGGATGCAGGACTTAGGCAGGCGCAATGATGTGACCCTGCATTCCGGCTCTAACCATCGCTTGACTAGCCTTACCAGTTTATCATAGAGTTGTTCCTACATCCTGTTATATGTCCCCTTGCTCATTGCCTTAAAAAATCCCTTACTGGTACCTAATTTCCGGGTCTGGGCACCAATGTGGTATACTATCAATGGAAGTTAAATATCTACAAGCTATAATAATTCAAACAAAATCAATCTAAATTTAATTACTCCATATCTAAATTGAATTCAATCTGAAACAAGCTAATTTATATCAAAAGGTCTCACATAATAAATGGTGTATAAAGTAAGGTTATAAGGGTTAATATTATCCAGGAATTAACTCACCAATAGTTCCACGTGGCAATGAGACAAAGGAGAATGTTTACCCAATATGGCGGACAATGGGGAAGCGAAACGCCGGCCCTGAGGCTCGGGTCAAGTGAAAGAAAGAATCAAATGATTATATGGGAATGTACATGAATACTATGCTTATCTGTCAGTCAGTCATGGCGTCGATGAGAGCGTTGTGATGGTGTAGATGTATGTATTGCTGTCAGTTTATTGTGATTAGAGGCACAAAAGCTCGATCAACTGAAGGTGGAAATTAGATGTTAACTGGTTGGTGTTCGTGGAGGCTCTGCCGCTTCCAGCCCTCTGCCTTTCTGCTGTGGTATACGCCAGGGCCCAAATGATCGTACCGATTTTATGTTGCTCAATGTGATAAATTATATTAATATATACGATAAATTCATATATACTACATAAGATCATGTCAATATTGCTTAATAGCATATTAGGCACTTTTATAATCTTAACTTACGGTACTTACAATCTTATAATATAAGATTTAATCCTTCTACGCCATGCTGCGGGAACGACCGTGACGTCTCAGAGACGTATGGTAGCACAAAAAGGGTCGTACACTATCGTATTTACATGATAGATATTATATTCCTTGATTTTCAAAATGCCTTTGACAAAGTTCCCCACAAACGTTTACTGCTTAAACAAAAAGCGCATGGAATACAAGACGGTGTAATGAAATTGGTAGAAAATTGGCTCGGTGACAAAAAGCAAGGAGTAGTCATAAATGGTAAGGATTCTAAATAGACCAATGTGAGTAGCGGGGTACCCCAGGGATCAGTACTAGGACCAATTATCTTTCTAATTTACATCAACGACATATATGAGGGTCTAACCTGTACAATCTCAAAGTTTGCTGACGATACAAAAATTGCAAATAGCGTATTCTCAAAAAATCAAGTTGACAATATGCAACACAATCCAATGAGGGGAGGTGTGGTGGAGTGGTCTTGCCACTGGCCTGGTAATCCAAAGGTCCCGGGTTCAAATCCCGATGTATCAATGGGAAGATATTATTGGGATAGAATTTGTGCTGTACCTAGTATTAGTGCATTACCACAAGCCCACCGAAATGTCAATAAAATACCCTCATTGTTCCCTGATTAAATAGCACTGTATGAATATTCCCATATTCAAAATATGCTATAGGGGTGCAATGCCTGGTGAGTTATCTGCTCAACAGGTGGCGTTGTGTGTGTGTAAGTGTGAGAGTCCGAGTATAGGGGGTGAGACAGTGAAGCACGGGAACAAGGTGGCTTCAGAGATGGGGTCGTTTCGGGCCATGAGTGAGCACCGTGCCTCATGTGAAGGCAAAATGGCAGGTGCTCGTTGTACTCTACGTGTTTCACATGTCTCACTCCCTAGACTGGAACAAGACCTCACGGGCTTCACTGTTCATTGTAAAGCGGTGAATGTTAAGGCTCTCAGCCTATGCCCGAGAGGAAGTAAGTTGGAATATAGACAAAAAAAAAAAAAAAAAAATCTAGATAAGTTGTCATGTTGCGCTCAAATTTGGCAAATGAATTTCAATGCGGATAAATGTAAAGTACTACATATCGGATACCGAAATGAGAAAGCAAACTATTTTATGAATGGCACTCAGCTTAAGAGTGTAGACAGAGAAACCGATCTGGGAGTAACAATATCGAGTAACCTAAAACTGAGTAAACAATGTTCAGAAATTGTTAAGAAGGCAAACAAAATTATAGGTTTGAGTCCCGGAGGGAAGAATGAAAACCTAATATTTAGTAGTGGCCCTAAAATCATTGACGATATGCCCTACATCGTCAATGATTTCAGGGCCACTACTAAATATTAGGTTTTCATTCTTCCCTCCGGGACTAAAACCTATAATTTAATAGTGACCCCTCCATCATTGATGATATGCCTATTAGTATAATAGTCCTCTTTCAAGCGCCCGCGGTCCGCCAGTTTGAAACTACCGCCGCGGGGAGAAAGAGTCCTACGTCATAAGTGCAACGCTAATTCTCTTATGGAATCGTCTTATGATTGGGTACTCACTACGAAAAAGCTTTGTAAAAAATAAAATGTTAATACTTGTTATATAAATGCTTTCCATCTCGGTGGATTTCTTGCGTGGATTCTATCCCTGACGTTGCTCTAAGCGACGCCATTCCTTCTTCCATGACATATTAAGACTAACCTTAAGACATCAAACGAATGGGAAGGGGATGGAAGGGATGGCCCTACATCGTCAATGATTTCGGGGCCACTACTAAATATTAGGTTTTCATTCTTCCCTCCGGGACTCAAACCTATAATTTATTAGTGGCCCCTCCATCATTGACGATATGTCTGATATCTCAAGACTGGAGGGGGACATTCGGGACAATATCAAACCACTAACAAAATAATATAGGTAGAGGCAAAGAATCATATAACAATTTAAGTCTTTATTGCTTACATACAATTAAAGTAAAATTTTTGAAAAGAAAGCTGTGCGTTACTTCGAAGAATATCTGCTTATACTTGACCGACTAGGTACAATGATACCATCTCACATTGAGATTCATAAAAATTGTTGTCTAGGAACATACTCCTATTCCTGTTCAACCAATACAGACCCATATATCCGTGGATTATATCTTCTGTCCTTAAAACTATTTGTATATTTCATATAAATTGTACACTTTGTTTATACTATATAGTTGTAACTATGATAGATATCTTCAAAAAGATATAAAAATATTTTAGAGCTGTAGAACCAGCTTGACTTATTAAGTATCACAGCTTGTGATCTTATCACAATATCCGGCGGAGGGGCTCTAGGGATCTTTGGGCTTTCCGGCACGCACCCCCCCCCCCCCCCTCCTTTTCCTCCTTTAAGATTAAACTTAATTTGTAATAGCACATGGACTAACTAGACCCGCTGCAGTAACGCTACACAGGGTAGTTTTGGCTTAACCAGAGCCACAGGCAGGTATCGCGTCAAGAAAATATGAGTGGGAGCCCACAACTTAGTGTTAGCTATGTCCTCAATTGAATAATTTTGTAAACATTTTGAGAGAACTCTTAACTTGTTACTTTTGCCCAGTCCCAGAGTTGAGTTAATTATATGCATATCCCAACCTATGCGGTATGTGTCAAAAGATAGGAATAATTAAGATTCCTGATCTCTTGCCATTGGCTAAGGAACTTAAGATCACTGCAGATCATCGGAAGTATATGTCTCTGTCGCTAACATACCAAAGACGACACATCATCTCCCTGGACTGTCCATTCAGTCCTGACAAAACCAGCAAAGAAAATGTTTTTGTTTTTTGCTTGTGCATATTGCTTGCGCATGTCCCACCTGTCCGGCAGGGTTGAGTGTCTTGGTCTTCCAGTACCCTCCCCCTCCCCCATTTTAACTTGTAAATGTAACTTAAAAACTACAGTACCATACCCTCAGACCCGTTGCCAATCCGGGACACTGGATCGACTTGGTTGAGCGAGAGCGAGAGGGAAGATAAAACCGAGAGTACCCGGCTGGCCAGGCCGGGATAATCCCATCCACTTGCCTGAGATATAGCACCGGATATTCACAACGGTGATTAGCTCAATTATAGCGCCGGAAACCTGAAGGCCGTATGCAAACACCCTGCTCGTTTGTGGCCGTGAAGGTAGAAAAGACGCCATAAGGCTGATCGTAATGTGTCGTTCGTGCTTGAACTTATCCAGGTTCAAAGCCCCTCGTTGCCTGCTTAGATACCCGGGTTTGACTGGGTAGACATGAGCTGACGGGGTGGGGGTGAAGTGTGAAAACTGAACCCAAAAGACCTGTTACTACATCTGCGTAAACGAGCATCCAAAACAAGGAAGGGGCGTCCGGATGTTGCCGCGTGACTCTGCAGATTCATGATTGAATCAGTTTGAAGGGCAATAGTAATCAAGGAAAAGAATGTGAACGATCCTGGAGTTTCAGTTCGATCGGATTCTTCTATTCCTATAACAACAAAAGACCAGCATGACTGCCAAAGGGAAGTCTAGTCTACAAAGGGTCTTATCCTGGACCTGGTTAATTCCGAGCTTAGTTAGCCACCGAAACGCCCGCTATCAACTTACCTCGAAAACTGGGACCCACCCAGGACTCGGGCAACCCCAGGATGTAGTGACATTAGGTGTGTTACTCTGTGGATGTAGGGTAAGGCCGGGGTGGAAGAGACGGAGTTACGCTCATTCCTACGTTTAGGCCAACGCCGGGATAAAGTGAAAACTTTGAGGTCCAGCAACACCAGGATCTAGTGACATCAGATGTGTCACTCTGTGGGTGTATGGTAAAGCCGTGGTGGAAGAGACGGGGTTACGTTCATTCCAACGTTTAGGCCAACGCCGGGATAAAGTGAAAACTGTGAGGTCCAAAAACTGCCAGAGTTCTGTTCATTCTGGAGAGGATACGCTTTTTTGGGTGTACGATTTAAGTAACACTGTCCGAAAGTGGCACACCGCACTAAAATATTCGCAAAAAATCAGGTAATATAGATAGAATTTGTTTTTAAATTGTAACATAAAAATATAAGAAATGCTTAATATTATGTCAAGTGTAATTGAAAATCAGAGTGATTTTTGTATTTTTTTAATTATTATTTAAAATTTTTTTTTTAGAAAATGGGTAACTTTACGAAAAAAATAAAAACAAAATACTTAAGATTCCCTGAAGATACTGGCACTCTGGTGATTTGTAGGGAGATGGTGTGGGCCTCATCAGCTGGAGTATTGTCTACCTGGGTCCCATAGGGCGCGAGCTGTGCAAAGAATCAGAAAGGGTTAATTTCGAAATATAAAAATAAATTATCAACGCTCTATAAAAATTCATTAGGGTGCCTAAATATTAATGGATATAGCTGAAATTTTGAATGAATACTGCCAAACAACCTTAAAACATAGGAAATCCCTAAATATTGAAATCGAAACTAGTAGATAGCAATGCCCAAGCATTATGTACACTTAACTCTGAGACGTCCAACAGTTTTCGGCAAAACATTGAGAGAAAAAAATCATAGCTGAACAAATTGTTTATGAATCTGCCTATAAAACACCATGGACATTCCTAAACACCCAATGAACAACGTCAGCATGAATAATGGGGGTTTGGAGTAGTCATACGCACATAGTACGGAAAGGGTTAACCTTATCTCCCAGCACCGCTCCGGCCGCATCCCTCTGAAAGAAGACCACACTTTCCACAATGTATAGGGTGACTAAAAATGCATGGATTTTGATCACAACTCACTTGAATGATGAATACTGATTGAATTATACATACTACACCCTAAAAACTAAATAGGCATAACATATATCAAACAAAAATGAATATTTTACATTACATTGCAAATTAAAACTTGTCAATGAGATTTGGATGGCAATTATTAACCTTATTTACTTTATATAAACTTAAAAACCCAATAACAATGTAAAAGAATGATGTAGATTTCCTTACCTTTATGTCATGCATCGAAGGCAGATCTTGGCTATATCGTGACTACAGACGGACTTCGTGCATCGGTAGCACAGCATGCGCGTCTTGTAGTTCGACTCGCTGGGGCGGATGTGGCATCTCTTCCTCTTGTCAGTTTTCTCCTCTTCTTCCATGAGGACTGGCATGGGTAGGTCGAAGGTGTTGGAGATGAGTTGCCTGAGCTCCCGCGATAAACACCTGTGCCGCATAAAACGCATCTGGACCCAGGGGCGGCACAACTTGACGGACATCTCCTTGAAGAAATCCCGCCTGTTCAATACCTTCCCATTGGCAGATTGGGAGTATACAATATAGCTGTTGACCATAACTATATTCAATATCCCGTAAAAAAGGCACATGGGCCACCGTCGGGTCTTCCGGCCAATATTAGCGACGCTGCAAAGCTGCTCGAAAGTATCCAAACCACCCTTCGTAGCATTATAAATCATCTGAATGTCAGATTTCTGCCGTTCAATATAGCTGGGATTGTGGTGAATGGTGGACAGAAGTTGCATGCTCTTGGTCTTGCTGGCTCAGTGACACTGAAGGGTGACCTTGTCCTCATAGTTATATACAGCCACAGACTCCCCGACCTCCATCTTGTGGTCCAGGACTTGGCGGGGCAGTTAAGGCTTCTGGCGGATTGTCCCGACGAGTTCCAGGCCATCTTTACGCAGGGAAAAGTGCCAAGGGTAAGCTGGTGAACCAGTTATCGGTGGTAACGGTCCTGCCCAGGTGTGCGTAGAGTTCAGTGAGCTTGACAGTGAAGAACTCCTCCATGGTGAGTGTCTTCTGAAGGGTCACTGTCCCCTTCCCCAGGTAGGGCAAGGCGTTCAGCATGTAGTGGGAGTCCGCGTCACACACCATAACCAGCTTCAACCTGTATCTAAAGAATCGGAAAATGCATTAGAAACAAGTAAAAATGTCAGTAAATGGGTAGCTAGTAACTGTGGGCATCACAGGTAAGTACTCGGTAAATATCGATCAGCAAAAACAGGAAAAATGGTAAGTAAATTGGTAGCTAGTAACTGGGGGCATCACAGGTAAGTACTCGGTAAAAATCAATCATCAAAAACAGGTAAAATGGTAAATAACTGAGTAGCTAGTAACTGGGGGCATCATAGGTCAGTACTCGGTAAAAAGCAATCAGCAAAAACAGGTAAAATGGTAAGTAAATGGGTAGCTAGTCACTGGGGGCATCACAGGTACTTGGTAAAAATCAATCAGAAAAAACAGGTATAATGGTAAGTAAATGGGTAGCTAGTCACTGGGGGCAACACAGGTAAGTACTCGGTAAAAATCAATCATCAAAAACTGGTAAAATGGTAAATAAATGTGTAGCTAGTAACTGGGGGCATCACAGGTAAGTACTCGGTAAAAAGCAATCAGCAAAAACAGGTAAAATGGTAAGTAAATGGGTAGCTAGTAACTGGGGGCATCACAGGTAAGTACTCGGTAAAAATCAATCAGCAAAAACAGGTAAAATGGTAAGTAAATGAGTAGCTAGTCACTGGGGGCATCACAGGTAAGTACTCGGTATAAATCAATCAGCAAAAACAGGTAAAATGGTAAGTAAATGGGTAGCTAGTCACTGGGGGCATCACAGGTAAGTACTCGGTAAAAATCAATCAGCAAAAACAGGTAAAATGATAAGTAAATGGGTAGCTAGTAGCGAGCCATTGCGAAATCTGAAAATCAAAGAAAAAAAAAGTTGGGTAAAAAAAATCATTGTGGAGTCATATGGCAACTCAGGCATCAGGCAACAGTAAGAACATGACGTCACACAGCCTAGCCATCTTGTGTAAACGTGTGAAAATCCTATCTCTAATACAAAGGCGTATAATACATGATAAGTAAAACTTTCCACAACTATGAAATGATAACTTACCAGGATTGGTGGGTCATCGGTGGCACAAGAAAAAAGTTCAGGGGACTCAGGCTGGAGCACCGTGCGGCACAGGTCTGTCTCGGAGGGTGGGCAAGGCGGGACTGAGGTACACCACGCCGCTCCTAGAATCTCAGCCGCCTATTGGCTCCGACGATCACGTGACACGCAAAAATGTAAAATGGCGCGTACGGCCGTGCCGTAAATGACACAGCGAATCCCCCTCAGGGTTAAGGGCGGACGCCGGGATATAGTGAAACCTGGCAGGCCAACACCGCAGAATTCCCGCCGGGATATAGTGACAAGCGGCTAGCCACCCCCGAGGGGTCGGCCAAAGTAGGCATTAAAGATCAACACCGAATTCCTTTAGAGTTATCGAAAAACTGATTGCCTGAGCCCCCCAACAAATGCTTGGAACTGCTCAGACACGGAAGCTGCCCGGTAGATCAGATCGTCTGATAATTTAACAAAACTTTGCAGACCAATCTACCACACATCCAGACCTCGTTGGCCCACTTGTCTGAGTGCAAGATGCTGCATTCAGAGTGGACCTAGAAATCGCTAGTTACGTCCGTGTGACTGTGGCACCAATAGCTTGAAGGTCTACGAAGGGAAAATAGGAATTCAATTGCCTTGAAGTGAAACTCCGTGGAGTAGAACAAAAAACCCCGAACCCGGGTTTGATTAACCCCCCAAAACACCCGTTTCCGAAGTCTTGGTATTAAACCTACCGTAGGCTGAGGATAAGAACGCGTCAGAGAAAACCGTGTTGGCAACCCTAGAGCGTTTAGTAAGCAGTAGAGCAATTTCAGATTTGTTACGAGTGTTCCGCTATAATGAGCGGTAACCGCTCGTTTACCTCCAATATTCTATTTCTGGGACGTCAACCTGTCCGGTTGTTGTTGTTGTTGTTCCCTAAGCTGCTTGGCCGAACAGCCCCGAGTCCCTGAGGAAGGCCATGGCCACGATCGGGCTTTCCCACAGAGCTCTCATTGAGTGTAGATTGTGTAGTTGGCATAAGTGGTTGTGTGAAATGCAGTCTTCTATGATGTGTTTAGTGGTATGGGGTGCTGTGTTACATCCCGGGCAGGAGTCGACAACGGAGTCATCCAGTCTCTTCTGATAGCTCAGGAGAGCTGGATGGTGTCCGCATCTCAGCCTGGCCAGGTGGACTCTGTCCTCGCGAGGAAGGGAGGATTCGGAAGGATGGATTTCGGGAGGTCGTGCATGCAGCTGCGTGTTGTCTGTGAGTGAGTGGATGGATCGGTGAGAGATATGAGTATGGATGTGCTTCTGGATGTTGGTTCGGGGTGGGCAGGGAGGGAGAGAGGACAATAATTGTGTGTGACACCGTGTGCTGGGTGTTGTTTTGATATTTCTTGGTGTCTGTGGGTGTGTTGCCATGTAGTTTAGCGGGTGGTCTTGGTTCGTGGAGGCTGCTGCCAGGAATTGAGTGCCTCTCATGTCCAGATGGTCTTTGACTTTGAGGATTTTGGTTTCTTGATGTAGGTGATCTGTGGGTGCAGTAGCTGTGCAGCCTGTAATGATCTTCAGGGCTTTGTTTTGAATAGTCTGTAAAGTCTTATGATGTGTTTCAGCTAGGTTAGAAGCCCAGGCTGGGCTTGCGTATTCCATCACTGATCTTATGTACTGTTTATATACTGTGGTGGTAGTTTCTTTGTTGTGTCCAAACTTTGTGTGAGCAAGTGACCTGAGGGCGTTAAGTCTGGGTGTCAGTTTCTTTTTAATGTTTGTGGTGTGCTGTTTGAATGTCATATGAGTATCATATGTTACTCCTAGGATTTTGGGTGTGTGTGTATGTGTTAGGGGTGTGTTGTTTATGGTGAGTTGAGGGATGTATTCGTGTTCTCCTGTCCAACTTGTGAGCAGGGTTGCGGTGGATTTGGCTGGGGCTAGATTAAGTCTGTTTGTAGTGCACCAGCCATGTTGTGTGTTGAGATAGGGTTGAAGGAGATCTGTTGCTCTTTTTGGGTCATGGTGTGTGCATGTGAGTGTTATGTCATCTGCATAGGAGGCTAAGTTTATTTGGGGCGTATTGGGTGTAGTTATATCGTGCATGTACAGATTGTACATCAGACACCTGGGACCACAAGGCATACAAGCACTCACTAACATATCAAACTACAGCTATTCACACAACACAATACCAGAGATTTGGAAGCATAGTATCATCATCACATTCCCCAAACCCAACAAAGACCCCACGCTACCCTCCTCGCACCGCCCCATCACACTCCTTTGCTCCCCCTCCAAAGTCATGGAACGCCTAGTATTACAACTAATTACACCTGACCTACCCCTAGCTCCAACACAACATGGCTTTAGGCCACTGCACTCCACAAACACTCTTCTCACAGACCTTACACAAAGAGCTTTCGACGGCATCAACTCAGCTAGACCACCACACGGATCACTATTAGCCACACTTGACATTAGTAAAGCCTTCGATGCCATCCCCCGCCACAACCTAACAAACAAAATCTACAACACAAACATGCACAACAACACAAAAAGGTGGCTGGCCAACTTCCTAGTAGGCAGATGTGCACACGTATCTTTTGCCGGTCAGTCATCTAAAATCAGAAACTTTCCAAACGGAGTCCCACAAGGATCCGTCCTATCGCCCGCACTCTTCAATCTGTACATGCACCTGTCCGGTTATTACGGGCGGTGAATCCAGATAAGTAAGGTTACTTGAGGCCTGGTATCTATAGTTGTGCCATCCTCATGAGCCAAATGGCGAGGGACTCCATTCTTGTAGTCTCTTGATCTTAATCAAAGAAGAAACAGATCCTGTAGGATTAATTTGTTAGGGATGCCTGGAGCCATGTTCAGGTTGGAGGGGCCTTCTATGAGAGTGACCTCGTACCGAAGTTCGTTTGTCATAGTAGGCCTAACAATTTGTTGGAACTTGTCGTGTACTGAGACATGCCAAAAAGGCTTTTGACAGGACGAAACACGTCTTTCACTACGTGGCAGATACGTGAACCTGATTTGAATCCCATATCGTCTTTTACGTATGTGTTGTGAACGGAATGAACCCGGTGAGATTGGGCTACGCCCGGGTTAAGTGGACCAGTAACCCACTACAGCATGAGGAGTCTTGTACTCGGTAGTCAGAGTCAATTCTTAAGGGACGTCACTACTTTCCACCAATTATGCTTAAGTCTGGTGACATGTCCGAGGGAGCACCGTTATAAAACAGGGTGTGTATGGCGGAACGGCATTACGAAACCATTCTCCTCATACCGGATCATGGATCGAGATAACGTTTTGGACTGAGATTTGTCTAGACTAACCGGACAATTTATCTCTACTTAGGTGACTCTTATGACTAATTTCTAATTTTTTGTGTAGGGCTTAGTAAGTTCTGCGACTTCTCCTGTACTGGGGAGACAGTCCGTGTTAAAATCTACTAGGCCACATCCAGTCTACCAGGAATCCTGACCTAAAGGATTCGACGGTAAGATTGGAGCAAACAAAGCGACCTGTGACCGTTATTGTGTCAGGGAGGCCGTCAGTGTCTGATTCTACGGGGCTACATTTAGTCTACCCGATAGTATTAAAACATATCCGCTGGTAAGAAAGGAAAATTTGTAGACTTCGCGCCAACTAAGCGTCTACAACCGGGGAGCGAGCCCTATGCAGTGTAAAAATTAGTAAAGGCTTAAGTAGTCCAGGCTAGCATTAAATTTTGTACTATTTGGCGAGTGAGCCGGAAACTGACAGGAGTTACCTCACCTGTCCGTTCGGCCGGTGGGGTTTACAGTTTATATCGTCCTGTATCACCTGTTCTTTTAACCCGAAAACTAGCCTTAAAGCGAAAATTCCTCGGATGATCATACCCGGCGTTGTGACATTTATTCCGCAAAATGCGGTGTATGTAGGTCAAAAAGGGGGAGACCTCTTGTTCAGGAAAGTCCGGTTAATGTCTCGGATGATATTCGTCTGTACTCATGACCAAAAAAAATTTCATGCTAAACCTGGGAACGGATGCGACAGAGATCGCCTATCCCTACTTGGTTGTACAGCCTGGAAATAGTGAACCCCGGCGGGCCACCTCCCCAGAGTTTTTGGGGTAAATTAACCCCAAGGTCAACCAGTCTAATCTTTCCGAAATGTGTCGATGTAATCTTCATTGTTCCATACCCATCCACAGGGGAAGGGAAAAAACGGATGCTAGAGGTCACTGAGTCACTAAACCTGTGCCCGTGACCTGAGTGCTCAAAGATGGTGACTAATTGTCTGTGAAGCTAGACAAGGACTTGTTACTTGGCCCCGCTGTCATAAGCTGACGTGTCGAGAGGTAGGAAAAACAACTAGTCCGTCGGTCAACATCCTTCACTACCGGCGAAGAACAGCGTCTATTGCAACCTAAAATTTGGAATTCTGAATGCTGTCACGGATCCTAAGTGTCCTGGTTATCCGCCGAGAGGGGTCTATCATGGATTATCCAATCCGAGTTATGTCTAGGATTACCGTAAACCTAGTGTCGGTGGCGTGCGAGGTAGTGAACACGAACCTTTCCAGCTGGTAGAACCGGACCCGGAGTCTTCCAGGTACCTGTGTAAAGAATATAACCTTGAGATTCAATAACATTGGTTTCCAAGATTTTTTTTTGCTACCTGTCCATCATTAGTTAGGTACAAATCAAACCTTTGATTATGACTTATGTTCTTAACCTTCAACTGTACATACGATGTACAATTTATACTTAATATCTTGTAGTTGTAACTATTATAGATATCGAAAAATAAAATAAAATTTTGAGCCGTCTCACCGTCTTGACTTAACAATTTTCCCAACTCGTGAACTTCCGCTAGTACCCTCTGTGACATTATCGGGGGACCCCTTCGTGTTATAGCAAAGTTTAAGTTAGGTACAGCAAAGTTAATAACCTGAGGTTCACTTAAGATTCCTTAGGCACATCCCTGGGATTCGACTCCGTCCCCTCCGTCCCTACCAACTAGCTGCCGGATTGGACGTCAGGTAATGTGGAGGTAAAGGTGGAGGGAAGTAGCCGTGACCTCGGCGATGGCCAGTGCCGCGGCTGCGTCTTATCCGTGAAGGCACTTTTATGTCATGTCACTGATTTGGGGGTTAAAGTTACCGAGTCCTCTTTCCGTCGATTGTTCGACCTAGAAGATTACTCGACGGAAGACTGACGGGACTGTCTACGAGGAGACCTAGACCTGGACCGAGATTTGGTCATAGGCGAAGGTGAACGTCCTCGTTTCGGCCGGCCGGGGGAGAGGGGGAGGGGGTCGCTTTAGAACTGTGGCTACTCTCACTACTACTTACTAGCTCTTTAGATAATACTTTAGATTTAATTTTCGGTTTAGGAGTTGACTTGGCCGGCGTTAGTATTAAAGACGGAGATTTGATAACCAGATGATCCCAAAGGGCTTCGTCATCACAGTGCAATGGGCAGCGTCTTTAGTGTAAACATTATATAAGGTCTTAATCTCCTTCAGTGCCACGAGGCATGAGTGATCTCTCTTATCGAACAGCGCCGCTCGCAGTTCCGAACACCCGGCGCATTTCTTCGACAACCAGAGGCCCCGTGATCTATGAAGGCACTTCACACATCTCTCGTATAGTTCATGTGCGAAGACTAGTAAAAGAGAGCAGGTAGGAGTAGCGCATAGAGTGAATAGAGGCATGCTGGAGCTAAAAAAAAAAGAAAACCCGCCGTGATCGGCCCCTTACCTGCTGCCTGTGCTGCAACCGATGTGTTGTGATCTGGAAATAGAACATTTCCAGGAATCAATGCTCATAGGGATAATCCGAGAGGTTTTACACATCTTACCTCAAGTTCGCCGGAAAATTAGCTATAGCCACTGCTACTCTAACCTTCCGCTGGACTTGAAAGTGAAAAACTTAGGTCTTTCAATTCTTGAACTGCTTACCTGCGACAAAGTGTCACTGGCCCACTAATGCCTTAGCTCTGTACTATCTCTGACTATTTGGACTAGATAGATAGTATTTCCACACTTGACTGTTGCGCCAAGCGTTCTAAGTCAAGCCGCGTGAGGCTATCGGTTTGGGCGAGTTCACTCGGCGGGCCGAGATGACTCCCTTAGGAATTAGCATTTCCGCCAGGAGGTTCGTGGTATAGCACACCACGCCGGGACATTTAGGTTAATCCTCACTCGTCTGCGAGACGAGAAGATGGCGGCAATACACAGAAAGCCTGCCGGAAAAACAAACCAAAATTTTCAGAGGTGTTGACTTATATGGGAAAGTCAGACACCCCCAATATCCCACACCACCACCAGGACATCTCCTGACTCCCTGTTTTACATGTAAAATAACACTACATGCACAAAACGAGGGATAACTTAGGGCTACAAAAAGTATTATAATTTTATTAATAAATATTACCCCTAGCCCACTAAGGAGACCCCTACTGAGGCTGGCCACGAGGCTCGTAGAATCATCATCTTGGCTGGTAACCTACCTCCTGAAGAGACACAGCCGCAGCATCCGGTGAAGGGGGACCATGAGAGAGGGCAAGCGCAGGCTCGGACCCTAGAAGGATCTGCACCACGTGTGGCAACCCTTGATCTAGAGCGTCTGCTAAACAAAGAAAATGCAACTGCCTCATAGAGACGGCCTGAAGCATATTCCTGCGGGTATAGTAGCCTCCTAACTAATAAATAAGGACAACAGCTAAGGTGCAGAAAAACAAAAATAAACACATGAGGCGCTGATCCTGGGGGACACGAAGGCGCCTGTACAATAGTACCGTATTTTAACACTCCCTGCGGGCATACCAATGGGATAGCCTGTGCTGGCTAATCTAAAACCTGTTTAATACAACTCAGATATATACAAATGAGCAAGGACTCACTAGAAGAGAACGAACGAAGAATGTAGCAGGAGCACAGGCCGCGCACACCCACTCGGTATGAACGCGGGGAGAGGAAGAAGGAATTGTGTCTCTTAGAGCAACGTCAGGGATAGAATCCATGCAAGAAATCCACCGAGATGGAAAGCATTTATATAACAAGTATTAAGTTAATTTTCTCTTTTTATTTTTTACAAAGTTTTTTCGTAGTGAGTACCCAATCATAAGACCCAATCATAAGAGAATTAGCGTTGCACTTATGACGTAGGACTCTTTCTCCCCGCGGCGGTAGTTTGAAACTGGCGGACCGCGGGCGCTTGAAAGTGGACTATTATACTAATAGGCATATCGTCAATGATGGAGGGGCCACTAATAAATTATAGGTTTGAGTCCCGGAGGGAAGAATGAAAACCTAATATTTAGTAGTGGCCCCGAAATCATTGACGATGTAGGGCATATCGTCAATGATGGAGGGGCCACTAATAAATAATTGGCTTTATAGGCAGATCATTTGAGCATAAATACAAAGATGTTATCCAAACTCTTTACAATTCCTTAGTCCATCCTCTTCTGGAATACTGCGTTCAATCCTGGTGCCCTTATTACCAAAAGATATACACAAGCTAGAACGAGTTCAAGGTAGAGTTACCAAAATTATACCTAGCCTAAAGAACAAACCATACAAGGAGCCTCCGTCTTAGAGAATTAAATCAATTTCCTTTAACCCAGCGCAGATTAAGAGGCGACTTAATTCTAGTGTTCAAAATCATCAAAGGCATCGACAATATGAACTGTAGTAAGTACTTCAATATCGACCAATCTAATTACACGCAGGGAAACGGTTGCAAAATTATTGGTAAATCTTTTAACTCACACGAATCTAAGAATTTCTTCTTCAATCGAGTTGTCAACTTGTGGAATGGCCTTCCCCGAGACGTTATTGGCTGCAGCACCGTTGATTCTTTTAAACTTCGCCTAGACAAATATCTGCCCTGGAACTAACTCTGTGGCAGGATTAGGAAGTTATTAGGGAACAGATGGGTTCAAACCTGCGACTGACTGCGTTTGTAAATGAATAACTTTATTTTATTTCCCCCTCAAATTCATTAAGGATTATTGCGTATAAATATTATTAAGACGTTACTCTCTTTTTCCCAGATATACGAAAGATCACTTATTATTGTTATGTTACTCACCCATCTGTTCCCTACTAACTTCCTAATCTTGCCACGGACATTAGTTCCAGGGCAGTAGTTCCCTTTCCAATTTTTCTTTACTCACTCTAACCACTGTTTGGACATTTGATCCTCAATATTTTGGAGGACAAGCAGCCTAGAGGGGTCACTATACCTGTTATTGCTTGCTTTTCCTTGTACTCCCTTTGTACTCCTTTGTACTTACCTTCCTGACTTCTCGTTTGCCTTTCTTTCAACCTGCTTGCCTGCCGGCCTTCCTTCCAGCCTGCAATTCTGTCTCTGCCTTCATTTCCGTCTGCCTTCCTCCCTGCCTGCCTAGCTCTCTCCCCGTGATCATTTGGGAGTTACAAGTCACTCTCGATCATATTCTCCAGAACAGAGTGGCTTGGAGAGAGAGAGAGAGAGAGAGAGAGAGAGAGAGAGAGAGAGAGACAGAGAGAGAGAGAGAGATAGAGAGAGTTAAATTTGGAGTTTGAGTTGTTCGAAACTTCAACAAAAAAGAAAATACTGGGCATTTTATTAGCGTCTCCATTAACTTGAACAACTTAACACTTACCCCTTCAGTATACAACAAGTCCTTCCTGAGCTGTACAAAAACTGCTTAGACCTTAACAAAATATTAACCCTTTGAGTACCAGCGACGTGTGTTGTTGTTGTTGTTCTTCCCCAGGCTCCCTGGCCGAACAGCTCCAAAGTCCCGAGCAAGGCCAAGGCTATAAACGAGCGCCCCCACAAAACCCTCCCTGCTTATCACTAACAAAGCCCGGGTGACCGAAGCCACTCTAAGGCAGGGAGCTGAGGAGGGCGCGGAAACGCCAGGGAAACCAAAGCCCCACCCAAGGCCCTGTGCCTCTCAGCAATTGTGAAGGGAAAGTTGAGGGGCAAGGGAAAAATGTGACGCTTTGGCTCCCAATCTGCCAACTTTTAGGTTGGCAGTAGGGAGGTCAATCCACGGAAAAGACTTAAGATCTAGAAGATATATAAGTAAAAGGAACAGTCCGAGTAAGCTATGGGTATGGCAGAGATCGCTCAGCTCTCACTCTGATAGACAAGCCCATCACCACATGACTAGAACCCAATCCTCTCAGCATCAGCTAGGAAAGGCCCTAGAAAGCCGCTTTTGGCGGAGGGATAGCTCCCCTATTTCAACTCCTTTCGGAGTTGGGCACCCGCCTCAGCGACGTGTGTTATCTTATATTATAGCTTTGTTTATACAATATTATGAAGCGTTGAAAATATCTACAATGGATAAAGGGGTCGTTCTAGATAGTTTGAAGCCTTATTATTGCTAGAAGTCCTTCCTAATCTGAATAAAATCGTTGCCAAAAGAGTTGCCAAAATATAATGAGAAGGACGTCAACGGTACTATATGGGTTAAGATAGCCATGTTCCAAGGTCATACGAGTCTGTACCATCCAATAAATGGGTATTAAGAGATATGGAAACTCATTGACCTAGGCTATCATCTGAAAATAACATCTTCACAACAAAAAGAAACAATCAATAGATAATAATTGTAGCTAAAATCATTCTCTTACTGCAACGATTATCACTGTCAAAAAATATGGATAGGGAAAGGGCAAATAAAGTAAATAAAGATTGGAAGGAAGGCAAACGAGTAGGAAGGAAGATGAATAGGTAGATAGGTAGATAGGCTGATAGGAAAGGAGGGAGGGGGGAAGGAAGGCAGGCAGGCAGGTATAAAGGTAATGAAGTAGGTAGGTAAATAGGTATGCACGTAGGAAGGAAGGAAGGAAGACAAGAAGTAATTAATGTTCAGGAATATCTATAAAAGAGACCTACCGATAATGTATGTATATGTTTTATAAGTAGACATATACTCGTGCAAAGAGGCAATCGGGCAAATGGGCAGGAGGAAATATACAACATAAAATAAAGCAATAAACAAGCAGGTTGGCGTGTAGACTTACATATAAACAATAAACAAGCAGGTTGTCGTGTAGACTTACATATAAACAATAAACAAGCAGGTTGGCGTGTAGACTTACATATAAACAATAAACAAGCAGGTTGGCGTGTAGACTTACATATAAACAATAAACAAGCAGGTTGGCGTGTAGACTTACATATAAACAATAAACAAGCAGGTTGGCGTGTAGACTTACATATAAACAATAAACAAGCAGGTTGGCGTGTAGACTTACATATAAACAATAAACAAGTAGGTTGGCGTGTAGACTTACATATAAACAATAAACAAGCAGGTTGGCGTGTAGACTTACATAAAAACAATAAACAAGCAGGTTGGCGTGTAGACTTACATATAAACAATAAACAAGCAGGTTGGCGTGTAGACTTACATATAAACAATAAACAAGCAGGTTGGCGTGTAGACTTACATATAAACAATAAACAAGCAGGTTGGCGTGTAGACTTACATATAAACAATAAACAAGCAGGTTGGCGTGTAGACTTACATATAAACAATAAACAAGCAGGTTGGCGTGTAGACTTACATATAAACAATAAACAAGTAGGTTGGCGTGTAGACTTACATATAAACAATAAACAAGCAGGTTGGCGTGTAGACTTACATATAAACAATAAACAAGCAGGTTGGCGTGTAGACTTACATATAAACAATAAACAAGCAGGTTGGCGTGTAGACTTACATATAAACAATAAACAAGCAGGTTGGCGTGTAGACTTGCATATAAACAATAAACAAGCCGGTTGGTGTGTAAACTTACATATAAACAATAAACAAGCAGGTTGGCGTGTAGACTTACATATAAACAATAAACAAGCAGGTTGGCTTGTAGACTTACATATAAACAATAAACAAGCAGGTTGGCGTGTAGACTTACATATAAACAATAAACAAGCAGGTTGGCGTGTAGACTTACATATAAACAATAAACAAGCAGGTTGGCGTGTAGACTTACATATAAACAATAAACAAGCAGGTTGGCGTGTAGACTTACATATAAACAATAAACAAGCAGGTTGGCGTGTAGACTTACATATAAACAATAAACAAGCAGGTTGGCGTGTAGACTTACATATAAACAATAAACAAGCAGGTTGGCGTGTAGACTTACATATAAACAATAAACAAGCAGGTTGATGTGTAGACTTACATATAAACAATAAACAAGCAGGTTGGCGTGTAAACTTACATATAAACAATAAACAAGCAGGTTGGCGTGTAGACTTACATATAAACAATAAACAAGCAGGTTGGCTTGTAGACTTACATATAAACAATAAACAAGCAGGTTGGCGTGTAGACTTACATATAAACAATAAACAAGCAGGTTGGCGTGTAGACTTACATATAAACAATAAACAAGCAGGTTGGCGTGTAGACTTACATATAAACAATAAACAAGCAGGTTGGCGTGTAGACTTACATATAAACAATAAACAAGCAGGTTGGCGTGTAGACTTACAAATAAACGATTACATAGACACAGTTAGTACAAGAGAAAGATAGAGAGAGAGAGAGAGAGTATTTCAAAAACCTTGCGGTCCATTCCAGGGTGATATTCGAAGTGGAAGGAGATAAATTGTTTAGTGCAATATACTCATTTAAGAATCTAACAAAATATTATCTACTTTCTTCCTGAAATGCTCTACCGAAGAGCTCTTTACAACTCCTAGGGGAAGTTCGTTCCAGGTAGAACAGATCATATATGTGAAATGCTTCCATTAATAATAGTGTTGAACCTTTTCAATTAAAAAATCCAGCCATGGTTGAGTGTTGTATTCATATTGGGCTTAACATTTTGCTATAATCCACATTGTCAAACCCATTAACTACAATGAGCAAACCTCGTAGTCTGCGTGTTTCAAACGGAAAGAGGTCGCTCTCAACTGGTTCTCATAGCTCAGTCTTCTAATTGATGGAATAAGTTTTGTAGCCGTAATTTGTACTCTTTCCAGTCGTTCTATATCTTTCCTGAGTGCTTGAGACCAGAATTGAACAGCATACTCCAGAAGTGACAGTATCAGAGCATTGTAAAGTGTGAGGACTATTTCCTTATTAGTGTTCTTAAATTGCATATTAATATAGCCCTATAATTTCTGAGCTTTCTTCTCTACTTCATTGCACTGCTTGGAGAACTTAAGGTCACAGCTGCTCAGAAAACCCAAATCCTTTTCCAGAAGAGAGAGAGAGAGAGAGAGATTTGGTCGGGAGTTAAGTTAAGAGCTAGATATTTATTTAGTAGATTTTAAAAAGTTTGATCATAACAGTACTACACTCTTCAACAATACTAGGTAGTCCATTCCATAAGTTTACCACTCGATTGAAAATTAAATGCTTTGCCTCATGTGAGTGAAACGGCTGTCCAATTATATTACAGCCATTTCCTCTAGTGACTAGGCTGTAAGACAATTGGAAAGCCATTTCTTAAAGGTATGGATGTCAATAAATGCTTCACAATTAATCATCAAAACTACATTAGTCTAGTGTAAGTTGGATCATTAATAGCATTTGTTGACATCCATTTATTGACGATATGGATGTCAAAAAAATGCTTCACAATTAAACATCCAAATAACACTACAGTCTAGTGCAATTTGGATCATTAATAGCATTTGTTGACATCCATATTATCAATACCTTTAATAATTTCCCCTCTTAGCCTGCGTTATGCTAATCCAGACATGTTTTTTAAATGTCTTACAGTGCGGGATCTTTAACCCTTTCTCTGCGGGCTTATTTGCGCTATTTAGGGCATATTCAGGCACTCCCGAATGATTAATCAAGCATCTGCATTAAATTAAATGTATTCTGCTGAAAACTAGGCGAGAATAGCTTCAAAATGACACCAGAACGAGCTTCGTAGGTGGTGGGGTTCACCCGTAGCGTTGCCATAGACATTTGGGAAAACTCGCTAATTATTAGCTCTCGCTCGACCGTGCGAGACACAGTCTCCCTCAGTGAGCGGCTGGCTGCTCTGAGGGTCGGATGGAGGTCCCTCACACTCCTGCCCACTGACACTCGATTTCTACGGCTTTTACAGGCTTTTAACCTTTGTCTAGCGGGGTGTTTTGGGCTCATTTGGGCATATTCAGGCCCTTCTGCATGATAAATCAAGCATCTGCATGAAAAAAAATATATATTTAGCAAAAAGCTAGGCACTAAAAGCTTCAAAATGAGACCAGAATGAGCTACGTAGCACTCGTAGTTCTCTTGCAGTGATGCCACGAACATGGGAGTTTAGCATATATCGGTATATTTTTCCCAGCTATGCTCACTATTGGCTACACTGCCGGCCTCTCAAGACCACAGGGAACATGAGTTATTGGGCGGCGGTAAGCCCTGGGAGTCTGCTGTCTGGCACGCTGTGCTCCCGGCCATTTGCACTCGATTTTAACCCTTTAAAAGCCTTAATAATGCTCCTAACTTGCTGCAAATTGTTGCACGACTTAAGTCGAGCACCGCCAATAAGGGGTTAAAGCCTGGAAATTGCTGGAAATTGCCTATGCATTCCAGAACGTCACCCGCAGGGAAAGGGTTAAAGGTCAATTCGGACAACAACAAAATATTTACCATGTAAAGCAATGTTACTGCATCATGAGCGTATGTTTTACTTGTATGATGAACGTGTGAACATTGAAGATCCAGACAATAGGTGTAAAGATGAAATATCCAGTGAAAAAACATATTCTGTAAATGTGACCGGAAAGGTGATGAAGGCATACGAGGGAGTGCGACATAGGTCTACCCTCTCGGACGTCTTTTGAGACACTGGCAAGACTAGTCGTGTCTCGTGCATTTATGAGGATGGAGGGGGGTAGGGAGAGTATACAGAAAGGTGACTGGACGTATTTCAGGCAGGAGGGATGCAGTTGCAGGAAAAAGGTAGAATATAGAAAGAGAGAGGAAGTGGAGGGAGAAAGAGGGGAGGAGAGGAAGGGGGATAAGGTTCTCTATGCAAATGATCGTAGCATACGCAATACATTTTCGGATCTAGGGGAAATTGTGTTTACAGAAAATTATGATATAATCTGCATTACAGAATTTTGGTTAAATACGGAAGAGATTTTCTAGCAAAATATTCACTTCCCGGTTATACAATGATTGAGAAAAGTTGAATCAATAAAAATGGAGGAGGCATTCTGTTTTTTATCAAAGAAAGTCTTAATCACGTCTTAATGTCAAAACCTCAAATTGTGAATGTCGATATATCTTATGTACTCCTGAACAATAAGCAGGGGACTAAAATTACACTAGGTTTAATATACAGTCCTCCAGCTCAATCAGTGCAAACTGACCAAGAGATTTACGAACAAATTTAAGAAATATGAAACATTCAAGATACCGTAATTCTTGGCGACATTAATTTACCAGTAACTAAGTGGGGCGATATGCTTACTTCTCATTACGGACATGACCTCTACGCCAATTTGCAAGAAAGTTAACTTTTTCAATTTGTTATATCTCTGACCCGTGGTATTAATGTGCTTGACCTTGTACTTGCAGCGAAAGAAGACTTATTGGAGGATTGGAATGTTGGTAAAGAATTCAGTAACAGCGACCATCGAAGGATCAGTTTCAGTATAAAGTTAAACCTTGGGAAGGCGCCGAGACTCTTAAGAGGTTTTACTGGGTGAAAGCGCTGGGATTCTTAAGAGTCAAGGCATAAAAAAAGGATTTCAAAACACCCCACTGGCATTAAAAACAAAGTAATATGTGATTAAGTGAGATAATTCCCCTCCATACCTCCTATCACTCATCTATCTGTGTTCCCCCCCCCCCTCCCCTACTTCCACCCTCCTCAATAGGAGAGTTCAATCTGTAGACAAGTTTGCCAGATGTCACCAGATTCGCCAATTATTGTAATAAAATGTGAACAAGACTAAGAAGGGTGTCAGTTTCTAAATTAGTTGTCGATTTTTCCTGTAGTTAATAGAGTCCTATGACAAGCGGTTTTAATCTCATATAGTCTTCATATACTGTATATTATAATAAACTCTTATATATTTTAGCTCACTACTATATCGTATATTTAAAATAAGAGAGCAAGACAAAATATTATGTTGTGAAATAAATCCATCACAAAATGGTAAATACTGGTTGCAAAAAATAAATAGTATATGATATACCTTCTTTTGTATGCAAATGATATATTTATAATAGTGATATCTAACTTAAACAACGCTTTTATGATTAAATTGACATTTCAGTCAGTTACTTTTTTTTTCTCTGAACAGGACTGCTGGACTTGAGAAGCAGCTATTTTTTTATAGAGGCTGTTGATTGGCTAATGGATAAGAGTATGAGTAGTAAATCAAGATGTCTTCATTATTTCATATCTAATCTTTAAATACTTTAATTACAAGCAATTACAACAATTGAGTCATGTTCAAGAGTGATATCTGAACACCGTGGTATAAAATATGTTACATAAAATACACTATTAACATAAATATTATAAAGTGAACACAGACAAAATAAAAAGGTATGAGAAAAATCACTAAGCGAGAGAGTAGACTGCCTGATGAGAGAGCTGAGTTCTCAAGCCTATTAGCCAATCAGGGGCTGATATTCTAACTTACTACCACCGTGTTGACTTACTCTGGTGTTAACCTCTCGGCTGCGCATGGGGGGTAGGAGACACCACACCACTGTGCGCACGTATTTGACCTGTTCCCATCACTAACATCGTTATTTTACCATAAATATCGTTAATACTTATTCATATGCGTCTATTTTACCATTAATATGAAGATATTAACCAGTTACAACAATAAAACAAGTGGAAACAGCGTTTGGATGGTCAAAATCGGCGATAGAGGCCGGGAGTTACATAACCAAAGGCTGAGGCAGCCTCCCACTCCTCCACTCCTCCCCATGTCTGGAGAGACACTGTTGCGCAATGCTCTCTCTCTCGCTCTTTCCCACGCTTGGTAGCAATGATGACAACGCCCTGCTTGCAACTCGCTAATGTTAGCACGAAAATAGACCACAGAATAAGGGAATAACAGGGAAAATAGGTGATAACTGAAGGAGGGGGGGAAGTGGGGAAGGAGGGGATGTGGAGGAGTGATATTTGGCATGGCCCAGGGGAAAAAAACAAAACAAAAACAAAAACAAAAACAAAAAAGAATTCAAGTTTTTTTGGGGTGTTTTAAATGGATTGTTTTAGGCCCAGGATCTTAAGAGTCTTCCCGCAGTCGCCCGGAAAAACTCTTAAGAGTCTTCCTGCACTTGCCGGGTTAAGGAAGCCAGTGCATATGTTAAAAATGCAGAGGCTTGTGATTGGCTAAGGCAGGTGAGATGTAAGCTGACACTCAGTCAGTCTACAAATCTCGCTTACTTGTTAGCTTTTGCAATTTTTATTTCGCTTGTGTTCACTTTATAATATCTATGTTATTAATGTGTTATATGTGATATATTTTAGCTCTCAGGGTTCGTATATCACTTTAGATTATCACAATATCATTAAAAATGCTTATAATTTTCGAGTTTCAATTATATATATGGAATAATGAAGCTATCTCAACTTTATCAACACAAATTAATCAACAACCAATCAGCATCTTCTGTAGGCTATACAATATTCTACTCTACAATGAAAAATAGAAATGTACTTTATAAAATATATATCCATTAGATGTATCTGTTAAACACCATAATGGAGGAAAAATGATTCTAAAATTATACTTGATGTTTTTGAAATCACAACTAAAGAGATATAGTAAGTATTAGCAATGTTCACATTTTATTATTTTATTCGTGATAAATTAAAGAATCTGGTGACATCTGGCAAGTGTGTCCGGTCTGGGTCAGAATATGTCCGCGGGGCTAAACTATATGATTTTTACCAGCCAATTGCTGCTACCACTGGTTTTATTGCTTTTTAATGTTCATAATTGACGCCAATACCTTCGCACTGCGGGACATTTCAAATACCATAGCTTCACACTTTACGAGTTAATAGTAATGAATCAAATAGCAGCAATGAGAAAGACCCACATTTCAAAAAAGAAAACTTTCATAAATTCAGAGCAATACTTGAAGAAACTGATTGGAGCTATTTGAGTAACAATAATGACATAAATAAATCATGGGAATTTTTCACTACCACTTACTTCAAGCGATGCAAGCGCAAGCGTACATACCATTGAAAACCCGACGTTCATTCCATGATGAAAAGCTATAAATGGTGGAATAAAGAGATTGCAGACTGTTTGCTTGCAAAGAAAATTGCTCATGAAAGATTTAAAACCTCAGAAAATGATTAACAAATAAAATTCATAGATCTATTACCTCGGAAAATGATGAAGAACGAATTAACTTCATAGATCTATGACGTAAAGCCAAATGGTTAATTAATGAAAGTAACAAGACCCTGGAGTTAAATGTTGCGAATCAAAGTAAAACAAACCCGAAAGAATTCTATGGTTACATTAGAATGAAAAAAGTAGTCAATTCAACTAATGGACCGTTAGTCGAAGAGAACGGGGATTACACCATAGACGAAGAACAGATGAGTGATGTCCTCAATACTTTTTGTGCATCAGTTTTTACAACGGAAGACCTTAGTGATATTCCTACAGCACTGCCAGTTCAGTTAGACAATTGTGATGCTCTAAGCAACATCAACATTAGAGAGAGAGAACTACCGAAATATTTGGAGAAACTTAAGTCAAACAAATCACCGGGACCTGACACAATATCACATAGAGCTTTAGAAAAAGCTAAATGTGAGCTCTCCAAACCACTGACATTGTTTTTTAATACATCCTTGAAGTCCGGGACTATGCCTGATCAGTGGAAGCTCGTTAACGTAACACCGATAATAAAAAAAGGCAGCAAATCTTTACCTAGTAACTATCGTTCAATTAGCTTAACCTCAGTGTCTGTAAAATGCTAGAAAGACTCATAAGAGACAGACTCGTAAATCACTTAGAGAAAATATCATACTCAAAGATACTCAGCATGGCTTCCGTAACAAACATTTATGCTTGATGAACCTCTTAGACTTCTTCCACTATATCCTTAACCTATATGAAGAGATTAAAGCTGTAGATATTATATAGGCTACCTTGATTTTCGAAAGGCCTTTGACAAAGTATCCCACAAACGTTTATTGATAAAACTAAAAGCGCATGGAATACAAGGGCGAGTGCTGAGATGGATAGAAATTGGCTCGGCGAAAGAAAGCAAAGAGTAGTCATAAACGGTAAAGCATCGAAATGGACCAATGTAAGTAGCGGGGTACCCCAGGGATCGGTTCTAGAGCCAGTCCTCTTCCTAGTTTATATAAATGACATAGATGAGGGCCTCACCTGTACAATCTCAAAGTTTGCAGACAATACAAAAATTGCAAATACTGTACTTTTAAATGAACATGTCGAAGATATGCAAAATAACATAGATAAGCTGTCAACTTGGACTCAAATTTGCCAAATAAGTTTTAATGCAGATAAATGTAAAGTACTACATATTGGGACCCGAAATGAGAAAGCAAACTATTCAATGAATGGCACTAGCCTAAGAGTGTAGACAAAGCAACTGATTTGGGAGTAACAATATCGAGTAACCTAAAACCCAGTCAACAATGTCGAAGTTGTTAAGAAGGCAAATCAAATAATTGGCTTTATAGGCAGGTCATTCAAGCATAAATCCAAAGATGTAATTCTCACACTTTACAATTCCCTAGCCCGTCCTCTTCTGGAGTATTGCGTTCAATCCTGGTGCCCATACTACCAAAAATATATTGATAAACTAGAATGAGTTCAACGTAGAGTTACCAAAATGATACCTAATCTAAGAAACAAACCATACAAGGAGCGTCTTAGAGAATTAAGTATATTACCTTTAACCCAGCGCAGATTAAGAGGTGACCTAATTAGAATCTTCAAAATCATCAAAGACATCGACAATATGAACTGTAATAAATACTTTATGATCGACCAATCAAACTATACACAGGGAAATGGTTTCGAAATTATTGGTTAATCTTTAAACTCGCACGAATCTAAGAATTTCTTCTTCAATCGAGTTGTGAACTTGTGGAATGGGCTTCCTCGAGATGTTATAGACTGCAGCACTGTTGATCCCTTTAAACGTCGCATAGGCAAGCACCTTGCCTTAAACCTGCGACTGATTGTATTTGTAAATGAATGATTTTTTTCTCAGATACATTGTGTTATGTTATGAATCCAAATTGTTCCCTACTAACATTTAACCCTGCCAAGGACAGTGGTCGTAATGCAGTGCTTCCCTTTCCAATTGTCCCGTACCCACTCTGAACCACTGTTGGACACTTTGAACAGCAGCTTTTTAGAGGGCAAGCAACCTCGAGGGGTCGCTAGACCTGTAGTTGCTTGACTTCACTCGTACTCTTTTGTAAGGGGAGGAGAGGGAGGTTGGGGAGAGGGGGGGGGGGGGGGAGACACATGTAAGGGGAGGACAGAAGGTAAGGAGACATACCACCTAATCACATATTGCTTCCATTTCACCGGCCCTGGGGCGTTATTTATGATTATTTTTTTGATGTGCCATTTTCCAGAAGGAACGTCGCATTCGCCCAGTAAAACATTCCAGAAGAAATGTTGCCATTCTTGGGTTAAACTAAAAGCGATTGAACTAATTTAGATATTCTTCATAAGACTTGTTTCATTATATAAGAATAATTTGTGTTGCTCTCTGTTGTATTCTCTCTAGTTAATCTATGTCCTATTGAAAACATGGACATCAAAATTGTACACAGTGTTCCAGATGGGGGAAAATCAAAGAATTGTATGAAGTGAGAATTACCTTCTCGGATTTGTATTCAAACGATCTTCTGATGAAGCCAACAAATGTGTTTGCTTTCTTAACTACCTCGTACTTTGTTGGCTGGGTTTTAAATTGCTTGATACTGTTACTCCTAAGTCAGTTTCTTTATCAGTGCTTTTGAGTTGACTACCATTGATTGAGTGATTTGATTGTTCATCTCTACTTCACATTTATCAGCAATGACACATTTTTTCCCAGGTTTGAGACCAATTTATAAATGTATGTAAATGATTTGGGATCTGTTGAGATACCTACTATGTTCGAAACTTTGGTATTGTTTGTGAATTTTGAAATTGAACATGGAAGATCATCATTGATGTCATTGATATATATCAAGACAAAAACAAGTCTGCATACTGAGCCCTAGGCCACACCACTTATGACATACTTCCAGTCCAAGGTTTGATCAGTTATTACTACTCGGTGTTTACGCCCAGTAAGCCAATTCCCAATTTATCGAAGTGTACGTACCCTCAAGAGACGCTTGTGGGAGACTATATCGAAGGCTTTCTGGAGGTAGACAATGTCAAAGGCTGTATTTTCGTCAGGGATGAAAAGTGTGTGTGTGTGTTTGTGTGTGCGTGTTTGTTTGTGTGTGCGTGTGTGTACTCCAACAGAAGCCAGTAATTAAAGAAGGGTTCAAAAAGTATGGGTATGGGAGGTGACAAAAACAGAGAAAAGAAAAAAAGACACGCGAACAGACAGCTTGGAAGTGTACAAAGGAGTACAAAGGAAATCAAGCAACAACAGATCCAGTGACCCTTCTAGGTTGCTTGTCCTCCAAAACACTGAGGATCAAGTGTCCAAACAGTGGTTTAGAGTGGGTAAGGGAACATTGGAAAGGGAATTACTGCCCTGGAACTAATGTCCGTGGCAGGATTAGGAAGTTAGTAGGGGACAGATGGGTTAGTAACTGAGGGGGGGATAAAATAAAGTTTTTCATTTACAAACGCAGTCAGTCGCGGGTTTGATGCGAGATATTTGTCTAGGCGGAGTTTAAATGAATCAACGGTGATGCACTCTATAACGTTTCGGGGAAGCCCATTCCACAAGTTGACAACTCGATTGAAGAAGAAATTCTTAGATTCGTGCGAGTTAAAATATTTACCAATAATTTTGCAACCGTTTCCCCGCGTGTAATTAGATTGGTCGATAGTGAAGTACTTACTACAGTTCATATTGTCGATGCCTCTGATGATTTTGAACACTTGAATTAAGTCGCCTCTTAATCTGCGCTGGGTTAAAGGAAATAGATTTAATTCTCTAAGACGCTCTTCGTATGGTTTGTTCTTTAGGCTAGGTATCATTTTGGTAACTCTACGTTGAACTCGTTCTAGCTTGTTTATATCTTTTTGGTAATAAGGGCACCAGGATTGAACGCAGTATTCCAGAAGAGGGCGGACTAAGGAATTGTAAAGGGTTAGGATAACTTCTTTGGATTTATGCTCAAATGACCTGCCTATAAAGCCAATTATTTTGTTTGCCTTCTTAACAACTTCTGAACATTGTTGACTCGGTTTTAGGTTACTCGATATTGTTACTCCCAGATCGGTTTCTCTGTTTACATTCTTAAGCTGAGTGCCATTCATCGAATAGTTTGCTTTCTCATTTAGGTATCCGATATGTAGTACTTTACATTTATCCGCATTGAAACTCATTTGCCAAATTTGGGCCCAACATGACAATTTATCTAGATTGTGTTGCATATCGTCAACTTGTTCTTTTGAGAGTACGCTATTTGCAATTTTTGTATCATCAGCAAATTTTGAGATTGTACAGGTGAGACCCTCATCTATGTCGTTGATGTAAATTAGAAAGAGAATTGGTCCTAGTACCGATCCCTGGGGTACCCCGCTACTTACATTGGTCCATTTTGATGCCTTACCGTTTATGACTACTCTTTGCTTTCTGTCGCTGAGCCAATTTTCTATCCATTTCAACACACCGTCTTGTATTCCATGCGCTTTTAGTTTTAGCAGTAAACGTTTGTGGGGAACTTTGTCAAAGGCCTTTTGAAAATCAAGGTATATAATATCTACAGCTTTACTCTCATCGTAGAGGTTGAGGATATCGTGGAAGAAGTCTAAGAGGTTTGTTAAACAGGAACGTTTTTTACGAAAGCCGTGTTGAGTATCTTTAAGTATGTTATTTTCCTCTAAGTGATTTACGAGTCTGTCTCGTATGACCGTTTCTAGCATTTTACATACAACTGAGGTTAAGCTAATTGGACGATAGTTACTGGATAGGGATTTGCTGCCTTTTTTGAATATCGGTGTTACGTTGGCTAGCTTCCACTGATCGGGCATAGTTCCAGACTGCAAGGATTTATTGAATAGTAATGTCAGTGGTTTAGAGAGCTCATCCTTAGCTTCCTTTAGAACTCTAGGCGAGATTGTATCAGGTCCAGGCGTTTTATTTACCTTGAGTTTATCTAAACAATTCAATACTTCTCTCTCTGTAACGGTGATATTGCTTAAAACATCTGAATTATCAATCTGAATCGGCGATGGTGTAGGGATATCACTGAGGTCTTCTGTTGTAAAAACTGATGCAAAGAAGGTATTGAGGGCATTACTCATTTGTTCTTCGTCTTTGGTGTATTCTCCATTTTCATCGACTAACGGTCCAACAGTTGAAGTAACTACTTTTTTCTTTCTGATATAACTATAGAATTCTTTCGGGTTTGTTTTACTTTGATTCGCAATATGTAACTCTAAGGTCTTTTTACTTTGCTTAATTAACTTTTTGGCTTTGCGTCGTAGCTCTACAAATTTCAGCCGTTCTTCGTTATTTTGTGAGGATTTTAATCTATCATTAGCAAATTTTTTAGCAAGCAGGCAGTTTGAAATATCTTTATTCCACCATTTGGGCTTATTATTATGGCCTGGACGCCGAGTTTTCGATGGTATGCAGTCTTGCACTGCTTTTAGGTAAGTGGCTTCGAATAACTTCCAAGATGTATTTATGTCGTTATTGTGAATTAAAAAGCTCCAGTCAGTTTCTTTAAATATAGCTCTAAGTTTATGGAAGTTTGCTTTCTTGAAATTAGGGACTTTTTCGATGCTACTATTTGGTTCGTTACTAGTAAACTTTAAAGTGAAAGTTATCGTATGATGGTCGCTGTTACTGAATTCATCACCAACATTCAAATTCTCTATTAATTCTTCTTTTGTTGCAAGTACAATGTCAAGAACGTTATTACCACGGGTCGGCGTTCCAACAAATTGATAAAGCGAACTCTCTTGCAAGTTCGTATACAAGTCATGTCCAGAGTGTGAAGTAAGAGTATCGCCCCACTTGGTCACAGGTAAATTAAAGTCACCAAAAATTACGGTATCTTGCGAGTTACTTATATCTGCAATTTGTTCGTAAATTTCTCGGTCAGTTTGCACTGATTGAGCTGGAGGTCTGTATATTAATGCAAGTATTATTTGGTACCTTTATTATTCTTTATTAGCACAAAAGATGCGTCGACGTTCACAATTTGAGGTTTTGACAAGAGGGTAGGGTTAAGACTTTCTTTGATATACAGTAAAACGCCACCTCCATTTCGATTTATTCGGCTTTTCTCAAACATTACATAACCGGGAAGTGAATACTCTGCTAAAAAGTCTCTATCTTCTGTATTGAGCCAAGATTCTGTTATGCCAATCACATCATAATTTTCTGTAAACACTAGCTCCTCTAAATCTGAAAATTTATTGCGTATGCTACGAGCGTTTGCATAGAAAACCTTTAAATTTGTTATTTTAGAACTCACGGAACGCGCTTCAATAATATTTTTGGTTCTTGTCGGATCTACATTTATGTTCATGGCTGTCCTCGGTCCTCGCTGTCTCCGGTCCTTATCGCTGGTGGTCCTCGGTTGCCTCTGTTTTTTTCTTGGCGTTGGATGATTTATGTCACTGCTGCTTCTTCTCGGATGACGTTTTTTGATCCATGGCTGCGGACTTCTTCGTGTAGGAGACGACCCATGCGTGCTGAACCCACAAGGTTTAGATGAGTGCCATCCTTGCGGAACAGAGTAGGCTGGTTGTAGAAGTTGTCCCAGAGGTTGATGAATTCAACTTCTTCCCTCAGACACAAATGTTTTAGTCGGCTATTTGTGCTGAAGGCCTTGTCGTAGAATTTGTCAGGTGCGCCGATCTTGGGGAGAATGCCTGAGATGATGATATTCCTTGACTTGTTTTTGTAGTGCTGGATCATCTTGCGATATTTATCCATCAACTCTTCGGATCTGGTGCGCATGACGTGCTGAGGCACGATGCTATGAATTACAGTAAAATCATGATGACTTTATAATTAACGCTTTAAAGATGAGAGGACGCATTTCCTCTTTTAATTATGGCTACAAATAGACGATTGTATTCAGCTTAGGAAAGAATTGTGGGATTCAGAGGATTATTTGAGATAGATTTTGCCCATTTCTCTCCTATATGACACGGATTTTAACCAAAATAAATTAAGAAGATGTCCTTGAAGCGGAGCGCCCTCTTGGTACTCTTGAAGGTGTCAGTGGACGTTGTTGGATTTTAATTATTTTTAGCACACTAATAGGATTCTATTAGAGATATATGACAATAACAAATTAGTCAATTAGTTTTCGAGTTAGATAAGAATTAGTGATTAAAAATTGTGATAGGAAAAAATTGAATGCATCCTAGGAAACCTATTCAATTATGATGTTATGGTGATCCACCATCTCAGGGAAAGCATATCTATGATTTGTCTGTTTTGAATGTTCATATCTCCTCTAATTATGGAATTAGGCGATTAGGAAATTAGGTCATCCAAATTTGTGATTATTATTAAATGTCAGGCCTCACTGTTGACGAACTAGTAGGTCTATATGAAGTGACCTCGAAATGGCACCATACTATTTTTGCCGACTTTACAATGACTCACAATGAGGGAAAATAAAGCGTCGTATGCTGCTCTTTCTCTTACACCCAATAGTAATCAGTTTCCATCCAGTGAATCGAAATATATAGATTGAAGTCATCAAGATATCACTCATTTCTATATTCATTAATGTTACAGACATATTACTCTCAAATTTTATTCAGTGCATTGACCAATATACAAAGTATATAAATTATGATAAATAAAACAAAATGTATTTGGCCTACAGAGACATTTGGCAAGGCTTCCAAACTTTAGGCATCCTTGCCATATGTCACTGTAGGCCTAATATATTCTGTTTTATTCATCATATATACTTTGTATATTGGGCAATGCACTGAATAGAATGTGAGAGTAATATGTCTGTAACATTAATGAATATAGAAATGAGTGATATCTTGATGACTTCAATCTATATATTTCGATTCACTGGATGGAAACTGATTACTATTGGGTGTAAGAGAAAGAGCAGCAGACAACGTTTTATTTTCCATCATTACAATTGACAATTTTTACAATCACATCCGAACTGCGTCGATGCGGAAATTCGCCTCTAAATGCTTAGGCCGCGGCCCGGCCGAGATTCGAACTCGGGCACACCACGTGGGAGGCGAGCGCTTTATCCACTACACCAAGAGAAATACTCCGCTTAGCGTGATAGCTCAAGCAGATTTCAGCATCGAATGCAGTTACCGATACTTTGCCACAATCCAGGCATTACATATAGCAATACACATCATACAATGTATGGTCTTTTTTATACCCTTTCGATTGATATATATAATTATCTTTCTTGGACAGAGGGTTGTCAGGTTATTTGAGCTCAAAGGTCGGTAACTATATATCGCCCACTCATCCACCCGCACTGGGCACCCTGGGAAAGTTTGAAATAAGCAAGATGTTAATGAATTAAGACCCGTGTTTTGGCAATAATACTTTACAGCTGTATACATGAATGAGAGTGGAGACAGTTATGCTATAATCTGAATTTTAGTTGACGACAAGATTAGGATTAGAGAAGGTATGATAAAGGTAATCGTGTCCATGGTAATATAACCTCATTAAGTTTAAGGGTAGTAATACATCCATCTAATCTTTTGTCCTCTGTGTGTAAAGAAGACAAAAGGCAGAGCTGCCAGTAACTAGTATCCCCAAAAAGGTTGAAAGAGTGAAATAGAGCCAAATTCAAGGTGTACTTCATAGAATGAGGGCAAGACAGATTGAGGAAGAGAGTTCCAGAGTTTACTTGTTAAGTAAAAGTAAGACTGGGAAAATTGGTTCACTCTTGGACAGAATAGGGGTAGGAATGTGTTGAAAATTGGGTGCCCCCTACTCTCCGTAAAGGGAGGAGATATACACTGAGAAAGCCCTGAAGAACATTGATTATTGTAATAGAGGTTGAAGAGAGACAGAAATGCAACATTGCAGCGTGTAGAGAGAGATTGTAGGGAAATAGTAAAAGGAGGTGAATTGATGAGACGAAATGCTCTTAACGCTATCCTTTCTAGAAGTGCAATATGTGTGGAACATCCCCACACATACAAACGTAAATGCTTGATAGATTGGCGCACAGTGCCCATTTACAGAGCCAGAAGCTGCGTGGGGGTGAATGACCCACAGAGACGATTGAGCACATCTAAATTCTGGGAAGGTGTTTTAACAAGTGTGCTCATATAATCTTTCCAGGATTGGTCAGAAGAAGCACCAAGAATAGTGAGAGAAGATGAAGGGTTAATTTGTGTTTTGTTGAAGAGTAAGGGATAGTCATGTGGAAGATTGTGACGGAGAGATGAAGAAATCGGGTTTTGGAAATATTGAAAGTAACATGACTCTCTCTGCCCCAATCGGAAATAGTTGATAGATCAGGCGATATGCGTGCTATGGCCGCCACATGTAAGCTTTGGAGTACTGGCGTGGTGGATCGTTGTGGAAAACTTGTTGAGGTAGAGTCATCAGCATGTGTGGATAGGAACAGAGGTACAGTTGAGAAGATCATTAATTGATATTAGAAAGAAAACTGGAAAGAGGACTGAACCCTGAGGAACACCGGAGTTGATAGGTTAAGTAAGTGAGTGATGAC
Organism: Paralithodes platypus; assembly: GCA_032716605.1. Classification (NCBI taxonomy): domain Eukaryota; kingdom Metazoa; phylum Arthropoda; class Malacostraca; order Decapoda; family Lithodidae; genus Paralithodes; species Paralithodes platypus. The sequence continues at coordinate 33,944,109 of CM064489.1, read as the reverse complement.
CTTCCACAACTACAGCTACGGAATGGCCGTAAAGGAAATTGGAGATAAAGGCACAGATAGAGGGATTGAAACCGATGGAGGGTTGTTTAGAAATTAGAGATTATTGCATGACTCTTTTGATGGCTTTCGATATGTCTATCGCAACAGAAATTTTAAAGGCCTCACCGAAGTCCCGAAAGGAGGACTTCCGTTATGCAGAAAATAAAATGCCCTTTATTATGGTTTCAAAATTGGTGAGGTAAACTGTTCTAAGGGGTGGAGGGCTCCCCTGCGAAGATGGGCTGGTCTGGCACTTTTTGAAGTTCGACATCGAGGGCTCTCTTGAAGCTATCTACCAAAATACCCCTCATGTCTCTTACTTACTGTGGGAATTTGTAGAAGAGATGTGGTCCTCTATGTAAAAACTAACCCTCTCTCAGCAAGCCCATAGCACCCCGATATTTCATCCTGGGGTTATTGCATACCCAACCTCTCCTATCACTGAACTTCATTACTATCGGGGTGTGAACTTCATGACTACCTCTGCAGTTTTCCATGTGTATAATAACGTTCCCATCTACGTTCCAGCAAATACACCTATAGTGACCTTAAATGTTCCCAAAAGTTTAACTTTTTTACAGAGTTATTATGCGAGGTGAAGTTCCTTTGTATACTCTCTAAGTTATTTATCTTATCTGCTTTGTGTGGGGATGTTAATACGTTACAGTATTATAGCCACGGTAGCACCAGGGATTTGAAGAGCGTTATCATAGGCAATTTACTGCGTGTTTTAAATGTACATAAAATCCAATTGTTAGTAGTTTCGAAACTGCAACTTTGACTTGGTTTTGTTCTTTGAATCCCATATTATCAGACATTAACACCCCCGTGTATGCTCCTACCGAAGAGAACAAATAGTTCTACTCCAAGCTCAACTCTATTGTTGAACAGCGCCACCCACGGGACACACTGATTGTCCTTGGGGACTTCAATGCACACATAGGGCTGGCTAGGAGGCATGTGTCGGTCCTCATGGCTCTGGCTCTAGGAATTTCAACAGTTCTCTCTTTCTGAACTTCGCAAGGTCAAGGAAGCTGAGGATTGCGGGGTCCTGGTTTCAGAGACCAGATCTACACCACTGGACTTGGTACGCCAATACGGGTGGTGTGGCCAAGGAGATCGACCACATACTCGCAAGCACTCGTTAGAGGACCCTCCATAACTGCATGGTCTTTAGGAGTGCTGAGTTTTTTGGCTACCAACCACAGGCTTGTTGACTCATAATCAGAAAAATCTCAAAATGTTATCCTTCAGGGCTTCATCTTGAGAGGTTCAAGGATAAGGAGTATGCAAGGGAGTATGGAGTTGCAGTCTCAAACCAGCTGATGAATCTATTGGTGTCAATCCAGGGTCAAGGAGAGTTATTTTATCATGTGATATTCTGGGCTTAATAGAAGAGAGTTGTGCTTCCAGATTGGATGGAGATCTTGGTCACTAAAGGGCCCTGTCTCACAGAGCAAGAACTTACCTGAGGAGACAAAGAGAGGTATGCAAGGCGAATCGCTGAGGAGGTCGAGGGACACATCTATGCAAATTACCTTAGGCCTGCTTAACAAGCCCAAAAGAGACTCCACTCTAAGCCTACTCAAGTAGTTCGGATGGCGGATGGCAAACACGCATTGAGTGATGATGAGTGCAGAACCCGCTGGGCTGAGTACTTTGAGCAGTTGTACATGGCCAGTGCTCCCAACAGACAGCTTCTTCCAGTGGATGTCTAACCACCTGTGCCTGATCCACCAATTAATGAAGACCCTTTACCCCTTGCCAAGTTAAGCGAGGCTGTGGCTAAGTAAAAGGGTGGGAAGGCTCCTGGTATTTGTAGCATTCCTAAACAACTACTGAAAGATGGGGCTGAGTCCATGGTCCACGGGTTACATGTAGTCCTGAGTGCTGTATGGCAGACAGGTACTATTCCTCTTGACTGGAGAAGGGTTCTTGTAACCCCTCTCTGGAATGGGAAAGGGGACCGAAAAGACTGCAATAACTAAATTTGATAAACTTAAAGTTGAAATTGAAATTGATATTAAACAAGATTTGTTTAGCTATCATGTATTACAATATTTGTACAGTATTCACAATGTATAAATAAAGTTCCAGCTGAGCCTTTTGAGAGTTAACTCTCTTAAAAGGCACTTTACTTAAATATAGTGGTAGAGCTTCAGATTCATTCACTATTTTAGGTAATATTTGTGTTTTGTTATACATTTAACCAAATAATATTAGCATATACTGTATACCGCGTACAGTAGCCCAACTAAGTTTTGCGACAAAATTAGGTACGTGGCACCTGTCTAGTTTGCACTCCCGTCCCAAGCCCGTGTGGTCATGTCTAGCAGAGACCCGTGGTGTCTAAGGCAGGCGCCACCACCTGCGATACCACAGCCAGGGCACACAGACACAGTACTTGCACACGCTGGGCGCTACATATGACAATATTGCTATCATTATTTGTTTGTATCATATTAGAAGGCTATCTCTCTCTCTTGCTCTCTCTCTCAGGTTAATATCAATCGATTTTCACGCTACACTATTTGTAGATTAATTAGCACACACACACACACAGAAACGGAAGGCAAAGTTCAGTGTTATAAACCCACATTCTACGCTGATTTCCCTGATAAAACAATGAGATGTAAATAAGTGTGTTCTTTTATCTAATTAACACTCTTTAGATAATGCAGGTATGTTATTATCTGCATCATCTTGTAGTGCTGGGTTATACGAGTAGTTCTATTTGCAACAGCTGCATCAGGTAATATTATTAATGATAAGAACGTGTATTAACCTAAGAAGTGCGCAGGGGGGGGGAAATTACACCATAGCCCTGTGCGGACTGTTTATCACTGTTTCCATTCGCTAAACTCTTTATCTTACCATAATTATCATTAATACTTATCCATATGCGCCTATTTTACGTTTAATATGAAGATATTAACCTGTTACAACAATAAAACAGTGGAAACAGTGTTTGGCTGGTCAAAATTGCGAAATGAGAGCGATAGTTACATTCATCAAGTGTGAGCCAGCCTGGCCAACATCCACCCCTCACGATGCCTGGAGCGACACTGACGTCTCTCTCCTTATCTCTTTCTCTTTCTCACACTTGGTAACACATATGACCACACCCTGCTAGCAACTCGCTATTGTTAGCACAAAAATATACCTAAGAATAAGGGAATAACAGGGAAAATAGGTGATATTTGAAGAAGGGAGGGGGGGGGGGGGGAAAGGAGGGGATGTGGAGGAGTGATATTTGGCATGGCCAAGGGGCAAAAAAAAAAAAAAAAAAAAAAAAACATTCAATTGCTACTGGGGTGGTTTAAATGTTTTCTTTTTAGGCCTAGGATCATAAGAGTCTTCCCGCAGCTGACCGGTAAAACTCATAAGAGTCTCCCCGCACTTGATGGGTTAATATACAGCTAAAGTTCTTACTGTTTCTATGAGATACAATTAGAATATAGAAAATTATCGTTACCGTATCATGATTTTAGAATCTAACTTCGATGGAATTCTGTCTACTATGGAAATATATGGGAGTATAACTAAACATTATTTAGTTTACCGGGTATATAATTTAAGTTCTAATTTACAGAATCACACACACACACAAACACACACACACACACACACACACGCACACACAGTAGTCCGTAGCATATTGGTTAGCTCACTTGGTTCACAGCCAAAAGGACACGGGTTCCATTCCCAGGCAGGAAAGAAACATTTTGGCAATTCTTCTTACACAATGCACCTCTCTTGACCTAGCAGTACAAATAGGCCTCTGGAATAAGAGGCCACTTACGACGTCTTTTTTATTGTTTGGTGGTCTATCACTAGCTGGACGAGTACCGTACGTACGTACAGGTCAACCAAACACTCAAAATCCAGATATAGGCAATTGGCTGTTTACAGAATATATGCATATCTACAGCCACTCCAACCATGCATTAACACTTCACGCAATATATTCCCAGGTCCAACCTTTTTTCTGTAAAAAACAAAAAAAAACAAAAATAACGTGAAGCTGTAATTATTGGAAACTGAGGTGATCAGAAAATCCTCAATACTCTCTTGCCCACATCACACCTAGTCATCCATTCAGCAAGGTTGCTGAACGCGGTAGTATGGTTGGGATGAGCGAGAGTGGGGTGTCGGAACGTTTACCGGTGGCAAAAAAAGGTGGGAAGAAGGACAAATGAGAGACCGACATAGAAGTGGAGCTAAGCGGAATACTACGTCATAACAGGACCAAGAAATTAAACAGTATATGGATAACCATCCATTCTCCAACGTCGAGGAAGCTAAGCAACATTTGCAATTTCAAACTTCTACAGAAACTATACGCAAGATATTAAAGGAGATGGGATATACACGTAGATCACCAGCTGTCAAGCCAAAGATAACCAAGAGGCACAAACATACTAGGCTTGATTTCGCTCAACTATTTGTTGACCAGGGCATTGACTATTGGGCACGAGTTGTTTTGATAATGTCAGAGAGGCTCCATAATAGTACCAGGACCATTAAAATTGTATCACTTAGCCGAGTTGGTGGAGGTTCTTCAAATAAGAATAAAGGTTGCTTCCTTTATATCCGCTCATGGTCGAGTGGTTTCGGTGCCTAACTCTCCCAAACATACCTGGAGTGAGTGGGTTCGAATCCTGGTCAGGATACCTCTCTCGCAACCAAGAGTTGTTTTCTCAGAGAAGAAAACTTTCAGCTCAACCACGCATGGATCGAAGACTGCGCTGTTGGAGGCAGGGTCCAGAGAATATAGGGTCAACCCACCAGCCAGGTACCTGCGAGTGACGTCACAGATCCCACGCTCTGACTGAACCCCTCATATAAGACACCTTGTTTTTGTGATATATTGAACTATGCGTGTAACTAGAGTCATATTTAATGAAACAGGACAAAAGAAAACATTGAAATAATTCAAGCTAAGTTTATTTTGAAATTAAATAAGAACATAAGAACATAAGAAAATGGGAGTCTGCAGAAAGCCGATTGGCCTAAGCAAGGCAGATCTCTGTCCCACACAACCCCAATTACAAAGCCCAATTATAGGCTCAACACTCTAATACCCTGAGGATCATCTTACCAAAACGGTTAGAGATTAACGCAGGATTACGGGGGTCTGCAGAGCGCTGATAGGCCCAACCCTGCTGATCCCCCTTCACACCCAACCCTTCTCGTCCATATGCTTATCCAATTTTATCTTAAAGCTCCCTATCGTTTTTAATCCCACTATAGCACTTGGTAGTCCATTCCACCCATCTACAACTCTGTTACCAAACCAATATTTGCCTATATCTTTTCTGAAACGAAATGTATCTAATTTGAAACCATTGGTACGAGTTCTTTCGCTATCACTGAGCTTTAGTACATTTGTCATGTCCCCTTTGTTAATCCCACTAACCCACTTGAACACCTCTATCATATCCCCTCTAACTCTGCGTCTCTCTAACGAATGTAAGCCTAATTTCTTCAACCTTTCTTTATACGGAAGATTTCTAATATTATGGATAATTTTTGTCATTCTACGTTGTACTCTCTCCAATGAATCTATGTCCATTCTGTAATAAGGACACCAAAATTGAACAGAATAATCCATATGGGGTCTCACTAATGACAAGTAAAGTTTTAAGAAAACATCAGCAGTTCTGTTACTCACACTCCTAGAGATGAACCCGAGAATCCTGTTTGCCTTGTTTCGAACGCTTATACACTGTTGTCTAGGCTTCAAATCATTGCTAACAAACACACCTAGATCTTTCTCACAATTCGAGTTTTCTAATTCCATATTAGCTAGTTTATATTAACATTTGTATGCATCTTCCCTATCTTTAATACCTTGCATTTGTCAATGTTAAACTTCATCTGCCAATTTACTGACCATTCGTGTAAGGTATCTAGATCCCTTTGGAGGCACTCTATATCTCTATCTGAATCAATTGTTCTCCCCATTTTGGTATCGTCTGCAAATTTACTTATCCTACTAGTTATACCTAAATCAAGGTCATTTATGTATATAACAAACAACAGAGGACCTAATACAGATCCCTGGGGGACACCACTTTTGACTGCTCCCCATTCTGACTTCGTACCATTTATGCTGACTCTCTGCTTCCTACCAATTAGCCATGACCTAATCCATCCCAACAACGCCCCACCTATTCCATGCGCCTCAACCTTTCTCATCAATCTCTCATGGGGGACTCTGTCGAAAGCTTTACTGAAATCTAAATATATTATATCATATGACTTGTCATTATCTACTGCTTCATATACCTCTGAGAAAAAACTAAGCAAATTAGTAAGGCAAGAACGTCCCTGAGTGAATCCATGCTGAGAAGAATTTATTAAATTAAATGTATCTAAGTGGTTTCTAATTTTACTAGCAATAATTGACTCTAGTAGCTTTCCTATGATTGATGTAAGACTAATGGGACGGTAATTGGATGCTATTGATGTGTCACCTTTTTTGAAGATCGGAACTACGTTTGCAAGCTTCCAAGCTTCTGGAACTATACGTCTCCAATGACTTGTTAAATAAAAATGTTAATGGGTAACTTAACTCATCCCTACATTCTTTTAATACTCTAGCATATACCTCATCAGGACCAGGCGATTTATGAGGTTTCAGTCTGTCAATTTCCTTAAGCACATCATTTCTACTTATAGTAACCGTACTTAACCTATTTTCTATACTATCACTATATACCTTACGGACTTCTGGAAACTGTGCCAAATTTTCATTAGTGAAAACGGAAAGAAATTTACTATTTAATGTACTGCACATTTCTAAATCATGTTCTGTCATTTCTCCTATCGAAGTTTTAAGGGGACCAATTACATCTCTAACCTTGGATTTATATAGTTGGTAAAAAGCTTTAGGATTATTTTTTGAGTCATTGGCAACCTTAATTTCATAATTTCTTTTTTCTTTCCTAATATCCATTTTTGCCTGTCTTGATAGATTCTGATAGTAAGCAAGTAGGTGAATTTCGCCTCTCCTAATTTTTCTATATATTCCTCTCTTTTGTCCTAGAAGATCTAATAGTCTATTATTCATCCATTTGGGTTGGTTCTGTGTTGATCTAAATTTTCTTTTGGGGATGTATTTTTGTGCATTGAATACTGACTCGATAAAATTATCGTATATCTACCAAGGTTGATGTCTCTTCCTGACTTAAGATGACAGGCCTGAGAAGGGGTACACTCATTTGGACACCTGGATCGACTTAATTTTTTGACCATAGGGTTTGCTCTTCGACCCACATAATTGGCTTTTCCAAGTGCCTCTAATTAAGGGTTAATGTTGTATTCTCTCTGATATTACCTTTCCATTGTATATTAAAATACACAGAATTGTGGTCACTATTTCCTAGGTGGTCCCCTATCTCTACATTAGTTACCATATGTTCATTGTTACTGAAAACTAAATCGAGAATATTATTACCTCTAGTCGGCGTATCTATGAATTGAAATATAAACCTATCTTGTACTACCTCTATAAACTCCTCAGAATCAGAGTCTCCTATTTGATGCTGCCAATCTATATTCGGAAAATTAAAATCCCCCTTAATGCACACATTGCTAAACCTTGATGCCATTTTAATTTCCTCCCATAATTACGTTCCGTCATTTCTACTCATATTTGGCGGTCTATACATAACTCCAATAACTATGGTCTCACTACCTTCATTAACCTCTACCCAAACACTTTCATTGTCGTTATTTAGTCTAATACCTGATTTAATACAGCTTTTTAATGTACTCCTGACAAACACTGCTATACCGCCACCCCTCTTACTTGTTCGGTTATATTTAAACAAACTATATCCTGGAATATCAAATTCTGCTAAAAAATGCCTGGTTTCTGTATTAATCCACGTTTCAGTTAGCGCTATTATGTCTATATTTTCTTTGCTAACAAGGGCTCTAAGTTCGTTCATTTTGTTACATAGACTCCTACAGTTTGTGTAATATACTCTCAATTTACATTTCTTTATACCTAATTTACCTTTATTTCTAACGACATTTCAATCTTCCGTTGCACCATCACTACTATCATTTGCAATATAGTCATCATTTTTAGCATGAGACTTATCGCTTTCGCCTGACGCTAAAATTGTTCCATTTAACCTCTCATTTATACTCTTAATATTTCTGTTCAAAATCCCACAACCACCCTATCTAAAGAACTAGCTAATGTAGAAACCCCTAACCGTGAAAGATGAACCCCATCCCTTGCGTACATCCCATCTCTCGCATAGCAACTATCCCAGTTATCAATGAATGGTATTGCTTTTTCTTTGCAATATTTCTCCAAACGGCAATTGACACCAATCGCCCTGGATGTCCATTCCTTGGGAACTCCTCTTCTGGGTAGGATACAATGTACTACAGGGAACCCTCCCTTAATCCTAACCTTGTCTAACACATCCCGATACTGCTGCAGCAGTTCCTCACTTCTACCCTTACCAACATCGTTACTCCCGGCACTGAGACAGATAAGGGGGTTATCTCCACTATCTGCCAAGATGTGGTCCATCTTCTCTAAAACCCTCCCAACTCCATGGCCAGGCAGACACACAACCTTCCTAAGTTTAGTGCAGGTAGCCCTAACTAAATGTCTTACCATGGAGTCGCCCACAATCGACACAGACTTACCTTCTCGGGACACAGACTTACCTTTCCCTCGGGAGGATCCAGCAGCTGCAGTTGGAGAACCCCGTTGGTGGCAGAAGCTCCCTGGGTGGTGGTGGTGGTAGGTAGCACAGCGTCAGCGGTTGGAGCTGAGTCGGCGGCAGGCACTTCGGCTAACCCTCCCTTATCCTGACTATCTTTTCCCTCACATTCGTCTCGCAAAGGAGAGAATGTATTTGTCACACTCATACCTATTCTATTATCCTGCTTCTTGAGTGTGACTTTCCCACCCGTATTTTTAACAACCTGCCATGAATACAATTTTTCATCAACTTCCTCCCTTTTCCCCTTACTCGACTTGATTTCCTCTTGGCTAAGCTTGAAAGCTAGATTTTCGTCTTTAATCAAATCCACTTCCCTCTGAAGTTTAACATTAACCTCCCTTAGAGCCAAGACCTCTTCCTTCACCACAACCATCTCTTCCCTTACCTGGAGAATAAGATGATGCAGTTCAGTAAAGGACTCGCACTCCATACCTGACATGATCCCAAAAAGCTTAGCGAGGAGCAAACAACTAAGTACAGAAAACAAAAACAAATAAGTCAACTAACAGCTAAAAACTGAGCTAAAACACTTTTATATATACACGAGTGCACTGCCTCCAAACACAGGTAGGTGCGTATGGTCACTGGGTCACGAGCAGGTGGTCCGGGCAGGAACTCAGATTAACACAACCTCCTCCTGTCACTGACTGACTGAATATGAGAATGAAAATATGCATAAATATGAAGTCATAAATTATATATGGTGACGAGCATACAATATATAACTTGTATACACTAAGAAAATGTATTAATTCTCAACTTTCATATTGGAGAGAGAGAGAGAGAGAGAGAGAGAGAGAGAGAGAGAGAGAGAGAGAGAGAGAGAGAGAGAGAGAGAGAGAGAGAGAGAGAGGGAGGGGTTGATACCTGATTAGGGACTTTTTAATCCGAATGATTAAGTCATTAGAGAAGGAATATAAATAAACACGCACACACACTTGTGTGTGTGTGTGTGTGTGTGTGTATGTGTGTGTGTGTGTGTGTGTGCGTGAATTTGGCAGCTGGTCATAAGACAGGAACAATCATCAGCTTGCCCAGAGCAGTGATTAGCTCAGGAACAGTTAAAAGCTTTAAGCGTAAGTTGGATTCCCATATCGATGATGTGGGCTGGGTATGAATGGGAGCTGCCTCGTGTGGGCCGCATGGCCTTATGCAGTTTTCGGCGATTTTATCTTATTATGTTCTAAACATGGGCAAGGTAGAATTCACACACACACACACACACACAGTTTGTAAAATGCAGTGTGTATGTGTGTGTGTATGTGTGATATTAGGAAAAATAATCAGCTTAACATTGACAAGCTAGAAATTATCCCCCTCCCCCCCCACACACACACATACACACACACATACACATACACATACACCAACTTTACTTGTCATTAGTGAGACCCCATATGGATTATGCTGTTCAATTTTGGTGTCCTTATTACAGAATGGACATAGATTCATTGGAGACAGTACAACGTAGCAAAAATGATCCATAATATTAGACATTTTCCGTATGAAGAAAGGTTGAAGAAATTAGGCTTACATTCGTTAGAGAGACGCAGAGTTAGAGGGGATATGATAGAGGTATTCAAGTGTGTTAGTGGGAATTAATAAAGGGGACATGAAAAATGTACTAAAGTTCAGTGATAGCGAAAGAACTCGTACAAATGGTTTCAAATTAGATAAATTTCGTTTCAGAAAAGATATAGGCAAATATTGGTTTGGTAACAGAGTTGTAGATGGGTGGAATATGCTACCAAGTGATATAGTGGGATCAAGAACGATAGGGAGCTTTAAGATAAAATTAGATAGGCATATGGACGAGATGGGTTGGGTGTGAGGGGGCTCTACCAGGTGTGGGTCAGTTGGCGCTCAGCAGACCCCGTAATCTTGTGTTAATCCCTGACCATTTTGGTGGGGCAATACTCAAGGTATTAGTGAGTTGGGCCTATAATTGGGCCTTGTAATTGGGGTTGGGTGTGACAGGGATCTGCCTTGTTTGGGCCGATCGGATTTTTGCAGACTCCCATTTTCTTATGTTCTTATGTTCTTAGGAAGGAAAAAAGAAACTACGAAATCAAGGTAGCAAATGAATCCAAAAACAACCCTAAAGCATTTATCAATTGTATAAATCTAAGGTAAAGGATACAGTAGGGCCTCTTAAGAATGTCATAGGTGAGATTACAGATGATGAGTTAGAAATGTGCAATACTCTAAATAGTCATTTCCTTTCTGTTTTTACAAACGAAAATTTAGATCAAGTTCCAGTAGTCAACCAAGTTTTTAACGGTAGTATAGACGAAATATTAAGCACAGTTCAGGTCACCAGTGACGAAGTAATTAAGGAAATAGATAGACTAAAACCCCAGAAATCTCCAGGCCCAGATGAGGTGTATGCTAGGGTATTAAAAGAATGCAAGGACGAATTAAGTTACCCATTAACTCACCTATTTAATAATTCACTAGCTTTAGGCTTAGTTCCTGATTCATGTTAGCTCGCAAATATAATTCCGATATTTAAAAAAGGTGATAAGTCCATAGCATCAAATTACCGTCCTATTAGTCTCACATGAATTATAGGGAAATTGCTAGAATCAATTATTGCAAGTAAAATTAGAAATCACTTAGATATGTTCAAGTTAATAAAACCCTCTCAACATGGTTTCACTCCAGGACGATCCTGCCTAACAAATTTACTCAGTTTTTTCTCCGAGGTTTATGAAGCGGTAGATAACGACAAGTCATATGATATAGTTTACTTAGACTTCAGTAAGGCCTTTGATAAAGTTCCACATGAAAGGCTGTTAAGGAAGATAGAAGGACATGGTATTGGGGGGATGCTACTCAAGTGGATTAAGTCATGGCTGACTGGTAGGAAACGGAGAGTTAGTATAAATGGTGTAAAATCGGACTGGGGATTAGTTAAAAGTGGGGTCCCCCAAGGGTCGGTTTTGGGGCCCCTTCTGTTCATTATCTACATAAATGATCTTGACTCAGGCATAAAGAGTAGGATCAGTAAATTTGCTGATGATACTAAAATAGGTAGGATAATAGAGTCAGCTAGCGACAGGGAATGTCTTCAAAATGATCTCGATCACTTGCACGAGTGGTCCATAAATTGGCAGATGAGTTTCAATGTAGACAAATGTAAGGTATTAAGGATTGGAAATCGTAATTTAGGTGCAAAATACAAACTAGACAATATAGAATTGGATAACTCAGAGTGTGAGAAGGATCTGGGGGTGCTCGTTAGTAATGATCTGAAACCCAGAAAACGGTGTATAAGTGTAGGATTCATATCTAGGAGTGTTAGCAACAGGACTGCTGAAGTTTTCTTAAAACTATACTTAGCTCTAGTAAGACCCCATTTAGACTAAGCTGTTCAATTTTGGTGCCCTTATTATAGAATGGATATCGACCCTTTAGAGGCAGTCCAAAGAAGAATGACCAAAAAGATACATAATATTAGAAATTTATCGTATGAGGAGAGGTTGAAAGTCTTAGGCCTGCACTCACTAGAGAGACGAAGATGTAGGGGAGACATGATAGAGGTATTTAAATGGATAAAAGGTTTAAATAAGGGCAATATAGATGAGGTATTAAAGCTAAAGAACAGCGACATAACCCGCTCAAATGGTTTCAAGTTAGATAAGTTTAGATTTAGGAAAGATATAGGAAAGCACTGGTTTGGAAATAGAGTTGTTAACATGTGGAATGCACTGCCCAGAACAGTAATTAGCTCAGAAACAGTTGAAAGCTTTAAGCATAAGTTGGATTCCCATATGGGTGATATGGGCTGGGTGTAAATAGGAGCTGCTTCATGTGGGCCGCATGGCCATATGCAGTTTCCCGCTATCTTATGACCTTATGTTGTTATGTAATTGGGGTTGGGTGTGACAGGGATCTGCCTTGTGTGGGCCGATCGGCTTTTTGCAGACTCCCATTTTCTTATGTTCTTATGTACAATCTCACACACACACACACACACACGTACAATCTCACACACACACACACACACACACACACAATCTCACACACACAAACACACATAATCTCACACACACACACACATAATCTCACATACACAGACACACAATCTCACACACACACACGCACAATCTCACACACACACACACACACAATCTCACACACACACACACACACATAATCTCACACACACACACACACACACATAAACTCACACACACACACAATCTCACACACACACACACACACACAATTTCACACAAGCACAAGTGTGTGTGTGTGTTTATGTCCATTCCTTCTCTAATCTATATCATATTTTCGATTGTCTGTGTGTGTGTGTGTGTTCTTAATAGGCGGCCGCAGTTTTGGACCTGGGGAGCTGAAACTTTTCATGTGGGTGTCAATTGACCTGGGTCAGGTCATAGAGGGGGCGAGGCCACGATCAGAGGTCGTTTCGAGGCCGAAATTGAATACAAAATGAAACAAATTGAAAAAAATGGCAGTTTGGGGCAGAAGGAGGCCTCCGATCGAAAAGGTGTATGGAACAAAAGTTGTTCGCAGCCCCCCAAAATGGGGGTACTGATGAGGTCAGATCCAAAATCGGAGGTCATTTAGCGGCCAAAATCGAAGTCGCCGGCACAGGGAGGTCGAGGCCGGTGATTATGGTAGTAGTAGTATTGTGATGATTGTTTGATGATGGTGATTATGGTAGTAGTAGTGATGGTGATTATGGTGATTACCCGGGCAACGCCGGGTACCCCTGCTAGTGACTAATATGCCCTTCGGATTAAAAAGTCCCTAATCAGGTATCAACCCCTCCCACTCTCTCTCTCTCTCTCTCTCTCTCTCTCTCTCTCTCTCTCTCTCTCTCTCTCTCTCTCTCTCTCTCTCTCTCTCTCTCTCTCTCTCTCTCTCTCTCTCTCTCTCCAATATGAAAGTTGAGAATTAATACATTTTCATAGTGTATACAAGTTATATATGGTATGCTCGTCACCATATATAATTTATTACTTCATATTTATGCACATTTAATTTCAAAATAAACTTAGCTTGAATTATTTCAATGTTTTCTTTTGTCCTGTTTCATTAAATATGACTCTAGTTACATGCATAGTTCAATATATCACAAACACAAGGTGTCTTATATGAGGGGTTCAGTCAGAGCGTGGGATTTGTGACGTCACTCACTCGCAGGTACAGTACCTGGCTGGTGGGTTGACCCTATATTCTCTGGACCCTGGTTGGAGGCCTAGGAACACACGGCATATGAGTTAGTCCTAATTGATATTGTGCATAAAATATATAGAATCGTCATCATACAGGCAATACTTTCCATCATATCACTCTTGGCTTATTTCATATTAACCGAGCATTAAAAAACATCTTAATTTCTTTACTCATCCACTAATACCCCTAACTTACTAATTAACTCCTTACTTATATTGTCCAAATACTATTAAGCTAGCATGACTTGATATAATATGCACATTAACCACTCCACTCCTGTCTATACCATCGGTTGTTTACCTAAAAACCAACCACGTTCGGTTTAGTAACTCATCCTAGCCACTTCCCCCGCCACTATATATCTGTGCAATATAGGATAGATCTTCCCCTATTACTTCCTTCCCCCTTAGTGAATGCATATAACTTGTTTGCAAATATAATAAATAATACCTTACCTAAACTATCATTGGTGAATAGAGAGACCAGTTTATCATGAGAATCAATAAATATATTATCATTAACCCCAATAGGATTGACTAATTTTGCAGTTTAATCGGACTTTTAAATAGAGGGTTTATACAACTTAAGGAGGTTCGGTATGAATTATAGGGACACATACTATGTCATATTTACCCTTTGACTTTCATATTCCCTTTCTACTCTGAATAAAATAGTCTCCTGTTCTACTCTGAATATAATAGCATAATGCTAGTCTGAATAAACTGCCAAATACGCGTCCTGATTCCACTAGGCTTACATAAACATTAACATAAAAAAAATCATAAAAGAGGAATTTTTTCAGAGGGGTGACTCCATGGGCTGACTGGCCCATGGCATAAAAACTAATATTAGTCCTTATACCATGGACTGGCCCATTCACGGCGGATCCCATTGACAATCAGCACATCACAGCCAAGTGCCTATCTAATTATGTGTCAAAGCTTTCTGTCGTTATTGATCCTACTGAAGCAATCGGTAGCCTATTTTACATATCTACCAAACTGTTGCATGTTTATCACGGAGCAGCAGTCCGTTTTCCACATCGTCTTTGTGGATCCCACTTACAACTTAAGTATCTGTATCATATCCTCTCCTACTCTACACTTCTAATATATGCAAGCCTAATGTTTTCCCAAGTCCCCTTTCTTTTTTACTGACCATATTATGTATTTCATGAAATTCACTACCTCAATAATCTTTTACTTCTGGTAAATTTTCTAACTCATTCTGGCAATAATTCCGTGTCATTTGGCCTTAGTCGTCAGGCGTTAGAATATTGATGTTCTAATGTTCTATTATTCTGGATTGTTTTGACATTCTTCTTTGTACCGTAACTTCCAATCAATCTATGGACACTGGACAGCAAAATTAAAAACATAATCCACGTGAAGCCTTACTAAGGACGGGTGAAACTATAAAATTACGTTTGTTGTTATTCACGTTTAATAATAATAATAATAAAACATAATCCACGTGAAGCCTTACTAAGGACGGGTGAAACTATAAAATTACGTTTGTTGTTATTCACGTTTAATAATAATAATAATAATAATAGTTCTTAAAGCTAGCGCATGCTAAGCTAGCTAAGGATAGCTCAATAAGGCCGATTAGGCGTATTTCCATTGGGGTCCTGTACTACTACCCCATCCCTTTGCTCATGAGGGATGGTAACGACTCAGTGCTTGTGAAACATCTTTAATGCGCCGAGCGTGGGCGCGAACCCGGGCCTTCTGGGTGGAAGTCCGAGACGCTAGTCACTACACCAAGCGATATATACACTGCAGATATTTATTAATAACTGATTTAAAAGAATGTTGCATTGTTTTTTTGGTTTCATATCACGACTGACGACTGACGATGACTTCCAAATCTGTTTTAATAATTGAGTAACTTAATTCCATGTTATTTAGCCATCTAGATACCACTGATATTGCGTCTTGCCCCTGACACCACTCAGATTGGTGAACAAATTCTATGTTTTTTCTTCTGAGATATAGCAGGTGGTTACTGGCTACCCTGGCCTTGAGTAAGGGAGATGGGTAATGGAATTGGACATCACAAGAATGCATTGAGCCATTGAATCTCCTCATACGGGAGATATATGGTGCGTAATTATTGACGAAACAAATATTGTTTAATTTATATCCTGAAACTTCTGTCGATTTCCCAATGTTCCTTAAACTGCATGTATTTATCTACATTAAATACCAACTGACAAGGTATTGCACCATTCGGGTAGTGTATCAAATTATTTTTGGAGAGCATGAATCGTTATCAGGATGACTAATTCAACCTATTTTTAGTGTCATTTGAAAAAATACTAATCTTTTTAGTTAGGCCTAAATCAAGGTCGTTAATGTAAAAAATTAACAATTGAGGAACTAATAGTGACCATCGTGTAAGACCCCAACCTTCACTACACCCAATCTGATTGTATATGCTACTGTTAATGTTAATATGATTGTATATGCTACTGTTAATGTTAATATGATTGTATATGCTACTGTTAATGTTAATATGATTGTATAGGCTACTGTTAATGTTAATATGATTGTATATGCTACTGTTAATGTTAATATGATTGTATATGCTACTGTTAATGTTAATATGATTGTATAGGGTACTGTTAATGTTAATATGATTGTATAGGCTACTGTTAATGTTAATATGATTGTATAGGCTACTGTTAATGTTAATATGATTGTATAGGCTACTGTTAATGTTAATATGATTGTATAGGCTACTGTTAATGTTAATATGATTGTATAGGCTACTGTTAATGTTAATATGATTGTATATGCTACTGTTAATGTTAATATGATTGTATAGGCTACTGTAAATGTTAATATGATTGTATAGGCTACTGTTAATGTTAATATGATTGTATAGGCTACTGTTAATGTTAATTTGTTGTTTCCTACTAATTAGCCATGGTCTAATTCACGTAATATAGTTCGCCCTATTCCACGAGCTGCTTCTTTAATCAGCAATCTTTCATGTGGATATTTATCGAAAACTTTACAGACATGTCAATATCTTTGAAGGTATTTTTTGTCTGTTTATCGATTCGTATGCTTGGGAAAAGAAAGGTTAATAGATAGCGAGACACACGCAGCCAACACGGTTAAATTCCATTACAAGATTAATGATTAAGCATTTAATAAATGTGACAGCAGCATACTACTCTTAGTTTGACGTTTTTAATTTAGTCAGTAGCCAGCCCTTATTCCCATAAGGGGTAGGGTCGAGTATCAACAAGAAACACATGAAAGGAGGCAAAACAAGAGGAGGGAGGAGAAGAATCCATACAACAGTTCGCACACAAACATTCAGAAACCTCAATCACTTATTAGCCCCCAAGATGACTGGCTTCACCTCAGATGCTATAAACGTTCGGACAAATTAGGTCTCTTAGTCACTTAGCTGTATAAAATTACATTTTATTAAGTAATATCTAATACAGTTGATGCATATAAACGTTTAGGATAACTCATAAAGTCTATACCCGGTGTCGGCGAACTTGGAGCTAATCCTGACCTCATACCATATTATAAAGAACAAAACAAATATATGAGTAGAGCAGGAAATAAATGTAGAAATTGAGTACCCGTTTCTTGAGCACTTTCGGGGTTATAGCAAGGCTAAGAATAAGAATTAGATCCAATGTCGCTGACACCAACACCAAGTATATAGTGTTAAGGAGGCCGGGGCTCTTATTAAAACAATCACTAACAAGTGTATAATAGATTATAGAATAACAATCTATGCAACTTATTGTGTTCCTTTTAAGTTATGTATACAATGTGGATCTATAAAGTAGTGACGCTTACCATTTTTTTTTTTTTTTTAAAGAGACAATGAACGGAGGAAGGAAAAACACAGATAAAACAAAAAGGTCCATGTGCCTAAAGGCATCCTCCATTCATAAAATGTTTGTAACAACTGGATTTAACACCTTACGAGCGGCCTATGCGGTTTATTTATATGTACCGCCCAGCGGGGTGTTTTTAGCCAAAATAGGGCTGTTTACGTGATCATTTTCATGCCTAAATAAGACCCAGAACGTAAAACAAGTACCTATCCCTGAAAGGGCATAAACAGAGCTTTCGAATGACACCATAACGATCCTTTTATGATGGCTAGTTTTCTTGCAATAACCGTGCAACGCGAGTGCAAAAAGCATGTAATTCGGTACTTTCCCCATATAATTCAGTATGTAGCGAGTGAGAGAGGGAGGAGGGAGCTGAGATTCGTGTCAGTAGGTTCGCCGCGGTGGTCTGGAGCAGTCATACGCACGCTAGTCTCCTGCCACCACTTGTCTCTCTCTCTCAGCAACATTACGTGCTGAAATTGCCACTCGACCTATGTCGAGCGCCGCCACATAGTCCAGCTTTATTTAACTCGACTTATGTGGTGAGCCGCTAATTAAGGGTTAAATATTTGTAGATTGTAAGTTTGTGGAAAGCAACTTGAGGGAAGTGAATTCCAAAGAGTAGTAGTTCTGGGGATAAATTAATTTTGATAAGCAGTAGTTCTGCATTGTGGAGGAGAAAGTGTAAATTCATGGGCGCTCTCAGCTGCCCTAGTTCTACGGGGAAAGATGTGGAGAGGCGGCACAATTGAAGCAAGTTAATTCCTCGGAACAATTGCTGTGAAAATATCTGTAGAATAATGCAAGGGATGCAATGATTCTTCGTATGGATAATGTAGGAAGGTCCTGTGTGATAGCAGGGTTATTGATTAATCTAATAGCTTTATTTTGAATTTTGTCCAACTGCCTCAATGCAACCACTCCACTTCCACTCCACAGAGGTGAACAGTAATCCATCTGAGAACGCATGACTTTTATATATCACGGCCAACTGCTCGTCAGTGAAGAATTCTCGAACTCTGTACAGGAGTCCCAGTTTTTTTAGAGGCATTCTTAGCAATGCTTCAAACATAATGTGTCCAGCTCAAGTTAGTAGTTAATATTACACCGAGAATGTCAATACTAGGGGAAGTGGGAATATTTACATCATTAAAAAATATATGGGAGTCAGTGAGATTCTGTCTGTTAGAAAATTAAATGTACTTGGTTTTCTGTGCATTAAAGGAAACTAGATTCTTTTGTCCCCATTCATTAATTCTAGAAAGGTCCTGGTTCAGAGAAATTGCAGTGTTTATTTTTGAATTTATAAGATCGGGTTGGGTGAAAGAATTGGTAAATGTGAAGGAACTGTGGAGTGTTGAGTCATCTGCGTAGGAATGTATTGGATTATGAGTGGTAGAGGTAGATATGAGATCATTGATATGAATGAGGAACAGAGTTGGGGCCAAAACTGATCCCTGGGGAACACCAGCATTTATTGAGTGAAATTGAGAATAAAGGCAATCTACCATTACACATATTTTTCTGTTATGAAGATAAGAAGAAATTAGTGGAACTAATGATGCAAGGCATCATTATGTGACATCTTCGACAATAAGGATTGATGCCAGACTCTATCAAATGCCTTTGATATATCCAGTGCTATTGTATGTGTTTCACCATGTTGGTCTGTAGATTGGTTGATTTGATGCGTAAGAAGGCAAAGAATGTCTGTAGTTGATCGACATCGTCTAAAACCATATTGCCTATCACTGATTAATTTATTATTCTCAAGATGCTTAATTATGTGATTATTTAATATAATTTCAAAGACTTTACCAAGAGTGGAAGTTATAGCTATTGGTCTGTAGTTTGATGGATCTGAAGAGGCACCTTTTTTAGGAACTGGATGGATGTTTGCTTCTTTCCAGGGTACTGGGAAGCATGAGGTATGAGTACACAGACGGAAAAATTTTGCCAATACAGGAGCGAGCACCAAGGAGCAATTCTTAAGTACTATTGGAGGAATTTCATCTGGACCAGGAGCCTTATCTACTGAGAGATTCTGCAAAATAGTTTTGACATGTCTGGTGTGGATCTTAAGTGAGGGAATTTCAGGCGAATTAAAATTAAGTACAGGGACATCTTGATTTATTTCATCTAAGGTTGAGTTGGTGGAGAACCGCAAGAAGGTTAGCTTTACCTCGTGGGTCACTTACAAGATTGCCAGTCGGAGATTTCAATGGCAGAATGGATGAAGCAGTAGTGAAGTTGGATTTGAATGAGTTAAGAATAGACCAAAATATTTTGTTATCATTTGGATTATTTAGAAGTTTATTTGCGTGCTTGTGGAGAAAGTTTGATTTAGTTAGGTCTAATACAGTTTTGGCATGATTTCTGATGTTTCTAAAGTAATTAAAGGCTTCATGTGTTTTTGATCTTGTGTATGCATTGTAGGCTATTGCTTTTTGTTCAGTTACTCTAGCACAAGTATGGTCAAACCATTTAGGTGAATTAGATCTTTTACTGTACTTTTGATGAGGAATAAAAGTTTCCATTCCAATTTTTATAAAATCTTGTATGTGGCTCAAGGTGGTGTGTGCATCATTAGAAAAGAAAGAGGTCCAGGCAATATCAATAAAGAAACCTTGAAGACCCTCCCAGTCTGCCCTATCGTAATGCCATTTAGTCACCAAAACAGGTTCAGAGTGGGAAGGTGTGGTAGGTGATAGACAGGTGGCCTGTATCAGACAGTGATCAGAAGATCCAAGCAGGGACCTCACTGTAACATCATAATTTTCTGAATTGGTTGTTAAAAATAAGTCCAGTAGGTGGGAATTATGATTAGGATTATCTGGTACACGGGTGGGTTGGTTGACTAGTTGAGTGAGATTAAATAAGTCTGCAAATAGCTCACATTCAAGACCAGCATCATCAGTCCTGGCTGAATGAGTGAGCCATTCAACATTATGGACATTAAAACCACCCAGCACAGTGATTTCAGAAGAAGCATTTAAGTTGAGGACACTGAGTTGTGAGGACAGAGAATCAAAAAGACTTTGCTCTGGAGGAGTATTTGGGGAACGGTAGATGCAACATATGTATTTATATTTACCAGCAGAAATTAATTTGTATATAGAATAATCAAAATAGGGACAATTGAAACTAGTAACCTCCTCCAGGGCAATTTCAGATTTTGCGAAGCAACATACACCTCCTTTAGGTCTGAAATTTTGGAGCAGTTGATAACCTGGAAAATTAAATCTAGACGTGTCAGATGTGGATGTTACTTGAGTCTCTGTCAAAAAAAGGAGAGTAGGGGATTCTGCTTGAAGAAATTGATGTACAGAATTGATGTTAGAGTGAAGTCCCCTTATATTGCTAAAGAAAAAGCTGCACCGACGAACAGCTTCGGGATGTTGCAATGCTCTTGACACAGTCGCATGATGACGACCGGGAGGGCCCTGTGTCAATGACCCAACCCTGCCGGGGGTGAATATCCGAGGGACCACCAGGTTTGCTCTTAACAATAATATTGTACTGCCATATTTATTTGGTAAAGGTGTATGGTGTTACATGTATGATATGTAGTGGGAAGAGTAGTGTTTTATGGATAGAGGATAGCGATGTAGGGCAATGTCGTGAAGTTGGATGTGTATGTTATATAAAGAGGGTTTTCCTGATACCCCTGATGTGTGAGGCAGAAAGATATGTATCCAGCTACCAAGGCCTGGGAGAGAAAATGGAATTCAGGCTATTCCCTGAGTCTCCCGAAACCTTGGCGGTAGTACTTCCCTGGGCGGGGCTGCCTACCCCTACTACCTACAATTCTGGTGTGTGCGTGTGTGCCAATCTACAAAGTTTGTCGCGCGTAAATCTATTTATATTTAGAGAGAAAGAGAGAGAGAGAGAGAGAGGGAACGTTCTATTAATATACAAACAAATAATGATAGCAATATTGTCATATGTAGCGCCCACCGCGTGCGAGTACTGTGTGCCCTAGCTGTGGTAGTGTAGGCGGTGGCGCCTGCCTAGACACCACGGGTCTCTGCTAGACACGACCACATGGGCTTGGGAGGAGAGTGCAAACTAGACAGGTGCCACATACCTAATATTTTGTCGCAAAACTTAGTTGGGCTACTGTACATACCCATGCAACATAATTTTACACATATGATTCACACATATTATCTACCACAGTATAGGCTACATATGCATAGTTTCACATACACACAATTATGATTAATGCCATTTGGTTGTGGTATCAATACAATGCAAAGCCACTGACAAATGCCCGCGAGACCCCACTATCCTCCCCACGCAAACATATCCACCCAGATCAATGTCCAGACCAAACCAACGACACACTAACAAATATATAATATGCATTCATCAATAAATAACCGGCCCGATCCGAACACCAACCCAAACATACACACCCCCACAAAGAAAACCGCAAGAGCCCACAAGCTGCACATACTGGTGGGCTCCTATACTATACACATCACATTTACCTGCACACATACTATCAATAGTCATTTCATCCACTACAATCATTCCAAAAAATACAAACAAATAACTACTAGTGCCTATGTATTATTGCTGTTGATATTGATTTATTAAATAAAACTTTAAGAATTTCTTGAGAGCTAAAAATTTTGTTTCAACTATGAATAATTTGAGGTAAACTGTTCCAGATCTTGACACCATGATACTTGATTAATGATTTTGACTGGCGTGAACTCATTAGGGGAACTGCTAGTAGATTGATTGATTGATGGTTTGAGTCAAGTTTGAAAAACTATTGTTATGTATGTCAGGGATATGGGACGGGCGTAGAAGTTTGGGTGGATATTTGGATGGTATTTGGGATTGGCTTAATAGTGCAAGAAAAGCAAAGAAGTGCAGTAAGAGTTTAACCCTTATTTAGCGGCGAGCAACATAAGTCGAGTTAAATAAAGCTGGACTATGTGGCGGCGCTCGACATAACTCGAGTGGCAATTTCAGCACGTAATGTGGCTGAGAGAGAGAGACAAGTGGTGGCAGGAGACTAGCGAGCGTATGACTGCTCCAGACCACCGCGGCGAACCTACTGACACAAATCTCAGCTCCCTCCTCCCTCTCTCACTCGCTACATACTCAATTATGTACCGAAAGTACCGAATTACCTGCTTTTTGCACTCGCGTTGCACGGTTATTGCAAGACAACTATCCATAATACAAGGATCGTTATGGTGTCATTCGAAAGCTCTGTTTATGCCCTTTCAGGGATAGGTACTTGTTTTACGTTCTGGGTCTTATTTAGGCATGAAAATGATCACGTAAACAGCCCTATTTTGGCTAAAAACACCCCGCTGTGCGGTACACATAAATAAACCGCATAGGCCGCTCGTAAGGTGTTAAAGAACCTGGGCTCAACCAGGTAGCTCCATTTGTTTCATTTGTATTACATATATACACAGATACACCCGCCGGCTTTCAGATCCACCCGCCGGCTTTCAGATCCACCCGCCGGCTTTAGCACCGCCAACAGCTCCGCATCGCCACTGAGAAAACTTGATCCTAATTTGAGTATTTCATATCCCTATTCCCTTTATTCATTGCATGAACAGTAGTTAAGTGCTTGTTTAACCTCCACATAGTTCTGTAGTTGCCGTGCATGCTATTTTATTGCTTTTCTGACTGATAAACATTGTTGTTTACATTTGTTATCCTAGCTTGTAGCAGACGACGCACGCGCACCTCTAATCGACCTAGCTTTGTATTTTCTTATTAACTCTAGTAGTTATCGTATTCAGTATCCTACTGTAGCTATATATATATCTGTAATTTTAGTTGTTGCTTGCATGATCTTGTAGTAACCTTTGACTGACAACTTTGTTTATCTAAATATAATCCTGCTTGACTAGCCTACAGTGACACCAGCGCCATCTGTTGATACAGTATATTAACCCCTTGTGTGCAGTTACACTTTATTTTTATATAATCTCTATTTGGTGAATTGTATATTTAGTTACATATTCTATTATATATATATATATATTTGTTTTGCTTTTTTAGGTAGGTTATCACCCCTGGTAGCCTACTTCTGCATATTTCATACTTTTTGTTTTTGGTTATTTTTGTTTTCGGTTAGTCTAGGCTATCATCCCTGGTGGCCTATTTCTGCGTACTTCAATTTTGAAATTCTCAGTTAGGCTATCACCGCTGGTGGCCTATTTCTGCGTACCGGTATTTCATATTTTTTGTTTTCGGTTAGGATAGGCTATAACCCCTGGTGGCCTATTTCTGTTTAAATAAAAATAAAATTGTTTTCGGTTCGGCTATCACTGCGTATTCAAATTTAATTTTGTTTTGTTTTAATTTTCGGTTAGGCTATCACCGCTGATAACCTATTTGTGCGTATTTCAACATTTTTGTGTTCGGTTAGGCCTATTTAACCCGTATAGCCCCAGCGAAGCGCCTGACGCGTCGGCGATGTATGTAACGCACAGCCCCAGAGACGCGCCTGGCGCGTCACCCTAATTGCGCCGACCGTAACCTCAGGTGTAGCCACTCAAGAGGGCTCAGATTTGTATGGGAACTGTGTACGTATCCCACGCAACCGTGCCGATGGTTGAAAACTCTCAAAGTCCACGTGCGTGCGCGCGAGCGCGCAATAACCTGTTTTTTGGGGATAATTGCCTTAAATTTTTTACTCTTGTAAAATCCGTTTTCGGGGGCTCTGTAGGACCATTTTTTAAACTTTTTGAGCGGTTTTTCGTGGTTTTTCCTTCATTCCTAACCCATTCGCTATTGTTTCTGGAATAAAACCATTTTTTGAAAACCGGCTGGGTTCTGGTGCGCAAACATTACAAAACTAGCCGGGGCTCCACGGGTTAAGTAAGTGAAGTGACCTGAAGGGAGTGAAGTGTTTTTAAAGTGAGATAAGTGTTTTTAAAGTGAGTTTAGTGTTTTTAAAGACAGTGAGTTAAGTGTTTTTAAGTGAGTTAAGTGATCTGAAGAAAGTTATCATCACCATGCCTCATGCCTGTATGAACTGCACCGGTAGGTTTGGTGCTTCAATGTTTGCTCCTGCCGATCCACAAGTCTGCCGACTCTGCCATCATCGAGAGGATTTGACAGGAAAATTGGATGAAGCCCACAACAAGATAAACGCCCTCACCAGGAAGCTGGAATCACTCCAAGAGTTTGTAACACTCAATGTTGGAGTATCACTAACTCCAATTGTTTCAACTCCAGCATCCACCACCGCACCAACGTCAGCTGCCAACAATCCAACACCTGCAGCAGATGCTTCTGACGAACCTGAGCCGACATTAAACCAGGACAGCCGGCCTGTTCACCTTAGTCTCTCCCCCACTCCTCGTGCAAGAAGCCTGCTAGCACGAACAGTACCAATCCCTCGCCCACGTTCTAACCACTCCTCTCCCCGACCTGTACGCAGAGACCCGCCACCACAGGTTTCTGGATTTACACCAGTGAGGAACGGTGCACGGCCAACGCAGAAAAGGTCTCATCTACCAGTCACAATGTCAAACAGATTTGAGATATTGGTAGAGATGGAAGACGAACCAGAAGAGACCAGGCTCGTTGGGGATTCCATCCTATGAGGACAGGTCGAAGAGTTCTGCGACAGAGTCCCAAATCGACGAAAAAGATTTTGCATCCCAGGAGCTGGACTGGACGACATTGTGGAAACCTTCGAAGATACCACAAAAGATGCAAATGAAAATACCCTTTTTGTCATCCATGCTGGTTCAAATTACGTCATGCGCACCAGATCCGAAGAGTTGATGGAGAAATATCGCAAGATGATCCAGCACTACAAAAACAAGTCAAGGAATATCATCATCTCAGGCATTCTCCCCAAGATCGACGCACCTGACAAATTCTACGACAAGGCCTTCAGCACAAATAGCCGACTAAAATATTTGTGTCTGAGGGAAGAAGTTGAATTCATCAACCTCTGGGACAACTTCTACAACCAGCCTACTCTCTTCCGCAAGGATGGCACTCATCTAAACCCTGTGGGTTCAGCACGCATGGGTCGTCTCCTACACGAAGCAGTCCGCAGCCATGGATCAAAAAACGCCATCCGAGAAGAAGCAGCAGTGACATAAATCATCCAACGCCAAGCAAAAAACAAAGGCAACCGAGGACCACCAGTGATAAGGACCGAAGACAGCGAGGACCGAGGACAGCCATGAACATAAATGTAGATCCGACAAGTACCAAAAATATTATTAAAGAGCATTCCGAGAGTTCTAAAATAACAAATTTAAAGGTTTTCTATGCAAACGCTCGTAGCATACGCAATAAATTTTCAGATTTAGAGGAGCTAGTGTTTACAGAAAATTATGATGTGATTGGCATAACAGAATATTGGCTGAATACAGAAGATAGAGACTTTTTAGCAGAGTATTCACTTCCCGGTTATGTAATGTTTGAGAAAAGCCGAATAAATCGAAATGGAGGTGGCGTTTTACTTTATATCAAAGAAAGTCTTAACCCTACCCTCTTGTCAAAACCTCAAATTGTGCACGTCGACACATTTTTTGTGCTAATAAAGAATAATAAAGGTACAAAAATAATACTTGCGTTAATATACAGACCTCCAGCTCAATCAGTGCAAACTGACCGAGAAATTTACGAACAAATTGCAGATGTAAGTAACTCACAAGATACTGTAATTTTTGGCGACTTTAATTTACCTATGACCAAGTGGGGCGATACTCTTACTTCAGGTCCTGATGTGGCGGCGTCTACGCCGTGGGGCCACCTCCCGAGGCTGCCAACCGCGGATGGCTGCCGACCCTCCACGGCCGAAGACAAAATCAACGACCAGTGGAGGAAAACCGGATGCCGGCCGCGGGGAGCAGTTTCGGGAGCCAAACCGTCACAACCATCCCCTGCCCCCTCCCTGGGGGCACGGGTCCTTGGAGCGGCTTCGGTCGCGCCGGGAATTTTCACACCTCTCACACCACACACATCACACAGTTTTTCCTACACCGAGAAATGACTCTCCGGCTGTCATTTCTCGAAGACTTCTTCTAGCCGGAGACATTGAGAGCAACCCAGGACCCACGTACACATACATATGTCCAACTTGCTCAAAACCCATCACTTCGAGTCGCCATACTAAGGGTTCAGTTCTCTTCAATTCATGCGGGAACTGGACCCACTTCACCTGCACAACACTTGCCTCCAAGAAACACTACACAAACACCTGGACCTGTTCCTCATGCCCCTCCCTCTCCCAGTCAAATCCCTCACCTAAAAACCGTCCACCTCTCCTCCCAAGCCCACCTAACCTTCCCATATCATCCACTCCCCCCCCCCTAAAACCCATCCACCTCTCCTCCCTAACCCACCTAACCTTCCCATACCATCCACATCCTCAACTCAACACACCACACCCCATCCTAATCCATTCCAACCCCCATCTCCTGCTCCCCAATCCCCACCCCCACCTGACCCATCCCAACCCCCAGCCCCTCCCTCACCCCCACCCCCACCCCATCCTCGTGCAGAAGCACCCAACATACATCGTGCACATAACATTAACATTCTTCAACTGAACATAGATGGCATCAACACAAAGAAACACGAACTCTCACACTTCATCAAACAACACAACATACACATTGCCATCTTACAAGAAACAAAACTCCGCACAACACAAAAAACACCCATATTTCATAATTTCACCACCATCAGACAAGACCGGGCTGTCGGCGGGGGCGGTGGACTCATCACCCTGGTACACAAAGAAATATCATACATAGTAACCAGTGTACAAACCAAATCCCTCCTCCCCCCAAATGATAACACAACAGAAATACAATCAATTAAAATATGCACTGGCAACAACTCCAACATAACCATCATAAACACATACATCCCTCCCCAAACATCCCCTACAGTACCAAATGAATACAGACCACACTTACAACACATCACAAACACCCAACACACCCCACACATCATCCTGGGTGGTGACTTCAACGCCAAGACGTCGGCCTGGTTTGTCGACAACCCCGACACAGACAGAGGGCTGGTACTACAAAACCAAACCGATAACCTCATCATCCTTAACGACATCCATCAACATACCCATATTCCTCACCAAGCCCTCTATAACCCATCATCTCCTGACATCACCTTTTGCTCCCCAGAACTCGCCCCCACAACATCCTGGAGGGTGGTCAGAACCTTAGGCTCTGACCACCTCCCGATCATTATCACCACCAAAACCAGACTCACCCCAGCTAGCCACAAACACACATACACCAATTATAAAAGAGCTAACTGGGAAGCATTCACAAATGAGACAGAACAACACTTCACAACTCTAAACAGTACACCCATCACTAACATCAACAATGCTGTACACATACTCAATAAAACGATCCAAAACGCTGACAAGAAACACATTCCAAGAGGTAACAGGAAAAGACACAACCCCAACTTCACACCAGAAATTCAAAACCTCATCAGACAACGCGACATACTGAAACACTCCCCAGCACCGCACACACAAGACATCACACAACAAATTCAAGCACTCAACACCCAAACTAACAACAAAATACAAGAACAACAAAAACTAAATTGGAATAACTTCCTACAAACACTTGATCACAAAACAAACCCCAAAAACCTCTACAAAACACTAAACAGCATCACACTTTCCAACAGCAACACAACACAATCACATGCTGCAATCACAACAACAGACTCTACTCCTTCATGTAAACAACAAGCAAACACTCTCATCAATCACTTTTCACGTGTCAGCCACCTAAAACCTCACAAAGACGACCGACGTGTCATCCGACGTAAGAGACAATTCCCCAGAGACCCTGACTATACACCCTTCACCAATCACCAGACAAAGCATATCATCAACAATCTCAAGCACTCACCCGCCTGTGGCCTAGACAAACATAAGCAACATACACCTCAGACACCTGGGACCACAAGGCATACAAGCACTCACTAACATATCAAACTACAGCTATTCACACAACACAATACCAGACATTTGGAAGCATGGTATCATCATCACATTCCCCAAACCCAACAAGACCCCACGCTACCCTCCTCGCACCGCCCCATCACACTTCTTTGCTCCCCCTCCAAAGTCAAGGAACGCCTAGTATTACAACTAATTACACCTGACCTACCCCTAGCTCCAACACAACATGGCTTTAGGCCACTGCACTCCACAAACACTCTTCTCACAGACCTTACACAAAGAGCTTTCGACGGCATCAACTCAGCTAGACCACCACACAGATCACTATTAGCCACACTCGACATTAGTAAAGCCTTCGATGCCATCCCCCGCCACAACCTAACAAACAAAATCTACAACACAAACATGCACAACAACACAAAAAGGTGGCTGGCCAACTTCCTAGCAGGCAGATGTGCACACGTATCTTTTGCCGGTCAGTCATCTAAAATCAGAAACTTTCCAAACGGAGTCCCACAAGGATCCGTCCTATCGCCCGCACTCTTCAATCTATACATGCACGATATAACTACACCCAATACGCCCCAAATAAACTTAGCCTCCTATGCAGATGACATAACACTCACATGCACACACCATGACCCAAAAAGAGCAACAGATCTCCTTCAACCCTATATCAACACACTACATGGTTGGTGCACTACAAACAGACTTAATCTAGCCCCAGCCAAATCCACCGCAACCCTGCTCACAAGTTGGACAGGAGAACACAAATACATCCCTCAACTCACCATAACAACACACCCCTAACACATACACACACCCAAAATCCTAGGGGTAACATATGAGACTCATATGACATTCAAACAGCACACCACAAACATTAAAAAGAAACTGACACCCAGACTTAACGCCCTCAGGTCACTTGCTCACACAAAATTTGGACACAACAAAGAAACTACCACCACAGTATATAAACAATACATAAGATCAGTGATGGAATACGCAAGCCCAGCCTTGGCTTCTAACCTAGCTGAAACACATCATAAGACCTTACAGACTATTCAAAACAAAGCCCTGAAGATCATTACAGGCTGCACAGCTACTTCACCCACAGATCACCTACATCAAGAAACCAAAATTCTCAAAGTCAAAGACCATCTGGACATGAGAGGCACTCAATTCCTGGCAGCAGCCTCCACGAACCAAGACCACCCACTAAACTACATGGCAACACACCCACAGACACCAAGAAATATCAAAACAACACCCAGCACACGGTATCACACACAATTATTGTCCTCTCTCCCTCCCTGCCCACCCCGAACCAACTTCCAGAAGCACATCCATACTCATATCTCTCACCGATCCATCCACTCACTCACAGACAACACGCAGCTGCATGCACGACCTCCCGAAATCCATCCTTCCGAATCCTCCCTTCCTCGCGTGGACAGAGTCCACCTGGCCAGGCTGAGATGCGGACACCATCCAGCTCTCCTGAGCTATCAGAAGAGACTGGATGACTCCGTTGTCGACGCCTGCCCGGGATGTAACACAGCACCCCATACCATTAAACACATCATAGAAGACTGCATTTCACACAACCACTTACGCCAACAACACAATCTACACTCAATGAGAGCTCTGTGGGAAAGCCCGATCGTGGCCATGGCCTTTCTCAGGGACTCGGGGCTGTTCGGCCAGGCAGCTTAGGGAACAACAACAACAACAACTCCGGACATGACTTGTATACGAACTTGCAAGAGAGTTCGCTTTATTAATTTGTTCGAACGCCGACCCGTGGTAATAACGTTCTTGACATTGTACTTGCAACAAAAGAAGAATTAATAGAGAATTTGAATGTTGGTGATGAATTCAGTAACAGCGACCATCGTACGATAACTTTGACTTTAAAGTTTACTAGTAACGAACCAAATAATAGCATCGAAAAAGTCCCTAATTTCAAGAAAGCAAACTTCCATAAACCTAGAGCTATGTTTAATGAAACTGACTGGAGCTTTTTAATTAACAATAACGACATAAATACATCTTGGAAGTTATTCGAAACCACTTACCTAAAGGCAGAGCAAGACTGCATACCATCCAAAATACGGCGTCCAGGCCATAATAATAAGCCCAAATGGTTGAATAAAGATATTTCAAACTGCCTGCTTGCTAAAAAATTTGCTAATGATAGATTAAAATCCTCACAAAATGACGAAGAACGGATGAAATTTGTAGAGCTACGACGCAAAGCCAAAAAGTTAATTAACCCTCCTGGCCCGGTTGTCATTTTAAAATGACACCACGAATTAAGGGCAGGAGCCCGGGTGTCATTTTAAAATCTGTAAGCTTGAAAGCCTATTCAGCTGGTCTGAGCTGCGTCCGACGCATGTAAACAAAGCCGATCGCTACGTCACCGCACCTCCGAAAACAAGAAAGAGAAGGCTCGTTTGTTATTGTATGTCTGTATGTCGTTGTTTCAGTAGTGAAAAGATCGTCATATTGCTATAAACCACTCCACTGATCTCGTCATCACAACTGAACCAGTGACATAGAGAGCTCTACTCACGCAGTCTACAGATTGGAAACCGCACTACATTTATAGATGCGTGGGAAATTTCTAGCAGTTAAACTAAACAAAAATACGGTAGCCTAGGCCTAGACGTTTTTCGGCCAGATCGCCCGGGTAGCCCACACAGTCATTTTGAGAGCCTGCCCGGGCCAGGAGGGTTAAGCAAAGTAAAAAGACCTTAGAGTTACATATTGCGAATCAAAGTAAAACAAACCCGAAAGAATTCTATAGTTATATCAGAAAGAAAAAAGTAGTTACTTCAACTGTTGGACCGTTAGTCGATGAAAATGGAGAATACACCAAAGACGAAGTACAAATGAGTAATGCCCTCAATACCTTCTTTGCATCAGTTTTTACAACAGAAGACCTCAGTGATATCCCTACACCATCGCCGATTCAGATTGATAATTCAGATGTTCTAAGCAATATCACCATTACAGAGAGAGAAGTATTGAATTGTTTAGATAACTCAAGGTAAATAAAACGCCTGGACCTGATACAATCTCGCCTAGAGTTCTAAAGGAAGCTAAGGATGAGCTCTCCAAACCACTGACATTACTATTCAATAAATCCTTTCAGTCTGGAACTATGCCTGATCAGTGGAAGCTAGCCAACATAACACCGATATTCAAAAAAGGCAGCAAATCCCTACCCAGTAACTATCGTCCAATTAGCTTAACCTCAGTTGTATGTAAAATGCTAGAAACGGTCATACGAGACAGACTCGTAAATCACTTAGAGGAAAATAACATACTTAAAGATACTCAACACGGCTTTCGTAAAAAAACGTTCCTGTTTAACAAACCTCTTAGACTTCTTCCACGATATCCTCAACCTCTACGATGAGAGTAAAGCTGTAGATATTATATACCTTGATTTTCAAAAGGCCTTTGACAAAGTTCCCCCCAAACGTTTACTGCTAAAACTAAAAGCGCATGGAATACAAGACGGTGTGTTGAAATAGATAGAAAATTGGCTCAGCGACAGAAAGCAAGGAGTAGTCATAAACGGTAAGGCATCTAAATGGACCAATGTAAGTAGCGGGGTACCCCAGGGATCGGTACTAGGTCCAATTCTCTTTCTAATTTACATCAACGACATAGATGAGGGTCTCACCTGTACAAGAACAAGTCGACGACATGCAACACAATCTAGATAAATTGTCATGTTGGGCCCAAATTTGGCAAATGAGTTTCAATGCGGATAAATGTAAAGTACTACATATCGGATACCTAAATGAGAAAGCAAACTATTCGATGAATGGCACTCAGCTTAAGAATGTAAACAGAGAAACCGATCTGGGAGTAACAATATCGAGTAACCTAAAACCGAGTCAACAATGTTCAGAAGTTGTTAAGAAGGCAAACAAAATAATTGGCTTTATAGGCCATAAGCATAAGCATAAATCCAAAGAAGTTATCCTAACCTTTTACAATTCCTTAGTCCGCTCTCTTCTGGAATACTGCGTTCTATCCTGGTGCCCTTATTACAAAAAAGATATAAACAAGCTAGAACGAGTTCAACGTAGAGTTACCAAAATGATACCTAGCCTAAAGAACAAACCATACGAAGAGCGTCTTAGAGAATTAAATCTATTTCCTTTAACCCAGCGCAGATTAAGAGGTGACTTCATTCAAGTGTTCAAAATCATCAAAGGCATCGACAATATGGACTGTAGTAAGTACTTCACTATCGCCCAATCTAATTACACGCGGGGAAACGGTTGCAAAATTATTGGTAAATCTTTTAACTCACACGAATCTAAGAATTTTCTTCTTCAATCGAGTTGTCAACTTGTGGAATGGGCTTCCCCGAAACGTTATAGACTGCATCACCATTGATTCATTTAAACTCCGCCTAGACAAATATCTTGCATCAAACCCGCGACTGACTGCGTTTGTAAATGAATAATTTATTTTATCCCCCCCTCAGTTACTAACCCATCTGTCCCCTACTAACTTCCTAATCCTGCCACGGACATTAGTTCCAGGGCAGTAATTCCCTTTCCAATGTTCCCTTACCCACTCTAAACCACTGTTTGGACACTTGATCCTCAGTGTTTTGGAGGACAAGCAACCTAGAAGGGTCACTAGATATGTTGTTGCTTGATTTCCTTTGTACTCCTTTGTACTACATTGACATTGGCAGACCTCGGAGACACCTAGGTGTCTCCGGAGTCTGTCATTCTAATCTCACAAAAACAAAGCAAACACATCACATCTCTCCTGATTCCGATATTGGCAGACTCCGGAGACACCACGGTGTCTCCGGAGTCTGTCACTCCACTCACAGCAACTATATTCACTGTTACAGGCAGGCTCCAGGGACAACACGGTGCCTCGAAAGCCTGTCACTCTAAGTTCATAAAAACAAGTATATTTATTTCATAGTAGATTGGCATTTCGCAAATTATATATACAGTATATACATACGAAACTGAAACATTGAATTATGCGTATGATTGGTTATTGATTTGAAAGCATAAATTGCAGAACAGTATGTATTTATGGCATTTAACTTTAACATTCTAAGATTATAAAACAAATCATTTGTATGTTCATATCTTGATTTATTGGAATAAACCAATGAAAAATAATATATATGTTGCATTGCTCTAACATTTAAAAAGTCTCTTGTTAGATTTAGTATTTCACACTACTTGGTAATTTTGTTTCTAACATTTTGAATATATAATGTCCAATTAAGATTTTGTTCACTATGACTCCAAGAAATTTGATATTATCTACTTCTGTTAAAGATGAATTGCCAATCCGGAGGGGTTCCAAGTTTTGGGGAACTTTCTTATTTCTATTGAAGTAGCCTATATATTGTTAGTTTTGCTAATATTTAATGTTAGCTTATTGTTTCTAATCCAGTTGTTTGTTTTCACTAGTTCATTATTCGTTATGTGTATCAAGGCCTGTTAGTGAAAACAAGGTCTAAGATATTGTTTTCCAATGTGGGTTCGGCAATATGGTGGGGAAGACTAAAACAGTCGCAAAGTTTAAATAGCTCTCTTATAATATTTGTTTCTCCAGAGTTATTTGCCACAACTTGGTTTTCTACTTGCCTCCACTTGATGTTTGGTTGGTAAAAATCACATAACAATATAATATTTGGGGTTGGGTTACCCAGGGCTTCCACTTCTAATTTCATCATGTTGAGCTGGGTTTGAATGTTTCTAAGGATGAGTCAGGAGTTCTTTATGTGACAATAACTGCCAAATTTATGGATTCTATTATTACTCCAAGTATTTCCACCACTTCATTACTGTTATTTAGAAATTCAGTACATATCAGCGAGTCTCGTGGATGTTCAAGGCTACCTCCATGTGCTCTATGTAATGTGTCTGCCCTATGTAGGTTATAACCATGAATCCATACTTCACTATCTTCTTGATCCTTAACACCTAACGAGCGGCCTAGGCGGTAATTTATATGTACCACCCAGCGGGGTGTTTTTACCCTAAATAGGGTTGTTTACGTGATCATTGTCATGCCTAAATAAGACCCAGAGCGTAAAACAAGTATCTATCCCTGAAAGGGCATAAACAGAGCTTTCAAATGACACCCCAACCATCCTTGTATGACTGATAGTTTTCTTGCAACGATCGCGCAACACGAGTGCAAAAACCATGTAATTAAGTACTTTCCCTACATAATTCCCTGTGTAGCAAGTGTGAGGGGGGAAGGAAGGGTGGTTTTCACTTCAGTTGGCAATGCTCGGGAGGACAGGAGTAGGCTAATATAGCTGAGCTATTTGTTCTACCAATGCTCGCATTTTGTTCATGTTGTTCTGCCATTTCCGGTTTCCCATATTGTCTTCTTCCTCTGTCTAGTCCTTGCATAACTGGATAGTTCTTTTTATTAGCTTTTGAGTGGTTTCTGGATTTCTTCCATGTCACCCTAACATGGATATCTGGGCATTTGCTATCACAGCATGTGATGACTGGTATAAGCTGGGTGGGTGATAGAACTTGCAGTGTTCACCCAATCTGCATTTGCCATCTCTGATCATAATGATGTCAACTTTCGGGTGCTCAAATCGGCATCTTACTCTATTAACTTCACCTTTTGGTTCAAAGTGGTACATTCTTTTCAGGTGATATCTGCATACAGGTGTAGCTGATCCTTGTGTGCCTGAGTGTGTTGAGGTGGAGATTGACGATGCAATTTCCCTTGTACCGGTATGCATGTGTTGCCTTGGAACCAGTCCAGATACCTCCCGAGTGGCATTATCTGTCTCCTGATTGGTTGTGGTTGGAGCACCATGTACATATGTGGTTGTGGTAGATCACTGTTGGTTTTGGCTTTGAAGGCTATCCCCTTATTTCCTCTCGTCATTGTTGCTCAGGGGAGTTGGTTACAATATAAGACACTTCTGCCTGGGCAGAGGTTTCAGGTGACAGAAGGGTCTCAGTTGAGCAGATAAATGGAGGACGGGGTGGGGGTGACTAAGAGATGACTTGTGGGCTGAGAAGGGCAATGCAGGGGTGTAGAAGGCTGAGAGCTACGGATATTTGAGCGTGAGGGAGAGTGAATGCAAACGGGAAAATGTATCACTGTAGTGTGACAGTCCGTAACTAAGATCTTTGCTATATCGTGAGCATGATGTAAAATTTGTTGGAGACTGTGTTTTGGTGTCAGAATGAGGCGAAATATTTTCATTTAGCAAAGCTATTTGGAATTTTTGGCCAAATGTCTACATCACGTTAGTTAATTTTTCCTGTAGCATGACAGGTAGCATTTTCTCGAGTTTAAATTATTTGCATCCATTGAAACAATTTACAATTATGTAAGTCCTTTTTTACCCTTGTTGGGCTTTCCCGTGCATTGCTGACGAAATATCAATTTACGTTCATCACACTATGAACTTATGTCGTTGGACTTTTGCTGGCATTTATTACAGGTATCGCTATCCATCTTTGCAGTTTAGTCTAATGTGCTTATTATTTCTCTTTTTGTGGGGAGTGGTGGGAAGCATAGTGTTGGTTGGGGCAAGATCAAGAGAGTACAGAAAGTCAACTCACTTCCCTCCTTCTGTGCAGGTTCGTTATGTCAGTGGGCTGTAGGGAGATATATTTTAATACAAATGTGAACTATGTGGGTGGCCAGTATAAACTCGTTAAAAAAATGAGAGAAAGAAAGAAAGCTAGAGGGAGAGACTTTCGCATTATTCCGAATGGAAGTCTGTCTTTATCAACTCTGCATAAGCAGAGTGGTATCGCTCCCCGTATAGTGGTACATGGCGGCCGAAATGTCTGTCTGTCTGTCTGTCCGATAACTCCTCCTAGACCGTTGGATTGATTTTCACCAAACTTCACGCAAACATTCGGTGCGTGAATGCGACGGTAATTAAAAAAAAACAAAAAAAAATTGTGCAATAGTTATGATTTTAGGTCAAATATATGGTTTTGCACCCCCCCCCCTCCTACCAGCTCCCCCCCCCCCCCCCCCCCCCCCCCCTCAGGACCCCCCCCCCCACCCCCAATCAATGATAATGGCGTTCTGTGTGTGTGTGCCCCATAGGGGCACACTGACGCAAGACGCCATCGTTCAGGGGGTGAAAACATCTCACTCTGCATTTGCTAGGTTAAGTTAGTTTAGTTGATATTAGAAGAAATGGTAGTAATAGTGGTAGTAATGGTGACAGTACTAGAAGTAGTGATGATGGTCATAATAGTAGTGATGATGGTGACAATTAATGATGATGGTTGTAGTGATAATGATTCAATTCAATTCAATTCAAATATATTTATTTAGCCTTCAGATATACAATAAGTTCAGAATTTAAATACATGGAAGTCAACTGGCTAAGCCTTATGAGAGAAAACTCTCTTTAAGGCACCTTGATTTAACCCGAATTAATTTAAATTTTTACATACATATAATATATACTCTTTCAATTCGCACCCATATACTTACACCACATAAACATACTCAGCACAAAAGTAACTTACACCACATATACTTACACCACATAAACATATTTAGCACAAAAGTAACTTACAATTCGCACCCATAAACTTACACCACATAAACATACTCAGCACAAAAGTAACTTACAATTCGCACCCATAAACTTACACCACATAAACATACTCAGCACAAAAGTAACTTACAATTCGCACCCATAAACTTACACCACATAAACATACTCAGCACAAAAGTAACTTACAATTCGCACCCATAAACTTACACCACATAAACATACTCAGCACAAAAGTAACTTACAATTCGCACCCATAAACTTACACCACATAAACATACTCAGCACAAAAGTAACTTACAATTCGCACCCATAAACTTACACATAAAACATACTCAGCACAAAAGTAACTTACACCACATAAACTTACACCACATAAACATACTCAGCACAAAAGTAACTTACACCACATAAACTTACACCACATAAACATACTCAGCACAAAAGTAACTTACACCACATAAACTTACACCACATAAACATACTCAGCACAAAAGTAACTTACACCACATAAACTTACACCACATAAACATACTCAGCACAAAAGTAACTTACAATTTGACGGATGTTTTAATATTTACGCAATAAAAATGATTTGAGGGACATCTTAAAACTAGACAGGGAGGGCTTATCCAGAATATGCCGAGGCAGTGCATTCCAGACCTTTACACCATGATAATGAATCGATTTTTGAGATTGATTTGATGCCAATAATGGAATTTCTAAATCTCTTGTGTTTCTTAAGGTATATTTTTCACTTAAACGAAAATTAAATATATTTATGGGATTGTAATTATTAATGGCTTTATAAACAAAGATAGCAGTGCAATATATGTTTATGTCTTCCCATTTTAAAAGCCTTAGAGATTTAAATCATTCATTTTCTTTTGAAAGTGATTGTCCTAATAATTTTCTTTTGCGCTAGTTTGACTCTCTCTATCTTAGTTTTACCTGCGGTTGCCCAAACTGTGTGACAGTATGAAAAGTAAGGGTACACCAAGGAGTAGTAAAGTTGTTTAAGTACTTCCGAAGGAAAGCAGTTACGAGTTAGATATAATATACCACATTGTTTATTTATCTTGTTTGTTAATGTTTGTATATGTGACTGCCAAGTCAATTGCCTATCCACTACAACACCAAGAAATTTTATATTTTGCTTTTCTATTAACATTGAATTTCCTATTTTAATGGAATCTACATTTGGAGGAACATTCTTTTTTCTGTGATGAATAATATATTTTGTTTTGTCGATATTTAAGGTTAGCTTATTTGCGGTCATCCAACAATAGACATTATTTAGTTCATTATTCACTGATTGCACTAGAGTATTTAAATTGCTGTGACTGGCATAAAGTGCTGTATCGTCTGCAAACATAATTGTTTTAAATAGTACATTTGTGTTAATTAAATCATTCACATATATAATAAACAATAATGGGCCCAGTATGGACCCCTGTGGAACTCCAAAGGCTAAAGATTGTTCACTAGATTTAATATTATTATATTCTACATATTGTTTACGGTACTTAAGGTAAGATTCAAACCACCTGAATGTAGTATTTATTATACCATAATGTTTGAGTTTCTTTAATAGAATGTGGTGGTCAACTGTGTCAAAGGCTTTTGACAGATCTAAAAATACACTAATTGTAAACAGTCTATCATCAAAGGCTGCAAGTACGTCATTACTAAATTTTATTAGCGCAGTTTCCGTTGATTTTCCACACCTAAATCCATACTGGGCATCAGAAATTATACGGTTCGATAAACAAAATTCATTTAGTCTATTATACATTAGTTTCTCTAATATTTTGCTCATAACAGGTAAAACTGATATGGGCCGGTGATTATTAAATAGCGTCTTATCCCCAGATTTATATATTGGTAACACCTTCGCAATTTTAAGATGATCGGGAAAAATACCCGTGAAAAAGGACATATTACAGAGGTATAAAACAACTTGTGACATAGAAGGCATCACGATTCGTAATATTTTCATAGGTATCCCATCACAGCCTGGAGAGGAATCCCGCAGTTGGCTAACTGTATTTAGTAATTCTTCTGTAGTAACTGGAGGCATTGAGAATGTTGATGCTTGTGGATTAGTTAAGTATAAATTAAAGGAAACATTTGACTCTGATGTTTTCAGCTAGATTTTTCCCGACTTTGACAAAGTATGAATTAAACTGGTGTGCTATTACATCTTGTTCTTTATTGTCATTGTTGTTATGAATAAATGTATCACTTTATTTGCTGTATTTTGTTCTTCCTAGAACTGAGCTAATTATATTCCAAGCCTTTTTTACCGTCACCAGCAGCTTGTTCCAACTTTTGTTTATGGTAGTTTCCTTTGGCTGTTCGTATAGAGGTCGTAACTTGATTACGAAGCCTACGGTATCTCTCTCCAAACGTGATAGGTTTTATGGCATATTTTTTCGCTAATTTATTTTTTTCTTTGATCATCTCTTGTATTTCCGGTGTTATATAAGGCTTATATAGACGATTTACCTTAATTCATTTTGTAATAATAGGAAAATGTTTGTTAAATAAAGCTGTAAATATTGTCATAAGATTACTATATATTACATTGGGGTTATTTGAACTATAACCTATTTCCCATGAAACCTCTTCTATTGCTTCTTTAAATTGGTTAATGTTATCAGTACTGTAGTTTCTATAGGTAATATCTTGTTCTTCTTTTTCAGGTTGCTCTAGTGATGATTTTGTACTAGTATGGAAACATGCAAATACTGGAAAGTGATCTGTTATTCTAGAATAAACTATGCCACTCATTATGTGCTGACTATGCCTGCTCATTATGATGACAGTAGTGATGATGGTAGTGACGATGGTGACAGTAGTAGTGATGATGGTGAAAAGTATTGATTATGGTGAAAGTTGTAGTAATTATACAGTAGTAGTGATGATGAGAGTAGTAGTAATTATGGTGAGAGTAGTAGTGATGATTATATAGTGCTGATGATATTAATGATGATAGTGACTATACTCCGTTCAGCATAAACAGTCCGTTGGTAGGGCAGAACTTGACAACACTGTTTTACCCTCGCTATCAGCTGATAAGTTGATAATGGGGGCGAGAAACCATTTGCCCTCTCTCTCTCTCTCTCTCTCTCTCTGGGAGATGAAATTGTACTAACTTAATTATTAACGTGATTTTTATATACCCTAAATCTATATATATAATGTCTTAAATGATAAAATAAACTATTGGTCAAAATATTCTGTGTGGCAGACTTTAAAGTGTTTGCTTTTATTGTACGGTTTTCTGTAATCATAATGAATGGGTTGTGTTGTGTAACATGCTGCAAAG
This sequence comes from Paralithodes platypus, assembly GCA_032716605.1. Classification (NCBI taxonomy): domain Eukaryota; kingdom Metazoa; phylum Arthropoda; class Malacostraca; order Decapoda; family Lithodidae; genus Paralithodes; species Paralithodes platypus. Next base: position 33,903,381 of record CM064489.1, on the reverse strand, counting down.
CCTCTTTGATGAGAAGCTTGAGGTCGGACATCTTGAAAGTGTTTTTCTTGGCGATATATATTTTCACTTGAGCCCAGATGAGCTCAATAGGGTTGTACTGACAATGGTATGGCGGTAGCCTTACAACCCTATGCCCTGCTTCTGCTGCTATTGTGTCAATCACATACTTTTTGCCTTTGTAATATTTCTTTGCAAGGTCAAGCAGGTTTATTTTAAACAGATCATGACTGGGCTGAGCTCCCTTCTTAATTAGCCAATCCTTTATATCAGCTTTTTTCCAGGAGTAGTTTGGAAATTTTTCAATGAGCATCGAATGGTACGAAGCATTGTCCATCACAATCACAGAGTTGGGTGGTATGTTTGGTAGCAACTGATTTATAAACCAGTGTTCAAACACTGCAGCATTCATCTGATTGTGGTAGTCTCCATCATTTTTAGCTCGAAATATTAACTCTGCATTATTGACAAAACCAGATTTTCCTCCTCCATGAAGAATTATGAAGCGACTTCCTTTCCCAGTAGGCGTCTTTATTCCTGTGGCTTTTGGAGATGCGGTATCAGTCCAACACTTTAAAACACTGTAATTTTGGTTCACCCACGTTTCGTCCAGGTACACAATATTTGGGTGGGATTGTTTGAGCTTCTGCATTTCGTACAAGAATCTGTTCCTGGCTGAAACAACATCTCTTCTCTCCATGAGGAATTTGCGGCCATCAACCTTTGCAAATTTAGCCCCCCCCCCCCCCCCCCCAACCCTATCCTCCCACCCCACCCCCACACATCCTAATGATTTTTAAATTGGTTCATTTGATCCCATAGGTTTAACACCTTAACCTTTCCACCCATGACTCGACTATTGTATAAGTATTCATATACAGTACATACCGGTACTGGGGAAACCTCTATACAAATAAACGCACCTAGACTTTTACCTCAATGGTGGTGTGGAAAAAAAGTCATAACATCAGAAACACTGGATAATTTTCTACTATAGAGAAGTATCCCATTCATTATGATTACAGAAAACCGTACAATAAAAGCAAACACTTTAAAGTCTGCCACACAGAATATTTTGACCAATAGTTTATTTTATCATTTAAGACATTATATATATAGATTTAGGGTATATAAAAATCACGTTAATAATTAAGTTAGTACAATTTCATCTCCCAGAGAGAGAGAGAGAGAGAGAGAGAGAGAGGGCAAATGGTTTCTCGCCCCCATTATCAACTTATCAGCTGATAGCGAGGGTAAAACAGTGTTGTCAAGATCTGCCCTACCAACGGACTGTTTATGCTGAACGGAGTATAGTAGTGATGATGGTGACCGAACGCAGAGTTGGGTATGCCGTTTTGATTTTGGGCAAAACGGCACGTCTACTTTATTATTATTATTATTATTAAGTAGAATAAAGGGCAACATTTATTATTTGAACAACTTCATACCCAATTTTGTAAGACTGTAGATTTGCGATTTGAACCTTGTTCTGTCTCTGTCGGTGCTTACGGAGATCCGACTGTAATTAATTGACTTACATCAAGGTGTCCATTTCCCTGCTTACCCACCTTCTCTCTCTCTCTCTCTCTCTTCTCTCTTTATGGGGGTGCTTAATGAGATCTGACTATAATTAAGTGACTTACATCAATGTCAGTCTTTTATTTGCAGTGGCTTCTCTAACTCAAGGTGCAGTGACTTTCGCTGGCCCCCTGACATGGTCAGTCGTTATCTGATCTGATGTACCTTGGTGTTAAATCTTTCACGGACATCCAAGTGACGTAGTTGTGTAGGAATGTCCTATTTCAGTCATAAGTTAGTAGACCTCCTATACTCTCTTGATCGTTGGGGGTCCCGAGTGTCGTGTGTGGTGTAGTGTGAGGTCGCCAGGGGCCTTGGTTGGGGAGGGGGGGGGGATTATATCAACTCTGCATATGCACAGTATTATCACACACGCAGATTCCGCCCGTATACTGTGCACCACAAGCCAGCCTGTCCGTCCACTGCCGTCCACCAAATTTCACAGGTATTTCCATTTGGTCAATGCAAAAGTCAGTTAATAATAAATTTTCAACTTTACTGAAAGGATGATATACTGTATATGTGGAAAAGACATTGAACAAGTTGTATAGAAGTTTTAATAGCACCTTAAGAAATTTTAGCTTAGTAAAGCTAAATACCTTATCATTCCTATTTAACGCTTATTGTAAACCAGATTACGGGCTTGCGTTGTGGAACCATAAAACTACTGATAGGAGCTATATAATTATTTAGAACATTTGAGGAGGCATATGCAAAGTCATCTAAACAGATGACAGGATCACCACTGTACGCTAGCAATCATCAAGTTGCGTACACCTGTAATCAACTGTTAATACGTCACCATGTTGCTCTAACTCAGGCCCGATATCTAAAACGGATAATAAACTCTAAATGTTATACCATATATAATAATATATCAACTTTAAAATCAGGTAATTTTTATCAGTTTACTGAAACATTGTCTAAACAAGATTACGGTGTGGACATAACTAACCTTAATCTGGATATTTTTAATGCTAGAATAGATTGGGTACAGTAACATGAAGAACGCCGAGATCCTGTTATCTTAACCTCCTCCGACAATTGTCTTCGTGGATAAATGCATTGAATTTCGGTGTGAGCATCCTATGTTCGAATCCCTGGACTGCCGCATGTATTTGTTGATTTCATTTTATGAGTTTAGGAGTAAAGTCGGTTGGTGGAGGGAACATAATAAATCTATGATGCGATCGCGTCCCAAGAGTATCATATGACGCGATCGCGTCGTATGAACTTAGTGAAGTAGCTTAATAAGTAAGTTATATGACGCATTTGCGTCATATTGAGCTCAGTAAGTTAGGTAAGTTAGATCAGAATCTGTCGGTTGGTGGCAACCCCAAATACCTCGGACTTCTACCGGTACCTCAGTGTCAGAGAGAGTGTTGTGAGGGAAATACCGAGCGCTCCGCCACCCCGTCAGTAAGTTAGCAACTTATGTCGGACAGGGTGAATGGATGATTCTTGCATAGGTCTAATATTTTTCTTATTGTATCAGATAATGTTATCATATTCAAATTGTGTATATTTTAAGTTACATGTGTGTCTATAATGTATTATCACAGTTTACATCAATATTGTTATCTTTCTTACTTTTAGTGCAATATAATATTAACAATTCTTTCTTTACTTCAGTGAATTTATTACTATAGGTTTTATATTATTGTGGATCTTTGACGTCTATTCTGAAAAAACTGTTGACAATTATTATGCTTTAGTCTGTTTCTACTGATGGTAACTAAAGCAACTTTATCATACTGCTTCTCACGATCTTTGTTTTTAAGACTTAGCTGTACTGTTTTAATTATTTAACTTATTTTATGCCTTACAAATTTGCTCTTTTAATTAACTTTATGACATTTTGTCTTCTAATGCCTTGTATATATTTTTCGTCATTTATTTATTTTCATATCTCCCTTTAGCTCAAAGTCCTGGAAGTAACTTTATAATGTATACTTTGATTATCAAAAATAGTATTTTGTATTGTACTATGTTACTAAGTTCTTATACACACGTTTAATTTTTCTCTGTGTATGTATGCAACATAAGTCTTGATACATTTTCATATTACTATCTAAATTTACTAGAAATATTATGTTGTGATTGGTTATCCGGAATTATATTATTGCATGATGAATATTTTTATTACTCTTTAGTTTGTGCTAAATTTATTTTAAGTAGTATAAATACTGTTATCAGTTTTGAGCCAGTTTACCTTAATGTATGCAATATGTATGTTTGTTTATGTATATTGTGAAATAAAGCTGATTGATTGATTGATTGATTGATTGATAATTGGGTAAATAAATCGCAATTAAATAGGCAATTATATGGCGGGTGGAGGTTAAAGAGAGGGCCGGAGGTGTGAACTGATTGAAACTCCGACCAAATGGCAATTAACAAGAAGACGGATAAGGGAGCAAGAGGAGAAACTAGAACTAATTATATATGTACTGTATGTGTGAATGTATTTATATAGTTGTATATCTTTATATATTTACAGTATATGTGTATCTCTATAATAGGTTGATATGTGCGCGTATGTTACTTGGTATGCTTGTTAGTCAGTAGTTGTTCTACCTGGAAATGTACAGTATATGCATGTGTCTGTATTTTTTAAATGTATACAGTTATATACTATATTAGTATGAGTAGGCCTACACGTAAATGTATGTCGTGAAATGGGAGAAACTTCCTATGTTTATTTTTTAAATGTGATTCGACAAGAAATGTGCGATAGTGCATTTATATATTTAAGGTATATTGCTGTGTCTCCTTCTTGATTACTCAGCAAATAAGAAGGTACTGTAAAAGAAATAATGAAAGGAATGAAGACAAAAATATGTTGTTAGAAATGAGACAGTAATTCCATATAATTCTAAAAAGAGATCAAAATTTCAGCTGTTAATGGATTAGATTACACTTTCTGCCACCTATGTTCAAGAATATACTTCACTGCACTAGTCAGACTGCATATTTCGTATGGTACATTCAGTTTATTGTAAATGTATTGTTAATTTAAATAATTTATTTTTCTTCATGTTAATCATTTAGTAGGCTATGTAAGATATAGATATGAGTGTAATTACTAATAAGAAAGAGATAATTGTAAATATAATATATATTTTCGCTTCAGAAAAGATATAGGAAAATACTGGATTAGGAACAAAGTTATAGATATGTGCAATGGGCTACTGGGTGCTATGGTAAGATCACAAATGATAGAGACCTTCAAGTTAAATTGGATGAGTACATGGACGAGAGGGGTTAGGTTTGAAGGGGATCTGCCTTATGTGGGCCAATCATTTCTCTGAAGACTTCCGTATGCTTGTGTTTTGTGTTCTAAGCATTGACTACATACATAGCGTATTTTTAAAATAAGGGAATATGTTGCCACTGGATCGCTTTACCACCATTCAATTGCATAAATTGATTATAAAGTGTTCTCCTATATATTGATTATAAAGTGTTCTAAATATTGATTATAAAGTGTTCTCCTATATATTGATTATAAAGTGTTCTCCTATATATTGATTATAAAGTGTTCTCCTATATATTGATTATAAAGTGTTCTCCTATATATTGATTATAAAGTGTTCTCCTATATATTGATTATAAACTGTTCTCCTATATATTGCAGTATGAATATGTTTAGCCTTATTGAGTGAAATTATATCAATGCAGTCTTGAATAATAATAATAATGTAAATAATAATAATAATAATAATAATAATAATAATATACGGGCAATCAACTGCAAAAGGGCCTAAAAAGAAAACTAATTACATTATTGCTCACCGTGTGATGTTGGTAAATTGATTGTTGGCATTGTGTCTGTCCTCTTACAGAGTTGAATCCATTTCCTTCACTGTTCTTCATTCTTGGAAAAGACGTGAAAGGAAATTAATATCCTTATCATTCACTTTGTGAATGCTTAAACAACAGCCAAACACTGCACAATTACTGGGCATGTTTTCACACTATTCACAAAAGAAAGTCACAAGGTCATAATAGCAAGGCTTTCCATATTATCTTAATAAATATAAGAGCGATATGCTCGGCCTGTACAATTTCAAAGGCAGGTAAATACTGACCATAGGTCAAAGGGGGAACTGCCACGTCAGTGCGCGGGAAGATCCCGTTTTCGTCCACCCGTGAGAAGACTTGGTTATATAGACTGTGATTTGAATATAGACGTAACAAATAGTTTGTCGAATTAATAAACTTGTATTTTATTTAACTATTTGATGTGGTATTTGTAATATTTCACCCCTTTATTATTGTGGTTAATAGTAATTCTTATGGTTCCCGATAATCTTATATGAATGTCAGTAAATATTCACCAAGATATTCTAAGTTGATTGACGGGATTATGTTAGCACTACATGGACGTTTAACCAAGGCTGCCGTCCTATGAGCAAGTTTGTTAGTTAAAATAGAACTTTAGAGTCTCTCGACCCATGAGGATCATTAAGCCCACCTGAAAGTCAGGAAGAACGTAAGACCAAGCCCCCGAGACCCCCAGTTCCTTGCTATGAGCAGTTCCAATCTGATTAAAAAAACAATCGCGGAAGAATACTTTCCGTGAAACAGTGGCGAGAATAATAAAGTAGTTCCCGCGAATTTGTATTCTACAAATGCATACTTCATTACTACTTCTCTTATGTACAGTCGCGCTAATAAGTGATGTCTCGGCACCAAGTATATTTTGATCAATAATTGGTATCGGCAATATCTAAGCTTCATTTCTTCGTATCGTGTAAAATATACAAACATGTTCCCACACTTGCCCAGCACAGACAGAGCCAAACGTAATGCCAGGTGGGCCATGACTTATTAGCGCGACCGTACAGTCATATAATATAATAAGTCTAGTATGGTGTTAACTATATATGCCATAGTACGTTATTATCCACTATAATAAACTATCGTATCCAGAAGTTAAAGATTCCCACAACAATATTCTGAACAAAACTGATTCATTGGTATAATGAAGCCAAATACAAAGAGTTCCAGTTTAATTTTATTGGCTGAGAAAAATATTGTCCACACGCTGCACGTATTTGAGTTTTCTGAAGTGAATGATATATTTAAAATCGGGTCTAACAATGCTTTTGAATAACGGCAATATATAATTCTCGTTTTAGAGGTAACATTTCTGTTGATAAACCCCAAGGCTCTGTTAACCTCATTTACTGCAGCCGCACGTTGCTCTGAGGATTTTTAGTTTTCAGATAGTATGACCCCGAGATCTTTATCCTTAGAGTTTGCTATTATTGGTCGGTCTTTCATTTGATAATCATTATTTTTCCTTTGTTGGTACCAACGTGCAAAATTTGACAATTGTCAACATTAAAGGACATATGCCACTTTTCTGAACATTCCACTATTTTGTTTAAGTCGAGAGAGAGAGAGAGAGAGAGAGAGAGAGAGAGAGAGAGAGAGAGAGAGAGAGAGATGGAAAGGGAGTACAGGAATGAGGGAGTAAATAACATTACCGCGGACAGGTAAAAGATCATTGAAGGAAGGAAGGAGGGAGGGATGAAGGAAATAAGGACGATAGAAGGAAGGAGTATGGAAGGATAAATGAAATAAGGAAGAGAGGAAGGAAGGAAGCTGGGTAGGACGAATAAAATAAAGAAGAAGGGAAGGAAGGAAGGAGAGAGAGAGAGAATATTAAGTGCATTGCCAATAACCCAAAATACACTACCCGTCAATAATCAATAAACTATCGTCAATAAACTATCGTCCAATTGCTCTTATCTCTTGTCTTTCTAAAGTTTTTGAAACTATTCTTGCTTCCAAATTTCTTAAGCATTTCTCTTCTCATAATCTGCTATCAGATCGCCAGTATGGCTTCCTTAAGGGTCGCTCTACTGGTGATCTTCTTTCATATCTTACTAACTCTTGGTCATCCTCCTTTCGGGACTTCGGTGAGACTTTTTCTATTGCACTAGACATATCGAAAGCCTTCGATAGAGTCTGGCATAAATCTTTAATTTCTAAACTACCCTCCTTCGGTTTCTATCCCTCCATCTGTGCCTTTGTCTTTAATTTCCTTTCCGGCCGTTCCATAGCCGCGGTTGTGGACGGCCATTGTTCACTTCCTCACCCTATAAACTCCGGTGTTCCTCAGGGCTCTGTCCTACCTCCTATTCTCTTTCTAATTTTTAGAAATGATCTCCTTAACTGTACCTTAATTCCCATCCATTCATACGCAGATGACTCAACCTTACACTACTCCATTAGTTTTTCAGAATGCCCCAGCCAGCAATCCCTCAACGACAAACGTAATGAAGCCATAGAACTCTTAAATTATGATCTAAATACTATTTCCAATTGGGGCAGAGAAAACCTTGTTAACTTTAATGCTTCCAAAACCCAATTTCTCCATCTATCTACCCGTCAGGATCTCCCAGCGGACTATCCCTTATTCTTCAACAATACAAAAATCAACCCTTCATCTTCTCTCAATATTCTTGGTGTCTCTTTTTCTACTGCTCTCATTTGGAAGGACCATATTACCAGTCTTGCTAAGGCAGCCTCCCAGAAGCTGGGTGTGCTCAACCGCCTTAGGGGGTTCTTTTCCCCTGCACAGCTTCTTGCTCTGTACAGGGGCATAGTGCGCCCTTGTATTGAGTATTGTTCACATGTGTCGGGATGTTCCTCTCACACCGCTCTCCTAGACAAAGTTGAAAGGAAGGCCTTTCGTATCATTAACTCCCGTCCACTCACCAACTCACTGCAATCTCTCTCTCTCCGCCGCAATGTTGCATCTCTCTCGCTATTCTATCGCTACTATAATAATCAGTGTTCCTCAGAACTATCCCAGTGCATACCACCTCCTTTACCTAGGGCGCGTGGTACCCGTCTTGCAACTCAATCCCACCCCTACTCTGTGCAACTCCCCAACTCAAGAGTGAGTGAAACGTTACTCTTAAATTTCTTCTACTCAACAGCTGAGCTCTGGAACTCTCTCCCAGAATCAGTCTTTCCCTCTTCCTATGACTTAAATTGCTTCAAACTCCGTGTGTCCAGGCATTTTGGCTCGAACGTCCCTTGATTTTGGCCCTGTCACTCTTTCAACTATGGGGGAGGCACTCGCAGTTATGCCTTTTGCCTCCCTCAATCACATAGAAAAAAAAAAAAAAAAATGCAATAATGGATATCGGTAATGGTCAGTCCAGGCGATACTCTCTGGCAGCTTTGTTATTATTTGGTTTGTGTGTGAGACAAAGAGAGACTATATTATACTGTTCATTGTTTTTGTATGAAGGAGACAGAAGGCAGAGCTGCCTGTAACAAGTGTCTCCCCCAAAACCAAAAGAGTGATAGTCGGTATTATTATTAACCCTTTCACGCATTTATGACGCAGAGGTTGCCAGATTAGCAATAAGAAATAGAGTTCTCTCACTCTTATAATTACCTCTCCAAAATTAGTTTTCTGCCCACAGCTAACTCAAAGACAACTGCAGAGGTTGAAGTAACTAAACTAAAGGTGTCTAAATACTCCTGATGGTAACAAAGGCTTTAAAGTATCCCCAATAGGCTCAAAATCGCGTCATATGTCGGAGAAGGTTAATATATTTGTATTACATTTTATTTATTTTGTATTGGAATGAAGTGTAGTGTGTTTGTTTAGTTTGGTGAACTGAATAGGAGGAGGAGGTGTTTGTGAGTACTAGCTGGATCACTCTGTGTAGGTGAGACACAAACGGAAATGGTGAGAAAAGCCAGACAAATGAAACAGAAGTTCCAGCAACTCATTTTCACTTGCCTATGGGGCTTTCCCTGGGTATTGTCCTGATTCATTGGTGCTTTTTATCTCCTCATTGATACACCTATGTTTGAAAAGAGAAAGAGAGAGAGAGAGACTTTATAATATATTAAAGCCATTTATGGGTAAAAACACATGTGCAGATATGGTCCCAGGTTTATTCAACGTTTCGCCTTCTATAGCTTCTCAAGTTCTCATGGTTGTATATAAGTTGACTGTACTTCCATATATTTTGTATTTCTGAAGATCCCGTAGAAGGCGAAATGTTGAATAACCCTGGGACCATATCTGCACATGTGTTTTACCCATATAGATACTAAACTTGTGATTTGATTTAGCGATGACACATTACTGGTGAAGTGTTGACAATCTGTTAACTGTATGTCACATGACCTAGCAAATCACAGCTGGTTTGCAGAAAAAAACTATCTCTGTGGATCAGGTAGATAAGCTTCAGGGCTATATAATACTGGTCAGTGCATTACCAGAGGACGTTAAACCGATAGCGAAATGTGTAGAATTCACACTGGCAATGTCTCTAAATATGTGTACAAAAGAACTACGTAGAGTTTGCAGCACAGTCGGGATCAACACGGAATAAATTACGTTTTCGTGCGCTAGTGTTAATTAAGAAGACAAACCAAAATCAACTTCAAATACGAGCCCAAAATCTTAATAAAGTACCACACCCAAACCCTCACCCAATTAACCCCACAAACTTTCAGGTAACACCAATCACACAAAGTTATAGTGCTCGTGCATGGGATGTACTGTAGGTACTATTCAAAGACCACAAACCCCAAAACCCAAAATTCCTAATCAAAACACCCCAAGGCTACCTGCTCTCAGTACTTACCTTCCAAATCCCAGTTAAAAACATTAGTGCTCTCAAGAGACACCATGTGTTATTACTGTGGGAACAAGGGTCATATCTATAAACATTGTTTTATCAAAGCCAAAGAATCATATGATTATGTGACTGAAAATCCTGTCTTATGTCGTAGGTGCAGTATGAATAACCAGTGGGCATATGACTGTGAGGTTGTCAAGAAGCAGGTGAATGATTGCAAAAAGGCAAAACCGGGGGAAAGCTCAGGTGAAACTCAATCCAATCAGACATGAAGTGTAACATTAGTTCACAGACTAGACGTCTTCCCACATTGAAGATATCTGCACTTATGCAATCACCAGACTCCATCATTTTGAATTCATCAGGGAACGATAAAACAATCAATGTTATAGTTGATGCAGGCTCACCATTTAATCTAATGTCGAATTCAGCCATTAACAGATTAAATCAAGACAATTCCCGAACACTCAACTTCCCAGATGTCAACTTAAAAAGTGTTTCAGGAGACATCATATACATTTCTGGTGTAACATACCTACCAATAGTGACCTAGATATGGTGTAAGAAAAAGTCTACACTGTTACTGGGCTCCATATTGCATCCGATCTTTTGATGGGATTTAAGACAATGAGAGATAGGAAGATTAAAGTTATTCCTGAAATGAATGGTGTGTGTAATGACGGAACTTTCATCGAGGCAATGACAGAGTCTACACCTGCCAGAGTCTCACCTACACGTTAACACACATACCCCACAAAGCCCACACCTAATCTTACACCTGCCAGCAAGCTGGTATGGACATGTTGAACAAATGGGAGATGCTCAGATGAAAGAGGCTTACAAAAATAATTTATGAGTCAGGAACAATAGGAAATAGATTGAGAGGAAGAACTCGGAGGAGATAGAGAGATGGTATGAAAAATGCGTTGGAAGTTAGAACAGAAGTTGTGATGAATAGGAATTAACCCAAGAACGGCGAGCGTCCTCAATTAAGTCTGACCCCCCTCCTTCCCCCCCTCTTCAATTATCACCTATTTTTCCTCTTATTCCCTTGTTTATCGGTTTCTTTTCCACGGCAATATCTCCTACCCGGTTTCAAGGTCATCTGGGACGCATATAGAGATTGTGGCATAAGAGAGACTTCACTAGCGAGACATCAGTCTGGCTTCAGGCCTCGAAAGGGGAGGGTGTATGTCTCGCGCGCCTCTCACCTCATGACTGGACGGTCAGTAATCATTTGTCTTTTTCACCCCCCAAATACTATTCCCATTAATTTTATTGTGTTTACATGTTAATATCTTCATCTATCTATCTATCTATCTATCTATATGCTCAGGCCCAATCCCCATTTTGGGGGTAGCCAACTCAAGACAGAGCAAGAACAGGGAAAACACAAAAACAACATAAAACAACAAATAAACACAGATAAAAAGCACAAACTCACACATCTAGGTCACCCAGGAGAAGACCCAGAGACCAGGGTCACCAAGGTCGCTCCAGCACTCCCCCGGCCCCCGACCACCCGGAGAGGTTCCGATCTCGGCAGGCAGACATGCAGGGAGCCAAAGCCACAAGCCCTCCCACCACACTTCCAGGCGCACCCTTCATATTAAGCGTCTCCCCGGGCCAGGCGCCTGATGGACTATTATCTAGTCTAACTTGCGCCCGACCCCTTACTCCAAATGACCATGTGTTCACTCAACTATTCACAAGCATTCTCCATTCACTCCTGTCCACCACCACTTCCCCTGCCTGATCTATAGTCATTCCTCTATCATCCAAAGCCTTTCTTACACAGTCTCTCCATCTCAATGGGGGTCTTCCTACCCTTCTATCTCCCCTTGTACCTGACTCATATATTCTCTTTGTAAGCCTTTCATCTCCCATTCGTTCAACATGACCATACCAGCTCAGCACCCTTCTGTCCACTCTGGCTGACAAATGTTCCTGCTGCTCCACTCTCCTACGTATCTCTTCATTCCTCAATCTGTCTCTACGAGTAACTCCACACATACTCCTCAAGCAGCTCATCTCCATCACATCCAGCCCTCTTTTCTCCTTTTTCTTCAGAGCCCATGTCTCAGCCCCATACATCACTGTTGGCACAACAATTCATTGATACAGTGCACTTTTTACTTTCACTCCAAGAATTCTCGTCTTCCACATACTTCCCATTGCTCCGAAAACATTCCTTCCTTCACACACTCTCTGTTTTACCTCCACTTCCATACCTCCACTCCTGCTTATCGTTCTTCCTAGATATTTAAAACACTCTACTTGTTCCAATATTTCCCCATCCAGCCTCACGTCTAGATTCACCCTATGCTCTCCCCTATTACACACAATTACTTTACTTTTATTGACGTTCACCTTCAGTTTCCTCCTTCCACAAACCACACCAAACTCTTTGACTTTCCGCTGCAGTTTCTCATCAGAATCCGCCACCAATGCTGTGTCATCAGCGAACAGCAACTGATTCAACTCCCAATCTCTACCATTCTTTCCTACTAAACCCAATCCTCTTCCCATAGTTCTCCTTTTCACCTCCCTCACCACACCATCCATAAACATATTAAACAGCCATGGTGACATTACACAACCCTGTCGCAAACCTACCTTTACCTCAAACCATTCACTCAACTCACCATTTCCTACTCTCACACATGCTCTGCTCCCTTCATAAAAACTCTTAACTGCTTCTAACAAATTTCCTCCTATTTCATAAATCCTTAACACCTTCCACATTGCTTCACGGTCCACACAATCATACGCTTTTTCCAAGTCCGTAAAAGCCCAAAATATCTCCTTATGCTTCTCTAAATACTTCTCGCATAACTGTCTTACTGCAAACATCTGATCCACGCACCCTCTTCCCCTCCTAAAACCGCACTGTTCTTCTCCTATTGCAACTTCCGTACACTTTATTATCCTCTCTATCAACACCCTGCCATACAGCTTTCCAACCACTGACAATAAACTAATACCTCTATAACTTGAACACTCCTGCCGATCTCCCTTCCCCTTGTACAACGGCACAATACATGCACTCTTCCTGTCTATTGGTACCCTTGACATCACAAAGCACACATTGAAAAGTCTCACAACCAATCTATTATCACATCTCCACCCTTCTTTATACACTCCACAGCAATACCATCCAAACCTTCTGCTTATCTTCATATTAAACGTAAAATAGGCGCATATGAATAGGTAATAACGATATTTATCCTAAAATGACGAAATTCGTCGGGATTTACCCATAATACCTTCGCATAGCGGGACGTTTTAAATACCATATGCTCGCCGTTCTCAGGTTAATGGACAATGCTTGCGAATCTATGAGTGATAATGCGGTCGCAGGGAGTGGGAGTCGGGGGCCAGTTAGACTAGATAATTTTCCGTCAGGCGATTGGCCTGGGGAGCCGGTGTATACATGAAGGGCCATGCCTGGAATAAATGGGAACGGTCACTGCGTGTCTGCCAGATGAGATTGGAACCTCTCTGGGAGATGTGGGACCTGGGAATCTTTTGCTAGAGACCCCTCATGGTCCTTACTCTCTGGGTATTCTCCTGGGCAACCTAGATGTGTGAGAATGTATTAATTGTTCATATCATGTTGTTATTTCTGATCAAGCTATGTCTAGATTCGGCCACCCCCAGCTATGGGGTATATGCCTGAGTATATACAAAATCTACAGGACATTGTTTCTATTGCTATGGAGGTGTGTGTGTGGGTGTGTGTGTGTGTGTGTGTGTGTGTGTGTGTTTACTTAAGGTAGTAGGTATAATTTATTGATCTATATATTTATTGTCACAATGACCAGGGTCTTTTAGGAGTAGCCAGACTCTAGTGGCGCATGACTTCTGAAGACAGCTGTGCCAAGTCTATTAGAAAGACCTGGTATTGTGAGTTTCACTCCGATACCCTTCCAATTACACATGACTAGTTTTGCCGTACCTCTAAGCATTTTTGTCTCGATAAACATTTGTGTAGAATGAGCCAATAGAGTGTTACTAGTTTCGTATAATATGAAGTTTGTTTTAGTGGCAACGTCGTAATTTGCAAGCTAGTTGTGGCTGGTGAGGGGAGGAAGGAATGTTGCTCCAGTCTCGCGGGTGGGAGGTGATGTTTTTTTTTTGTTTTTTTTCTATGTGATTGAGGGAGGCAAAAGGCATAACTGCCTATAGCGAGTGCCTCCCCCATAGTTGAAAGAGTGACAGGGCCAAAATCAAGGGACGTTCGAGTCAAAATGCCTGGACACACGGAGTTTGAAGCAATTTAAGTCATAGGAAGAGGGAAAGACTGATTCTGGGAGAGAGATCCAGAGCTCAGATGTTGAGTAGAAGAAAGTTTGAGAGTAACGTTTCACTCTTGGGTTGGAGAGTTGCACAGAGTAGGGGTGGGATTGAGTTGCAAGACGGGTACACGTGTCCTACGTAAAGGAGGTGGTATGCACGGGATAGCTCTGAGGAACACTTATTATAGTAGCGATAGAATAGCGAGAGAGATGCAACATTGCGGCGGAGAGAGAGAGATTGCAGAGAGTTGGTGAGTGGACGGGAGTTAATGATACGAAAGGCCTTCCTTTCAACTTTGTCTAGGAGAGCGGTGTGAGAGGAACCTCCCCACACATGTGAACAATACTCAATACAAGGGCGCACTATGCCCCTGTACAGAGCAAGAAGCTGTGCAGGGGAAAAGAACCCCCTAAGGCGGTTGAGCACACCCAGGGGAGTGTGCCAGGGGAGGGTGCCTTAGCAAGACTGGTAATATGGTCCTTCCAAATGAGAGCAGAAGAAAAAGAGACACCAAGAATATTGAGAGAAGATGAATGGTTGATTTTTGTATTGTTGAAGAATAAGGGATAGTCCGCTGGGAGATCCTGACGGGTAGATAGATGGAGAAATTGGGTTTTGGAAGCATTAAAGTTAACAAGGTTTTCTCTGCCCCAATTGGAAATAGTATTTAGATCAGAATTTAAGAGTTCTATGGCTTCATTACGTTTGTCGTTGAGGGATTGCTGGCTGGGGCGTTCTGAAAAACTAATGGAGTAGTGTAAGGTTGAGTCGTCTGCGTATGAATGGATGGGAATTAAGGTACAGTTAAGGAGATCATTTATAAAAATTAGAAAGAGAATAGGAGATAGGACAGAGTTGCTAAGCAACACGAGTTTATTTAATTATGTGATCATTGCAAGTTCAGTTGTGTTACACTATAAAGATGTAATTTATTTTACCTGCCACGCTGTTTTAGTCAATATGTTAACACAGGAATACGTTAGTATAAGTTATTCTTGTGAAGTGTCTTAGTGTTATTATATCGTGTGGTGATATCTTGCAACCCCCATTAGTTTGAGCCTGGCACCCGCCAGCTTCGGGCCAGGCCTCGCCATTCTCTCGTTGGCGGCCAGACTAGATAGTTGGTGTCCTTTCTCTCTTGTGACCCATTAGTCTGCCCCCTTTGTTTGTCCTTGCTTGCATAATAGTAACGTAACATAATTAATAGAGAATCCTAGACATTAATTTCTTCTTTTAATTATCCTTTTCCTCTGATCAGCATTTTAGTATATTTCCCTTGTTTTATATGTTCTGTACCTCCGGTGGCTTACGTCGGGATCTATGGTAGGGAAGAGCTGGGAGGCTTGCCGGGTCCTTACTAATAAGCACTGTTAATCCCATAGACAGTCCACACACACACACATCCATAACCTCTACATATTTTTCCCGTGTTTTGTGCTTAGGACCCGGTAGCAACCTTGACGGTTCTGCCCCAGCAATTGTTTGTTCCCTATCTCGGGTTTCGAACTAAGGCAACGGAGTGTTTAATATTAATTAGGAATCCAGCTTCAGTCTGGACCCCCCCTCATAGTTAAGTGAGTGTGGGAGGTGGACTCTAAGAGTTCATTGTTTCGGGCGGTAACTCACTGGGGGGCCCAGGTTGAAGCAGGATATATTGGTGTGATATTAGAGGTGGTCAGGGCAACCTGCTTCTACTAATATCACCCCGAGGTTAGTAGTCATATTAGGAAACTGCCTTGTATTGTTAGTTCATTATATGTATACAATATTTTTATGTGCAACTCTCTTGGGTTGAGGGTGGATTACCGTTGGCTGGTTTGCGCACGGTTTAGTACTGTCGAGGGCGCGCATAGCCTGTTATGCTCGAAGTACACCTGCACTCTTGTTTTGTTGATGTCTGCTGGTAGCCTATATGTATTTAACTGTTTTGATTATCCAACCCAGCATTGCTAATCCCTGTGTTGGTTTCGAGTTCTCGTAGCTAGTAAGTTACAGGAGTATTTCTGTTCTACTTATTACTCAGAATAGGAGCAGGGCAGTGTGCACCTTAAGCCCTGAGAAGAGCCTGGAAGCGTTCACAGTGCTCTTACCTGTTACGTCGTGGTGTTGTTTGGTAGAGAGACAAGGTACCTTTGCATTAGTAATTATATTTGTATACCGTCTCTAAGCAATTGAGGTCCAGATTCGTAACATTATGTATTCATGATATTTTTTAATTTCCTCCCTAGACCCCTATCAAGCTTAAAAAACATCCCCAAGATCCCCGTTCTAGATAAATTTGTCAATTTTTCGGTAGAAAAATGTCACAGTCTCGCTATCGCTTGTCAGTGTGACGCATGTCCACGTGTGAGCATGCTGTACAGAACGCCTAGTCATGCCCCACTCTCGCTAGGATCGTCAGGGCAGGAACTTTGGCTGTAGTCTATGTAGAGTTTCCTAACTTAGTTCGTGTGAGCCGTTGTACTATAAGTATTATGAATATGTATTTTGTTTTCATCTGAGTCAACGAGTTCTATTTTATATCATTAGTTATAAGTATTGTGTGTAAAACTTATTTGTAATGATGGGAAGAGAAACAGCCACAGTTAAGTGTCAGTGGGTACGCCAGGCAGGAGGTAGGCCTAACTCACTAGCACTCCTCCCTCCCTCAGTGCTAGGGGAGCCTTTGTGTATCCAGAGGAGAGAGAGAAATTACGTAATGGTTGTCAGTGGGCGGTCCTTAGTAGTTCACGTTGGGCTCACTAGAGGGCCGTGTATAAAAGGGAAGTCTAGCCATTTTTTCATCAGAACTCATTAGGCAGAGCGACTTCTCATTTCCCTTGCTAACTATTTATATTCTTCTGACTGATGGGAACTTTCTCTACTACCTTACATTCTTATTTCCTCTTTTCCCTGCCCTGTTTAACTTCCATGGTCCCGATGGTGCAGAGCTAGTCAGCCAACTTATTATCGCTTGAGTTCTCACGAGATACTTGCCTATTAGATAGCCTATTTTGGAAGGGTTGACTTAGAATAGGATTGATTTATGTTTGTTGCACTTGTATATGCATTTCCCTGTGTGTTATTATTATTATTCCTGTTTTCTGCTAGTCTAGGTAATGCTAGACTGGGGTAAGGCTTTTCTGTGTTACGAGTTGTTGTTTGATGCAGTGGTTAGGCGATAAGCCTGCATACTCGTTTCGGTTCAGTGAAGCCTAGGTTGTCTTCGCGGCTGACTGTGTTGAGTTAATAATTTACAGTGCGTGAGGGCAAGAGCCTAACCACCCTGTAACAGTTTGTTTTTACTTTGTCAAGGAGCCGGGAGAAAACCAGATACAAGGGATCTGGATTTCTCAAAGTGCACTTGTTAGTTTTAACGTAATACTTTAACCCTTAAAAAGCGGCTCACCACTTAAGTCGAGTTAAATAAAGCTGGACTATGTGGCGGCGCTCGACATAGGTCGAGTGGCAATTTCAGCACGTAATGTGGCTGAGAGAGAGAGACAAGTGGTGGCAGGAGACTAGCGAGCGTATGACTGCTCCAGACCACCGCGGCGAACCTACTGACGCAAATCTCAGCTCCCTCCTCCCTCTCTCACTCGCTACATACTCAATTATGTACCGAAAGTACCGAATTACCTGCTTTTTGCACTCGCGTTGCACGGTTATTGCAAGAAAACTATCCATCATACAAGGATCGTTATGGTGTCATTCGAAAGCTCTGTTTATGCCCTTTCAGGGATAGATACTTGTTTTACGTTCTGGGTCTTATTTAGGCATGAAAATGATCACGTAAACAGCCCTATTTTGGCTAAAAACACCCCGCTGGGCGGTACACATAAATAAACCGCATAGGCCGCTCGTAAGGTGTTAAACAGTCGTGAGGATTTCGCTAGGCTACGAGCCGTTTTTGCTCAGTCACTGCTACATTTTTGCCTACAGTACCCCAGCTAGACTTTACTCGATTAGTAGATACAGAATAGTATTGAAGCTTTCCTTATGTATGATATTGTTTATGCACTATTGATTTCATGTGTTGCAAGCTTGGCTACTTTAGTGATTAGTGGCCCACGAGCACAATCCGAGTAGGCTATTGCCGTTGCATTTGCGGAGTACTTCCTTTTAATGTTTGCCATTTACTATTGCATATTCTTTTAATTATTCTTATGCCAATTTAAGCCTTTAACTCCCTCAGACATATTATGTTCCAGTAAGTCCGAGGAGGAGGGAGCCCCAGGATAATTGCCACTGCCTCGCACTACACTCACAACAACACTGCGGTTGTTAGAATTATCGCAGGAGGCTGAGGTTGCCACCAACGGTTTTATCGTATGGTAACTTATCGGACTTACTGAGCTCATATGACGCAAAATCGCGTCATAAACTTATTAGAGAGGTATAGAGATAAGTCCATATGACACGATCGCATCATATGAGTTTCTGGTGGACTTAATCATATGACGCGATCGCGTCATATATGTCGCAAGGAGTTAATAGTATTTAATTGCCAGTGTTTTTGCTTATTGAATTACTGTTCAAAATCCGATACGTACTTCTTACGAGCATCCGAGAAGCATCTAACTTTTTCAGAAGATTCCTTGCTCGATGCTTAAGGACTATTAATTAACGTAACGTAATAGTGCCGATCCGAAGTAGAGTGTGGTGGACTTCTTAAGTTCATAGTCAAGGGTGGATTACTTCGGCTTCGGCCAACACTATTCTTTTGTGTTGTTGTTTCTTACTTCATTGTTTGATTGTTGACCAGACTAGATAATTCCTGTCCCTTTATTAGTCTGTTGTTGAACACTAGTACCGAGTTCTTGTATACCCCGTTATAGCAGATTGAACTCTGGAGGGTATTGGTATTTTTTGTTCGGCTGGCAGTACTCAGGGGTTGGGATCATGTGTTTCCGTTGTGGCAGCGAGCCATATTCGAGTCCTGATTAAGAGCCCTTGTGTACCCGAGTGCCAGTTCGTAACAAATGGCGACCTTGCTTAGGATTTTGTGAACAGTATACATTTTTGCAGAGTTGTACAACATTTGTTTGTTTGTATTTTAGTGTGGATATTGAAGAATATTTTTTTTGTATGGCAATTAGTAAAGCATTTAAGAGACTCCAGTTAATTTAGTAATTAGTGCTTGCATAGGAAGTTTAACACTTTTGTCTCGAGAATTTTTTTGTGGACTTCAGTATGTCGTGCATTAGCACTGACGATGAGCGAGAGATGTCATTTGAAGGTGTGCCGTTAGTAACCAGTGAGGAGGATGCTAGAGTTTTTGTGAGTAAGCGGTACCACGTGACGGAGGAGAGGCTGACGGGGGTGGATGTTTGTGGCTTGCACCTGATAGCCAAGGTTTTGGGCATTTCCAATGTAGCAGGGATGTCCAAGGGGGAGCTGATTTCCTGGGTGTTGCGTGGGCGACATGGGGTTTCGGAGGAGAGGGCGTTTGGGGGGGTTCCTCCCCAGATCCCCTCTCACTCGACTCCCACAGTGCCGTCCACTCAGTTACCGGAGGTTAGCACTCTCCCACAGAGGGATGAGAATTGGCAGATTGGAGTGCCCTCGGGTGGTGCACGTGGTGGTTCCCCAGTTTTTGCCCCCCCTCCTTCAGTAGTGGCAGCTCCCTCTTCCTGCCTGTCTCCAGATATGGCATTTAGACTTGAGCTTGCTAAGATTGAGGCTAGGAAGCAGGAGAATGAGACTAGGAAGCAGGAGGATGAGACCAGGAGGCAGGAGGATGAGACGAGGAGGTATGAGATTTAGGTTAGGAGGCATGAGGCTGAGCTTAGGTACGACTCAGAGAAATACTGTGCTAAATTAGATTTAGATAAGACTCGTGCAGAGTCGACAGGGACTCGGATGGGCCGTGAGGGCCAAGTAAGAGAACAGTCCTTGGCCCACTTAGTCAAATTGGTGCCAGTATTTAGTGAAACTGAAGTCACAGAATTTTTTAATCGTTTTGAGAAGAAGTGTAGGGAGCATAATTGGCCTGAAGAGAAGTGGGCAGCTCTAGTCTCCTCAAGACTTACGGGTAAGGGTCTGAAGGCTTATGATGCACTGCTTTTAGAGTCTTGCATTGACTACCCAGAATTGAAGAGAGCTGTCCTACGGGCATACGAGTTGCAACCAGAAACATATCGATTGAAGTTTCGGGGTGTTACAAAGACTAGGGAGGCGACCTTTCTTGAACATGCCCAGGACTTAAAAGATGCACTTAAAAACTGGACACGTTCTGAGAAAGCTGAGACGGCAGAACAGTTGACTGAGCTGTTTCTGCTCGAGCAGTTTTATAAGTGTACTGGTGCAGAAATGACTTTAACTATTAAAGAAAAGAACCCAAGAACTCTTCAAGAGGCAGCTGAGATGGCTGACCTCAGGTTGTCGCTAATCAGGGGATGTGAATCTGTAAAGCGTGTTGATGCAGTTCCCAAGGGGCGCGATACTCCAAACCCTCGAGCTCAGGACAATCACTATAGATATAAACCTCAGTTTAAAAGCCAAGATACCAGGACTGAACCAAAGACTACAGCCGTCCCATTACAGAAGGGTCAGAACTCCGCCCCTTATCAGAAGAGACCGATAGGGGAAGAGGAATGTTTTCATTGTAGAAAGAAGGGGCATTATGCAATATCTTGGCCTAGTAAGCCGCCAGCTGCAGCCGTGTCTTTGGTGCGCAGCATAGGTGTGGCTGAAATGTCGTCTGGATATACCCAGGGTAGTTTGCCAGCGGCAGGGTCACAGGCTATGTATAAGACTCAGGAAGGCTCGTCCCCTGTCCGTGATGTCTTTTGCGCCCATAGAGGGACGGTAGGGTAAGTTGGGCGGGTTGCCAGCATAAGGTGGAAGTTTTGCGTGATACTGGAGCTTCACAGACACTTTTGAAGAATTTCACGGGGCGACCAATTAATGCGGCACGGGTGGTTATTGTTCAGGGTATTAATGCGACCAGGTCATACCCGTTGGTTCGTGTGGAGCTGGAAGTTGATGGTGTGATTAAGGACTTAGATGTTGGGATCGTTGAGAAATTGCCAGTGGAGGGCGTCGACCTTCTTCTCGGCAACGACTTTGCGGTGCCTACTTTAGAAGTTCCACCCTTAATCGTTGCCGAGAGGCCGGCCGACGTGAGTAGGGAGCAACAAGAGTGGGTAGTGAGTTGTCAACGCCAACATATGGCATGTGTGGTAACTCGCTCCCAAGCATTTAAGGTATCACAGCCTATTTCCCAGGCCACAGAACAGCGGAGGAAGGGAATTAAGGAGAAGCGGAAGGCTGGGAAAAGTTTGAAGAGTTTAGAACCAGTGGCTCTCCCAAAAGACCCAATAGCAGGACCTTTGACCGAGTCTGTTGTAACTCCAGTGCCTAACACAGTTGATAAAGTAGTGGAGGAGGCAGAGACTCAGAGACAGCACCGTTACCTGCAGCGAGAAAACCGGATGTCTAAGTTGGATGTTGGGGGAGGGCATGAGTTGTTGACCAAGCAGTTAGACATGTTGGCTCCAACAGACATTCGAAAGTTGCAATTAGAGGATCCAGAGGTTTTGCAGTGTACCGATGGGGCTGTGGAGTTAGAAGAAGATAGGGATGCAAAGGCAGGGGATTTTTTTTTCTTTAATGGAATTTTATATCACCGATATCAAGATCCTAAAAGGAACTGGGAGGGCGGATCAGGTACAGTTGACCAGCTGGTCGTGCCAGAGGGCTGCAGGGAAAGTTTGTTTAGGTTGGCTCATGATTCTCCATTATCAGGACATTTGGGTGCCAAGAAAACGGTGGCGGCTTTGGGGAAATTGTTTTGGTGGCCGGGGATGAAGTCTCATGTGCAGTCATGGATAAACTCATGTGATATTTGTCAACGTGTCGGGAAACCGAACCATGTTATTCCTAAGGCTCCGATACACCCTATTCCTGTGATTGGGCCACCCTTTAGTAAAATTATTGTTGACATGGTTGGTCCACTCCCTCCCACTAAGGCTGGAAATAAATTTGTGTTAACCATAATGGATGTTGCCACTAGATACCCCGATGCATACCCTATGAAAAATGGAATGGCTAAGACGGTAGTCAGTAACTTGTTGTGGTACTTCTCAAGGTACGGGTACCCGGAGGAGATTCAGTCTGATCAGGGATCTAATTTCACCTCCAACATGTTCAAGCAAACAATGCAACAGCATGAGATACGAGCAGTAGTATCGTCAGCGTATCACCCTGAGAGTCAAAGGGTGCTTGAGCGGTGGCATGCTACACTTAAAAGCATGCTCAGGTGTTATTGTGCTGACAACGGTATGGATTGGGATCTTGGATTGCCTTATGTGCTGTTTGCTGCTCGGGAGGTACCTGGTGAGAGCCTTGGATTTAGTCCAAACGAGCTGATTTTTTGGACACCGTGTCAGGGGCCCCCTTAACATGCTGAAAGAAATTTGGGAAGGGACTGTGCAGCCTTGTCCATTATTAAAGTATGTGCTTGAAAGCCGTGAGCGCATGCTTAAAAGTCTGGAGATGGCAGGTATAAATTTGACAGAATCACAAGCTTTGATGAAGGACAGGTATGATCGCAAAGTGAGGCTCCGGAAGTTCACTGTAGGACAAGAGGTATTAATTTTGTTGCCTTTGGTTGGTAACCCCCTCTCTGCGAAGTACACTGGACCTTATAAAATTGTAGAACAAATTTCAGACTTAGATTACCTTGTTGCCACTCCAGACAGGAGGAAAAAGAACCAGTTATGTCACGTGAACCTTATTAAAGAGTATGTGAGGCGCCCCTCTGAGCCTCTCACTGTCCCTGTGTTGGCTTGTTGCGGCCGTGGTGGAGGAGAGGGGGACAGTCAAGCTTCGGAGGAGGATAGCTGGGATCAACATGTTTCAGCGGATCAGTGGGCGGGGAACTCGAGCCTAAGGGCTGACGAGGCTATAGCTCATTTGCCTGAGCCGCAGTTTGATGCTATCCGTCAGTTGTTCGGTTCATACCCCACTGTATTTGCTGAACACCCAGGCCTCACTACTCAGGCTATGCATGATGTTGACGTGGGGGACCATATACCCTTTAAGTCAATCCCGTACCGTGTGCCCCCATAAACTACCAGCTCTGAGGGATGAGTTGGAGTATATGCTCGGTAGAGGGTTGATAGAGAAAGGCACAGTTAAGTCGACTTCCCCCGTAACACTGCAGCCTAAGCCAGATGGCAAGGTACGCTTTTGTATTGACGGTTTGACTCCATCTAACCCATATCCTCTTCCTCGGGTTGATGATAGTGTTGACAAAATTGGTAATGGTCGTTTTTTGTCTAAAGTAGATTTAGTAAAAGGTTACTGGCAAGTACCTTTGTCCGAGCGTGCTAAAGAGGTATGTGGTTTTGTTGTGGACGGGAGTACCTACCGGTGCAATGTTATGCCTTACGGACTTAAGAATGCACCAGCAACGTTTCAGAACCTTATGAATGAAATTGTAAAGGACATTCCAAATTGCACCGTATATTTGGACGATGTAATCATTTATGATGACGACTTTGAGAGCCATTGTGAGCACCTTGAGACCTTGTTCCGGAAACTTAGTGAAGCAGGTCTGGTAGTAAATTTGGCAAAGTGTGACTTCGTAAAAGCCACTGTGCAGTACCTTGGTTTTGTAGTGGGAAGGGGACAGGTGTGCCCTCCTCAGAACAAGGTACAGGCTATCAATAAATTTCTGCACCCAACAACCAAGAAGCAGATTATGAGTTTCTTGGGTATGATAGGTTACTACAGACGCTTCATAAAAGGTTACTCAACGGTGTTGGCACCTCTCACAGATTTGTTATCTAAAGACAAAAAGTTTTTGTGGGCACCTGAGTGTGAAAAGGCTTTCACTTTGGTGAAACATTTGATATGTACTCACCCAATACTCAGGGCCCCAGACTTTAACAGGCCTTTTCAGCTGGCAACAGATGCTAGTGGTGTAGGGGCTGGTGCCGTCTTGCTACAGACAGACAATGAAGATGTGGAACACCCAGTAAGTTTCTTTTCTAAGAAGTTCAATGCTGCACAAAAGAACTATTCTACAATAGAAAAGGAATTACTGGCGATTGTGCTGTCGCTCAGGCACTTCGAGGTGTATGTTCCAGCCTATGGCCCAGTCGTGGTTATCTACACTGATCATCACCCTTTGAAATTCCTGAATCAATTTCACAATCGCAATATGAGACTGACCAGGTGGTCTTTGATGTTGCAAGAGTATAACCTGGACATCCGTCATATTGCTGGATGTGACAATGTGATCGCGGATTGTTTATAAGGGTGGATGATCAGTCGTAGGCTATCACAGGTGTGTGGGTTTGAGTGGAGGAAAATAGGCTGCCCTTATAGTGCAGCTGGGAAAAACATATTAAAATATAAAAATCATATAAAAACTCTTTCTTTTGATATAGATAATCGTATAAGTTTGTCATAGCCTATAGAGTTTGAGTAGTCCACGAACTATCAAACGGCTGAGCTGCTGTAAGCTCGCTCTGGGAGCATGATATTGTGTCTTTTTGATATTGTTGGGAGGAGTTATAATATGTGATTTTTTTTTTTATAATAAGATGTGTTTTGGTGATAAACTCAGCTTTGTTTTAGTGCCATGCGGTCGCTGGGTGTGGGGGGCTTGATGGGGTTCTGTGTTTGTCAGATTTTAGCTCAGGATTGAGCGAGTAAAATCTTGGGGGAGGTGTGACTCATGTCCACGTGTGAGCATGCTGTACAGAACGCCTAGTCATGCCCCACTCTCACTAGGATCGTCAGGGCAGGAACTTTGGCTGTAGTCTATTAGAGTTTCCTAACTTAGTTCGTGTGAGCCGTTGTACTATAAGTATTATGAATATGTATTTTGTTTTCATCTGAGTCAACGAGTTCTATTTTATATCATTAGTTATAAGTATTGTGTGTAAAACTTATTTGTAATGATGGGAAGAGAAACAGTCACAGTTAGGTGTCAGTGGGTTCGCCAGGCAGGAGGTAGGCCTAACTCACTAGCACTCCTCCCTCCCTCAGTGCTAGCGGGAGCCTTTGTGTATCCCAGAGGAGAGAGAGAAATTACGTAATGGTTGTCAGTGGGCGGTCCTTAGTAGTTCACGTTGGGCTCACTAGAGGGCCGGGTATAAAAGGGAAGTCTAGCCATTTTTTCATCAGAACTCATTAGGCAGAGCGACTTCTCATTTCCCTTGCTAACTATTTATATTCTTCTGACTGATGGGAACTTTCTCTACTACCTTACACTCTTATTTCCTCTTTTCCCTGCCCTGTTAACTTCCATGGTCCCGTTGGTGCAGAGCTAGTCAGCCAACGTATTATCGCTTGAGTTCTCACGAGATACTTGCCTATTAGATAGCCTATTTTGGAAGGGTTGACTTAGAATAGGATTGATTTATGTTTGTTGCACTTGTATATGCATTTCCCTGTGTGTTATTATTATTATTCCTGTGTTCTGCTAGTCTAGGTAATGCTAGACTGGGGTAAGGCTTTTCTGTGTTACGAGTTGTTGTTTGATGCAGTGGTTAAGCGATAAACCTGCATACTCGTTTCGGTTCAGTGAAGCCTAGGTTGTCTTCGCGGCTGACTGTGTTGAGTTAATAATTTACAGTGCGTGAGGGCAAGAGCCTAACCACCCTGTATTTTATTAACAGTTTGTTTTTACTTTGTCAAGGAGCCGGGAGAAAACCAGATACAAGGGATCTGGATTTCTCAAAGTGCACTTGTTAGTTTTAACGTAATACTTTAAACAGTCGTGAGGACTTCGCTAGGCTACGAGCCGTTTTTGCTCAGTCACTGCTACCTTTTGCCTACAGTACCCCAGCTAGACTTTACTCGATTAGTAGATACAGAATAGTATTGAAGCTTTCCTTATGTATGATATTGTTTATGCACTATTGATTTCATGTGTTGCAAGCTTGGCTACTTTAGTGATTAGTGGCCCACGAGCACAATCCGAGTAGGCTATTGCCGTTGCATTTGCGGAGTACTTCCTTTTAATGTTCGCCATTTACTATTGCATATTCTTTTAATTATTCTTATGCCAATTTAAGCCTTTAATAGTATTTAATTGCCAGTGTTTTTGCTTATTGAATTACTGTTCAAAATCCGATACGTACTTCTTACGAGCATCCGAGAAGCATCTAACTTTTTTCAGAAGATTCCTTGCTCGATGCTTAAGGACTATTAATTAACGTAACGTAATAGTGCCGATCCGAAGTAGAGGGTGGTGGACTTCTTAAGTTCATAGTCAAGGGTGGATTACTTCGGCTTCGGCCAACACTATTCTTTTGTGTTGTTGTTTCTTACTTCATTGTTTGATTGTTGACCAGACTAGATAATTCCTGTCTCTTTATTAGTCTGTTGTTGAACACTAGTACCGAGTTCTTGTATACCCCGTTATAGCAGATTGAACTCTGGAGGGTATTGGTGTTTTTTGTTCGGCTGGCAGTACTCAGGGGTTGGGATCGTGTGTTTCCGTTGTGGCAGCGAGCCGTATTCGAGTCCTGATTGAGAGCCCTTGTGTACCCGAGTGCCAGTTCGTAACATCAGGAAAAATGTCGACACCTAAATGGCACAAAAGGTCTTAATATTGACAATGAAATAGGGTGAAGGGTATTAAAATCGTCAAACTAATGGGCCTTACGTCTTATAATCTGAAAACTAAATGGGTTAAACATGAGGTAAGAGAGGAGGCCAGAAAAAAAAAACACCATTCCCCCCTTAAAAGCTGATTATTGGAGTTTTTAGTGAAAGTCTACACTCTTGGATGGTGCCAATTCCTACAAATTTGGGATCTGGCCCATAAACTAATTATGAGTCTGACCAATGCCTCTTATCATTTCAGCTTCGTCGCCGCTTTATCCCGGCTACCAATATCTTAACCCCTTCAGAACGATGACGCTTATTTACCTTATTTCAGTTAGACGATATTATGCAGCTTCGGAAGGACCAATATTATTCAGAGGGTTTATCGATATATGATTTACCCTTTTGAGTTTTAGAGGAATATTATAAGCTAAAGAAAATCGTCTAATGGTAGCCAGAATATGATGGAAATGACGTCATCGTGCTGAAGGTGTTAAACATTCAGCACTGCTACCCAAATTACTGATGATAAATAAAATATAATTACTACAACAATGATTTGTTACCTGTCGTCACTAATTTAAGCAAAAACAAAGTAAATTAAAGAGGAAATATAATGTGAAAGCGTATTACTACAATGAAAATCTGCACGGAAATAGAAATGCCAAATTAATAATAATAGCAAAATGTGGAAGGTGGAGACCCTTAATTTCTTAAGTGCTAAGGTGGGGTATTGGCCACGCCTCCCTGTGCGGAGGTATTTAGACTGTTTCCTAAACTCAAATCGTCATCATACCATAAATATCATAAATACTTATTCATATGCACCTATTTTACGTTGATTATAAAGGTATTAACCTGTTACAACAAAAAAACAAGTGGAAACAGCGTTTGTATGGTCAAAATCGGCGATAGAGGCCGGGAGTTACATAACTTATGGCTGAACCAGCCTCCCGCTCCTCCACTCCTCCCCACGTCTGGAGAGAGACTTTCGATAGATACTCTCTCTCTCTCTTGTTATGCTGGCCATCTTGCCAGAATGAGCTCGTACTTGCTAGCGCTCGCCAGGGCAGTGAAATGGGCTATAATAATCGTAGAACGATGTTCTTTCTTTCTTAGTATTCATGTAGTCACAGCCAGATCAGTGGTGGTCTTTATTCTTGTCTGTGACACATGGAAGTATTTTATATCAGTGATAGAGTATAAGATATGCAGTGTGAAGTTAAGGAGAGAGAGAGCGAGGTTGTATTATGTGCGTGTGTATGTACGTGTGCCTCCCTCGCTCGGGCGGGGTTTTCCCACGCTCTTGATTGGCTGGCGGGCCTGGCGCGTCCTAGGACGCTTGCTTTTCATGACGTAGTGGTCTGTGATTGGGTGCCGCTGTCCTAGTGTTGGTGCTGGGGGGGGCTCCCGCCGCGTGTCACCTTTAGAGCTTGGCATGGTGTGCTTGGTCCTAGACGTCCCTTGCAATCTGTCCCCAATCTAATCCCCTGTACTGCTGTTTCTCTCTCTGAACTTCTTCTTTTCCATTACTTCTCATCTTTATTCAATTACTTATCCCTTCTGGTTCTGCATACGACTTCCATAGTCGGCCAGTCGTATTACCAGCACCAGTTCTCGCATATATGTTTTGCACTAGCTTTAGGGATTATTAGTCATAGTCACATGAGTCATATTATCATTGGGTGCTTCTAATTATTGAGTTGTTCTTTGTTACTATTTAATGCTAGACAGTGGAGGGTATCTTTAGTTATTGACTGAGTTATGTACATGGCAAGTCAGAGCCTGTACGACTTCGACGGAGCTAGGTGCCTGTAACCCTTGTGCATATTTATCCTTTGCGAGTGTAGCAGTATACAAGCGAAGGGATTTTGCCTACAATTACTTGTATGCTCGCTACCTCATTGTGTTGACCTTTGTGGAGCGCCAGGGTAAGACCAGATACTTGAGATCTGGACTTACCAAGAGAGCCTCCTAGTCACTTAACGTAACATAAGGGAAATCTGTTCAAGGGGAGACAGTAGGCTACGAGCATGCTTGCACTCTGCCTAGCCTCCTGGTGCCTTTTATGCCGCTGCTAGACTTTATTAGTAATAAAGACAGCATTGTGTTTATTAACTTTAACTGTGTATGCTTTACGAATTATTCACGTATTATTTTAGCCTAGGTTGATGCTTGGTGCACAACCCAGTATGGCTGTTACTTTGGCTAAGGAAGTACTGTTTTGAGTGGCTATTATTAGTGCTGTCACAGAGTTGTTGCACTCCCTTGTTATATATGTATCCTACTTATTGGTGTATTTAAGATACACGCTTTGGTGTCCTGCCCCTGCATTATTTCTGTTCTATATTAACGAGCATCTTAGAGCATCACACGTTTTCAGAAGATTCCATATCTGTTTGCTGTAGGACTAGACTTTCAGTGTTTTCATAGAGCATTCAAGAGTTTAGTGTTGAGTACAGACTCACACTAAAGTTAACGTAAGCATATACTCCTTTATTAAATCTTGTTATAGTTTATTCAAGCATTGTTATTACTTAAGAGCATTTTATTAATGTAAAGTACTCCTGTTGTGAGTAGGCTTTGCCGTCACCGGAAAGCCTTTGTAGAAGTGCACTAAAACCCAGTTAATTGATACCCCGTTATCCAGTAGATTAACTCTGGAGGGTTTAAGTGTTTTGTTCACCGGCGTAATAGTTCGAGGGTTTTGGAATTAGCGTACCGTTGTTGCAGATGTAGCCTATCATCTAGTCCATTATTAAGTGCCTTTGTTTATTTCGTAGTGCCGGTCGGAACACTCTCTTGCACTCGCTTGGTAACACATCTGAGCACAGCCTGCTAGCAACTCGCTATTGTTAGCACGAAAATATACCTAAGAATAAGGGAATAAGAGGGAGAATAGGTGATAATTGAAGGGGGGGGGGGGGGGGAAGGGTGGAAGGAGGGGATGTGGAGGAGTGATATTTGGCATGGCCAAGGGGGCAATACAAAAAAGAAAAATTATACTGGGCTGATTTAAAACAAAACAAATTTAGGCCTTGGATTATATGAGGAGATCTGCAGCGCACCGGTAAACCTCTTATAAGGAGATCTGCACTTGCCGGGTTAAGTAACCTAAATCGGCTAACTTCCACCATATTGGTGCCACTGGTACGTGTCATTAGCCTCTCCTTGTTTGTATGTATGTATGTATATACTCAGGCACATACCCCATAGCTGGGAGTGGCCGACTCGAGACATAGCTCGAACAGAAGCAATGCAATAAAATAAAAATGCAAATTCGCAAACATCTAGGTCACCCAGGAAAAGACCCAGAGAGCAAGGCCCATTTGGGGTTCCCAGCTAAAATACTCCCAGGTCCCATACCTACCAGAGAGGTTCCGGCCTCAGCAGGCAGACATGTTGCCGAGTGAACCACAATGCCTGCCCACATCAGTTCCAGGCATGGCCCTTAATATATACACTGGCTCAGCAGGCCAGGCGCCTGACGGACTATTATCTAGTCCAACTGACGTCTGATCCCCACTCCTTACACTCATATAATATGCCATGTCCATAATATACATTCAACAATATTGATACAGGATATGCAGTATAGTGGAATCTAAACTATACATAATTACAACTATATCTGAATCCCTGTTGTTTTAATAATTACGGCATCGATTTCGAGACTTAAGAAAAAGCTGACCGATCTCTGTTACTGCAGGGTCTCTATTAGTAGGAGGGTGGATATGAGTAAAGAGGAAATAAGCCAATGATAGAGGGGAGAGAGGGGGACCACAGGGAAGAGACAAATGGACAGTAAACAGTCAAAGTGGATGATGAGGGGGGAGGAAAATAGAATAAAGGGAGAAAATGGGATGATACATTTCTTTTTAAGAGACTTACAGAAGAAAGAAAAACAAAGGAAAAACAAAATAGGTTCAAGAGCCTAAAGATATGCTCTATTCATATAATATGTGTATGAATTTAACTTATACTGTTGTGGGTTGTACATTATTGTTGAATGCAACTTCAAAGAAGTAAATACCAGTGGGTGGAAGTTCAGAGGATAAATTAATTTTGATAAGCGGACGTTCTACATTGTAGAGGAGAGAGTGTGAATTCATGGGCATTTTCAGCTGCCATAATTCAGAATAGAGTTGAAACACGACATCACAATGATAAGATAACATATAAATGTATAAAGGACAGACTAAGTCAAATAATGGGCCAAATCAAAATAATAAATCAATCAAACAACAAACATGTACTGTTTAATTGATAACATGTACTGTTTACTTGATAACATGTACTGTTTACTTGATAACTGCTTCACTGTATAATTTTAAATATTCCTCTGGTGTACTTTGACTGTATCTGCCAACTTACTGTATACTGAAGTGCCTGTAGCTCACCACAGATCCGCCATCAAACTCCGTTAAAACAAATATTGTGGATTATGCACGGTTAACCATGCATTATCCATAATAACTTTGACATGATATATTCAAACAGCGTTATATCTATTCTTGATAAAATTATCAAATTATCCCCCCTGGGGGTTAGGGAATAGAATATGCCCCACGTGCCTTCTGCGTGTCGTAAGAGGCGACTAAAGAGGTTGGGTCGGTGGGCTTGCGACCCCCACCCGGAAAAAATATCTAAGCAAGGAAAAACGAACGAACAGCCTCGGATGCGGACGGAACCAACGTTGACGGACCACGACCGACTAAGGACATGCCTTCGGACATTCTGAGAATGGCTACGTGGAATGTTAGTGGCATGAATGATGGCACAAAAGAGAGAGGTTCTGGAAGTGTTAGTGAATGCCAGGCTGGATGTATGTGGAATGACAGAGACCAAATGGAAAGGTTCAGATGTGAGAGAGTGGGAGTGTGGAATGGGTGTGTGTGCTGGAGTGAGTGAAGGAACAGCGAGAGAAGGTGCATGTTTGTTTGTAAGTAGCAAATGGAAGGAATGTGTAAGAGAGTATGGGTCTGTGGGTTCAAGGATTGTGTGGGTGAGAATGAAAGTAGGAATACAAACGTGGGTGATTGTATGCGTGTATGCCCCGACAGAGGATATACTTGAAAGAAAGAAAGAGGAGTTCTGGATAAATGTGGAGGCGTGCCTGGAGAAGTTTGACAAGAACGAAAGAATATTTCTGATTGGGGATATGAATGGTAAGGTGGGTGATAGGAAAGTTGAGGGAGTGGTGGGAGGGTGGGGGGTACCATCAGAGGTGAATGGGAATGGTAGTGCACTTGTGGACATATGTGTGGGGAGGAGGCTGTGGATAGCCAACACCTTCTTCCGACACAGAATGATCCACAGGTACACGTGGAAACGGATGTTGACGATGAAGGATAAGACAGTGGTGGAACGAAAGTCATTGATTGATTATATATGTGTGGATGAACGAATGAAGAAATCTGTGATGGATGCTAGGGTGTATAGGGGTATTGGAGGGGGTCTGTCTGATCATTATGTAGTGGTAGCTAAGGTTAGGATACAAAAGAAGTGGTTGAGGAGAGCGGGAGGGAGGCGAGAGGAGGGTGGAATGGTGAGGAGGGTGGAGAGGTTGCAGGAGGAGGAAGTCAGGGAGGAGTACAGGAGAGCAGTGGAAAGACGACTAGGTGGGTTCGACCTGGAAGTTATGGAGGAAGTGGAGGAGATGAGCAAGGTGTTTAAGGATGAGATCTGTGCAGCATGTGAGGAGGTGTGTGGAGTGAGGAGAAGAGGGAGGGGAGTGAAAGGTACAGCATGGTGGACAGAAGAGGTAAGAATAGCTGTGGAAGAAAAGAAGAAAGCATATAGAGAGTGGTTGGGTAGTAGAGGGAATGAAGATTCCGAGAGGCAGAAACGAGCGAGGTACGTGGAGAGTAAGAGGGTGGTGAAGAGAGTAGTGAAGGAAAGTAAGAGAAGAGTAGATGAGGAATTTGGAAGGAATCTGAGTGTAAAATGGAGGGAGAGTAAGAAACTGTTCTGGAAAGAAGTCAAGAAAGTTAGGGAAGGTAGCAAGGGAAACAGTAAGGGTGTGAAAGATAAGAATGGGAGAATGCTAGCCGAGAAGCAAGAGAGAGTCGAAAGATGGAGGGAGTACTTCAGTGAGTTGCTAAATGGAAGGAATGAAGAGCCAGCAAACATAGCTGGATATGGTATGGGAGGGAGAAGAAGAGAAGTAGTGGAGGAGGAGGTGGGCATCAGGAGGTCAGAAGTGTGGGAAGCCATGAAAAGAGTGAAGTTGGGGAAAGCACCAGGAACAGATGGAGTGTGTGGGGAAATGTTGAGGTATGGTGGTGAGATAGTGATAGAATGCGTATGGAAAATGTGCAAACTAGCATGGGAGAAGGGGAGTGCACCCGATGACTGGAAGACTGGCATAATAGTCCCCCTATATAAGGGCAAAGGGGAAAGAGGAGTGTGTGGTAACCACCGAGGAATATGTCTTCTAAGCGTAGTAGGGAAGGTATACAGTAGGGTAGTGATTGAGAGAGTGAGAGTGAGAACGGAGAAATGGATAGGCGACGAGCAGGGAGGTTTTAGGAAGGGAAGAGGATGTGTAGATCAGATTTTTACCCTGAATTGTGTTGTGGAGAAGTATCTGGAGAAGAAACAAAAGGTGTATGTTGCCTTTATGGACTTAGAGAAGGCCTATGACAGAGTGGATAGAGAAGGTTTGTGGAAAGTACTTAGAATATACGGAATAGAGGGCAAGTTGCTGAAAGCAGTGAAGAGCATGTATGAGGGTGCAAAGGCGGCAGTACGTGTGGAGAGTAAGCAGAGCGAGTTCTTTGACCTGAATGTTGGTTTGAAACAGGGGTGTGTGATGTCCCCGTGGTTGTTTACTGTATATATGGATGGAGTTATGAAAGAAATACTATCAAGAGCAGTGGATGTTGGTGTATCGCTGAAAAGGGAGGGAATTGAGTGGAAGCTACCTATACTGCTGTTTGCGGATGATACAGTTCTGATGAGTGATAATGAATGGGAGTTGCAGGGTCTGGTAAATGAGTTTGGAACAGTGTGCGAAAAACGGAATTTGAAGGTAAATACGGGGAAGAGCAAGGTTATTCCAATGTGGAATGGGTGTGTGTGCTGGAGTGAGTGAAGGAACAGCGAGAGAAGGTGCATGTTTGTTTGTAAGTAGCAAATGGAAGGAATGTGTAAGAGAGTATGGGTCTGTGGGTTCAAGGATTGTGTGGGTGAGAATGAAAGTAGGAATACAAACGTGGGTGATTGTATGCGTGTATGCCCCGACAGAGGATATACTTGAAAGAAAGAAAGAGGAGTTCTGGATGAATGTGGAGGCGTGCCTGGAGAAGTTTGACAAGAACGAAAGAATATTTCTGATTGGGGATATGAATGGTAAGGTGGGTGATAGGAAAGTTGAGGGAGTGGTGGGAGGGTGGGGGGTACCATCAGAGGTGAATGGGAATGGTAGTGCACTTGTGGACGTATGTGTGGGAAGGAGGCTGTGGATAGCCAACACCTTCTTCCGACACAGAATGATCCACAGGTACACGTGGAAACGGATGTTGACGATGAAAGATAAGACAGTGGTGGAACGAAAGTCATTGATTGATTATGTATGTGTGGATGAACGAATGAAGAAATCTGTGATGGATGCTAGGGTGTATAGGGGTATTGGAGGGGGTCTGTCTGATCATTATGTAGTGGTAGCTAAGGTTAGGATACAAAAGAAGTGGGTGAGGAGAGCGGGAGGGAGGCAAGAGGAGGGTGGAATGGTGAGGAGGGTGGAGAGGTTGCAGGAGGAGGAAGTCAGGGAGGAGTACAGGAGAGCAGTGGAAAGACGACTAGGTGGGTTCGACCTGGAAGTTATGGAGGAAGTGGAGGAGATGAGCAAGGTGTTTAAGGATGAGATCTGTGCAGCATGTGAGGAGGTGTGTGGAGTGAGGAGAAGAGGGAGGGGAGTGAAAGGTACAGCATGGTGGACAGAAGAGGTAAGAATAGCTGTGGAAGAAAAGAAGAAAGCATATAGAGTGGTTGGGTAGTAGAGGGAATGAAGATTCCGAGAGACAGAAACGAGCGAGGTACGTGGAGAGTAAGAGGGTGGTGAAGAGAGTAGTGAAGGAAAGTAAGAGAAGAGTAGATGAGGAATTTGGAAGGAATCTGAGTGTAAAATGGAGGGAGAGTAAGAAACTGTTCTGGAAAGAAGTCAAGAAAGTTAGGGAAGGTAGCAAGGGAAACAGTAAGGGTGTGAAAGATAAGAATGGGAGAATGCTAGCCGAGAAGCAAGAGAGAGTCGAAAGATGGAGGGAGTACTTCAGTGAGTTGCTAAATGAAAGGAATGAAGAGCCAGCAAACATAGCTGGATATGGTATGGGAGGGAGAAGAAGAGAAGTAGTGGAGGAGGAGGTGGGGATCAGGAGGTCAGAAGTGTGGGAAGCCATGAAAAGAGTGAAGTTGGGGAAAGCACCAGGAACAGATGGAGTGTGTGGGGAAATGTTGAGGTATGGTGGTGAGATAGTGATAGAATGGGTATGGAAAATGTGCAAACTAGCATGGGAGAAGGGGAGTGCACCCGATGACTGGAAGACTGGCATAATAGTCCCCCTATATAAGGGCAAAGGGGAAAGAGGAGTGTGTGGTAACCACCGAGGAATATGTCTTCTAAGCGTAGTAGGGAAGGTATACAGTAGGGTAGTGATTGAGAGAGTGAGAGTGAGAACGGAGAAATGGATAGGCGACGAGCAGGGAGGTTTTAGGAAGGGAAGAGGATGTGTAGATCAGATTTTTACCCTGAATTGTGTTGTGGAGAAGTATCTGGAGAAGAAACAAAAGGTGTATGTTGCCTTTATGGACTTGGAGAAGGCCTATGACAGAGTGGATAGAGAAGGTTTGTGGAAAGTACTTAGAATATACGGAGTAGAGGGCAAGTTGCTGAAAGCAGTGAAGAGCATGTATGAGGGTGCAAAGGCGGCAGTACGTGTGGAGAGTGAGCAGAGCGAGTTCTTTGACCTGAATGTTGGTTTGAAACAGGGGTGTGTGATGTCCCCGTGGTTGTTTACTGTATATATGGATGGAGTCATGAAAGAAATACTATCAAGAGCAGTGAATGTTGGTGTATCGCTGAAAAGGGAGGGAATTGAGTGGAAGCTACCTATACTGCTGTTTGCGGATGATACAGTTCTGATGAGTGATAATGAATGGGAGTTGCAGGGTCTGGTAAATGAGTTTGGAACAGTGTGCGAAAAACGGAATTTGAAGGTAAATACGGGGAAGAGCAAGGTTATGGTCTTCGAAAGGGGTGAAGTCACAGAGTGTGAGGTGAAGCTGAACGGTCAGGCTATGGAGATCGTCAACTCTTTTAAGTATCTGGGCAGTGTGTTGAGTAAAGATGGGACTATGGATGAAGAGGTGCGGGAGAGGGTACAACAGGGGAAGAGGGTTGTAGGAACGCTAAAAGCAGTAACAAGAAATAGGGTGGTCAGTATGGAAGTGAAGAAGTCCTTGCATGACAGTGTGGTAATCCCGACACTGACTTACGGAAGCGAAGCATGGACGTTGGTTGAGAGACTCAGACCAAGAGTGAGAGCAGTGGAAATGAATTACTTAAGGAGTGCGTGCGGAGTTACATGGAGGGATAGACAGACTAATGAGGAAGTAAGAAGGAGGTGTGGTGTGGAGGTAGATGTGCTGGAAAGTGTGAAAAGGAACAACTTGAGATGGTTCGGCCATATGGAACGTATGGAAAGCGAGAGAATGACTAAGAGGGTGTACGAGAGCGAGGTGGAGGGACAGAGGGGGAGAGGTAGACCGAATATGAGGTGGAAGGATGGAGTGAGGAACTACATGAACGAAGGCGGTGCTGGTTGGGGGGAGGGGCGTCGACTGACTGGGGACAGAGGTGCATGGGGGCGGTTCGTTCGTGGCCACCCCTTCGGGGATCACGGCGTCAGGCAATAGATAGATAGATAGATAGCAAGGTTATGGTCTTCGAAAGGGGTGAAGTCACAGAGTGTGAGGTGAAGCTGAACGGTCAGGCTATGGAGATCGTCAACTCTTTTAAGTATCTGGGCAGTGTGTTGAGTAAAGATGGGACTATGGATGAAGAGGTGCGGGAGAGGGTACAACAGGGGAAGAGGGTTGTAGGAACGCTAAAAGCAGTAACAAGAAATAGGGTGGTCAGTATGGAAGTGAAGAAGTCCTTGCATGACAGTGTGGTAATCCCGACACTGACTTACGGAAGCGAAGCATGGACGTTGGTTGAGAGACTCAGACCAAGAGTGAGAGCAGTGGAAATGAATTACTTAAGGAGTGCGTGCGGAGTTACATGGAGGGATAGACAGACTAATGAGGAAGTAAGAAGGAGGTGTGGTGTGGAGGTAGATGTGCTGGAATGTGTGAAAAGGAACAACTTGAGATGGTTCGGCCATATGGAACGTATGGAAAGCGAGAGAATGACTAAGAGGGTGTACGAGAGCGAGGTGGAGGGACAGAGGGGGAGAGGTAGACCGAATATGAGGTGGAAGGATGGAGTGAGGAACTACATGAACGAAGGCGGTGCTGGTTGGGGGGAGGGGCGTCGACTGACTGGGGACAGAGGTGCATGGGGGCGGTTCGTTCGTGGCCACCCCTTCGGGGATCACGGCGTCAGGCAATAGATAGATAGATAGATAAAATTATGTTTAATATCTTGACATTTATAATAAAAACAAAAAATTCTCCCAAAAACAACAACTTGTATCATTCCCGATCAATGTGTTTCTATAGCATTAATATATTCATGGTGTATATGTGGAAAATACAGCATGATATATATATATATATATATATATATATATATATATATATATATATATATATATATATATATATACCGGTATATATATATATATATATATATATATATATATATATATATATATATATATATATATATATATATATATATATATATATATATATATATGTTGGTGTAGCCAGGTAATACATTTTCTTTAAGGCAGGCGAGGTTGAAGGAAATACAGGTATCAGCATTAATTATTTTATTATTAAGGCTTTCAATAGAACGAACAGCAATTCTCAGGTGTTCTGGGAGATTGTGCAAAAGGTGAGCAAAATTCATGGTGATCCGACGGGTTTCGATAGACAACTATCATCTTCAGGGAATGGAAGGTAAGTGAATAGGATATAACATAACAGCTTATTTATACATATTAGGTAGATCACAGTAAGGTTTATTGGGTGTTGGCTAGCATATGATTGGCTAGTTGGCGACCAATGAGGCGCGCGCTTTTCTTGCCTCCTGGTTGGCTGGGAGGGTTCGTAGATGCTAGATGTTGTCGTAGGGGGTATGCTGGGCGAGGGGGAGGCTGGGCCCTTGTGAGGGGCGGCGGGCCAGTTGTATCTCGGGTTTCTGGTCCAGTTTGAAGCGTAGGGTTGAGGGGCGGCGCGCGTTGGTTAAATGAAGTAGTGGGGGGGACGGTAAGGGGGGGAAGGGGAGGGGAGGAGAGAGGGGGAAAGGGCAGAGTCGGGGTGGTAAGGGGAGTAATGTTAGGGCCTGATCACGCCTCTCTCGACGTGGAGAGCCTATTCACCAACGTACCTGTGGACAGGACCATCAACTTAATCCTGCAAAAAGTTTACCATTGCCCTGACACACCCAATCTTGACATACCGGAGAAGGCACTGAAGACGCTGTTGGAGCTCTGCACCAAAGAAGCACCTTTCCTCTGCCCCCGTGGAAACATGTACCAGCAAATAGACGGGATAGCGATGGGTAGCCCCCTGGGGGTCCTGTTCGCTAATTTTTTCATGGGAACTATAGAAGACGAGCTCCTTGATGCCCACCGCCTCTCGGTCTACTGCAGATATGTGGACGACATATTCGTACTAGTAAAGGACCTCAACGAACTCAGGGACCTCCAGCATCGCTTTATGGCCGCCTCAGGACTCAACTTCACCTATGAAGAGGCCACCAATGGACAGCTTCCCTTCCTCGACCTCCCTGTTTCGTTTAATAATCAAGAATTCAAAACTACCGTCTACACCAAACCCACGAACAATGGCCAATGCCTCAACGGGGAAAGTGAATGCCCCCAACGATACCTGCTGTCCACCATCACAGCCTACATCAGGAGAGCCCTCACCCATTGCACCGGGTGGAGCGACACCCATAAGGAACTAGAACGCCTTACCCAGGTACTCGTTAACAACGGATACTCTAATACAGATGTCACCAACACCATAAGAAAACACCTTGATAAATGGTACAACTAAGCCCCCCAACTACCAACCCAACCAACGACATCACTATCTTCTACCGCAACTACATGTCATCTGATCACAATACCGACGAATCCATCATGAAAGAAATCATTACCAAAAACGTCCTCCCCACCAACCCCGACCACAAAATAAAACTTATCATCTACTACAAATCCTCCAAAACCTCCAACCTCATCCTCCGTAACAGACCTATCTCTCCCAAGACTCCGAAAATAGACGACCATGTGATATACCAACACAATTGCAATAATGTGGACTGTGGACCTCAAATACGTTGGTATGACACAAAATCGTTTCACCCTCCATCTCCAATCTGGAGCTATCAAAGACCACTATAAAGCCCCCCACCACCAAGCCCTTACTCGCTCTGACCTAGATAAAAACACCTCCGTAATTGATAAAGAGACAGAACCCAGAAGACTTGCTATACTTGAAGCCCTATATATTCAAACTCTTAATCCTTCCATAAATAATCAAACTCTCGACCTCCAAATACCCCCATCAGCTAAAGGTTACTCTCAAACACTCCCTAACATTACTCCCCTTACCACACCGACTCTGCCCTTACCCCCTCTCTCCTCCCCTCCCCTTCCCCCTCACTACTTCATTTAACCAACGCGCGCCGCCCCTCAACCCTACGCTTCAAACTGGACCAGAAACCCGAGATACGACTGGCCCGCCGCCCCTCACAAGGGCCCAGCCACCCACTCGCCCAGCAGACGCCCTACAATAACATCTAGCATCTACGAACCTGCCCAGCCAACCAGGAGGCATGAAAAGCGCGTGCCTCATTGGTCGCCAACTAGCCAATCATATGCTAGCCAACACCCAATAAACCTTACTGTGATCAACCTAATATGTATAAATAAGCTGTTATGTTATAGTGATCAAAATTATTACTTGCCTCACCTTTACTATATACTTCCATATCCTATTCACACTCACCGCACCACTTCTGACTCTCCACACCTGGCAGTAACACCTCAACCCTCTCTCACCATGGCCACCCAGGAAGAACCCACCACCTTTTCTGGTGTGGTTAAATGGTTCAACATAAAGAGAGGATATGGATTTATCACCAGGAACCAAGCCAAAACGGATTTCTTCACCTACAGGAAGAACATTGTGCTTAACACCAATAGCACAATAAAGTCACTAGGTGAAGGAGAGCAAGTGCAGTTTACAATCAAGGAGGGAAGGAAGGGCAAGGAGGCAGCAGGAGTAACAGGACCCCATGGCAGACCAGTAAGGGGCTCCAAACTATCACAAGGAAGGCAGAAGCAACCCACTACCACCGGATTAAAGTCTGGCCTCAAGACTGACATCATTACAGTCATTGTCCACACAGCCATTGTTCTTGCTGGGGACGATCGAGGCCAACTTTCTGTGCTTCTGCCTGCTCTTCTGGCTGCCAATGGCCTGCCTACCATCATCATCCCTCCAGATCTACTTGCCCGAAGAACAACCGAGAAGCCGCACAAAAAGAAGCCTTCCAACACTCAACTTCTGCCTCGACCACTCTGCCTTCAGAAGACTCGAACACCTAGAGTCCAGGAGGCAGCAACTTCAACACCATCTCCACCATCTAGCCTTATTCCATCTCAGGCTGTGAGACAGAGATGTCACCCGAGGAGGCGTCTGGTTCTTCAGAAGTCTCTCTCGAAGTCCACCCCACCACCTCCACGTTCTGCAGTCTCTGACTCTCCACCACCAGTCAACTCTGCAGGACCAGCCTCAACCTCCACTCCATCACCAGCCACCATTTATCATCCAGTGGCAGCCTCCACGTCGTCTGGATACTCCGAGTCCACCATAGGAGAAGACGTCGACATGGAGGGGATGGAGGAAGGAGAAGAAGACATTGACCTGGGAATGACCGCCAGCAAGCCGACAAGAACACCATCTCCTTACCTCGATGAACCAAACTACATCTACGACTAACCATCATCGCGCACCTTCAACAACAACAACAGCCTTTCCTCACCAACACC
This sequence comes from Paralithodes platypus, assembly GCA_032716605.1. Classification (NCBI taxonomy): domain Eukaryota; kingdom Metazoa; phylum Arthropoda; class Malacostraca; order Decapoda; family Lithodidae; genus Paralithodes; species Paralithodes platypus. The sequence continues at coordinate 33,862,103 of CM064489.1, read as the reverse complement.
ACGTGGCATGCTGCTCAGAATTCAACAACTTAACATGAAAAATAGCAAGGTGGTCAGCCCACCAGCTTTTATCTCTCCAACTCTTCATCCATCAAAACTTCGCTCTCCACTAGACCCTTCTACTTCTAACCTTGAAGCTTCACTCTGACTCCTGACTCCTGACTCCTATTCACTTACCTTCCATTCCCTGAAGATGATAGTTGTCTATCGAAACGCGTCGGATCACCATGAATTTTGCTCACCTTTTGCACAATCTCCCAGAACACCTGAGAATTGCTGTTCGTTCTATTGAAAGCCTTAATTATAAAGTAATTAATGCTGATACCTGTATTTCCTTCAACCTCGCCTGCCTTAAAGAAAATATATATATATATATATATATATATATATATATATATATATATATATATATATATATATATATATATATATATATATAGTTATAGATATGTGTATATATATATATATATATATATATATATATATATATATATATAATATATATATATATATATATATATATATATATATATATATATATATATATATATATATATATATATATATATATATATATATATATATATATACTCCCAGCCGGTCTCTAACCTCTGAAATTCAGGACGAGTGTCCAAGCTTTTAATCCACTATAACACAGGTGATAAAGGAATCTTAACCTTTTCCTATTTACATTAACGAGAAGGGAAATCCTACTTGGAGAATGTATTTACATTCATGCACAAGTTGCAGGATCCATATTACAAAAAAAAAAAAAATCAGTAGGAAATGCGAGGCTGAGTGTATAGTAAGGGTCCCGGGGAACGAGCCAAATATCAGCAAAAATAATAAGCTTAGCCGATCTCTCTCTTTCTCTCTCTCTCAGTAGCTCCTCTGTAACAACTCGGTACGGAGCAATCCTTTCCTCTCCTCACTCTCTATCCTGATTTCCTTTTATTCCCCCACTCTCTCCTCCCCTTGCTTGCTGTGTGTATGTGTGTGTGATATATGTGAAGTGAGTTTGTATGTGTATGTGTGTGTGATATGTTTGTGTATGTGTGTGTGATATGTGCATGTGTGTGTGAGATATGTGTGTGTAGAGTGTGTGCATGTGTTTATATGTGTACCTTTCTTCTGCTCTCTCTCCTTTCGTAATCTTCCTTTCCCCTCTCACATCTCTCTTCCCACACACATCTTACTGCTGGCTCTTTCATCCCTTACTTACTCTCCTTTAGTTTCCTGTTGCATCCATGTGAACGTGTGTAAGGAATATATATAATAATTATGTAAATAAGTTTATTTGTTTAATTATCAGCACCTGTTCTAACTTAAGATATACGTAATATTATATGCTAAATAACAAGAGTAATGTAATGTCAACATTAAAAATAGCCTCGGTGACCATCACCTTAGCGACCACGTCAGAAAGGCATAAACGCCACCATGGCAGAACGCCTTTTTCTCGCGCAATAACCTTCACGCCAGCTACCACCAAAACAAGATGCCTTCTACCACCACCGAAGTAACAGCAGAACCAGAACAGGCCTTTCTAGCCCTCAACATTATCACCCAGGGCAACACAGGCAAACGTAACACTATGACCTGCAACCAAGCAACCATATCAAAACATAACCTCCTGTTGTTTGGTTGCTGCCAAGTGTGAGACTGGTACCACTGTGAGGCACCTTGCTCACCAGCCGTGTATATGACTGGCACCACCTGAGAAGAGATTCAACTCTACCAAAATTATGAACTGTGGTGTGAGACCAGTCAAGAACAGTAGCTGTACTAAGAAGAAAATCACCACTATCACCATTAAAGGCTGTGGTGTGAGATCGGCCAAATATACCTCTGATGACACATAAGTTCCCATCACCTATAGGAAGGGAAAATTCGTTAAGTCCCCCGCCAACACCCGGGAAGTCACTAATACGAAAATAGCGTAGCGTGTCTCAAATGTTAGAGTTCCTTCCTTGCTACCAGTTATTTTGCCCTTCAGGAAGACACTTCAATGACTACTATCCTTAACTATCCCCTATTTAATACAGTATAATTCGATTATAACTAGCATGAAAACGGAATTACGAGAGCGAAAGGAATACTTTTAGCAGAACAACTGGCATAGTTATATCGGAGAACAAAAAAGATACAGTCCTTCCTCCCAATATGTGTGTTCTTATTGTGCAAATCAAAAATTATATGTGGTGGGTATGGGTCCAAGAACAATAATGAAACACATTATGCGAGATGTGTTTCACCCCATAAATCGAGAAAAATAGTGAAGCTGATCCGCTATTTTCTTTCAATTCACACCTCCTACCCCTCAAAATATTACACGAGGGAAGCAGCGCAGTGTGACGTGGCAGGCATCTGCACAGCGATGCGCAGGATGTCAGCAGCGTGGGATAAGCCGGTCGGTCGTGCATCTTCAGTCTCTCAAGTTGACGCATGTTATGAGCCTACTCGTGGTATGCATTGGCATTTTATATCCTTCCCAAGCCATGGTGAGGAAAAACAAGTTAGTGACACATAACATCAAGCTCAACATCATTAATAGAAAGAAGAAAAGCGAAGGTATCTCGGCAATATGACGAGCTCTAGGCCTAGCAGAGTCAACTGTTCTGGAAAGACGCCATTTCCCAGACCGTTAAGTCCTACGCCTCTATGTTGGATGGCCGTTGCCATGCCACCAACCCCTTCATAAGTATAATGGATAGATATTAGTCCAATTCTATTTTGTGCAAAGTTCCTGTGGACACCAGACAGCATGCTAAATTGTTATATGTGACTGCCAGTCGGCATTTGAAGCAAAGTGAAAATGTTACCTTTAAGGCATCAAGTGGGTAGCTGCAGAAATATTTGAAATGGAAGCACCTAAGCAATGTGAGGCTAACTGGCAAATGTGGCTCTGCTGATGAACTAACCGCAAAAGAACACACAGCAATTCTGAAAACCATACTAGAGGATGGGGGATACACAAAGGACCAAATATATAATGTGGAAATAACAGGCCTCCGGTGCAAAACCATACCCAAGTCGACCTACATAGCAAACCGCAAAGCAGGCAAGAGGATGCAAAATAGACAAGTTACGTTTCACTGTTATGCTGATAGTCAGTCTCTCTGGCACACACAAGACAACACCAGCAATCATACTCACTGCCGCCCATCCTTGCTGTTACAAGAACATCCACAATATGGACGATTTTTAGGTGTATTGGTATAAGTTGGCAAATGCCTGGGTGATGAGCAACATTTTGTAAGAGTGGCTTGTGCAAAGCTGCATCTCGGATGCCCGTGGTAAGTGCACTGAACTTGGTCTCCCATTTAAAAATGCTTCTTTTAATGGGCAACGCTGCCTGTCACCCTTAGTATTTGCAGGATCTCCATCAGAATGTACAAGTTATTTCCTTGCACCTATCAGTGATGAGATGCTTAAGCAGGCTTGAATGATTTGAACATGTAAGGAGGATGAATGTACTAATTTGGGTGAAAATATCCAAGTCCATGAACGTGGAGGGAGCTGTACCAATGGGTATACCAAGAAAGACGGGGGATCAGACCATACGGTCTGATCTTGAATTAAAACACCTGACAAGTGAGGTAGCTCTGAACAGGGCCGCCTGGAGCGTCGTCATTAGGGTGTGAGCCTGGAACCACACTTCATGTGGGGCAGTCAGTCTGTAACTTTATGAATGCATGTATAAGACAACCTCACCATACTCGGTGTCAGCAACTTTGAGAAATGAATAACCGTCCATGTGGCAACAGTTCCAGCTGATTTGCCCTTTTCAAATGTGTTCAATTTCATCTTGTAATAATGTGTTCTTCTTAAAATCGTTGTTAAAAATAAAACAATACTACAAGAAGATATCAGACACGTTTGCAATAGCCAATCAGCTGTAACTGTTGCCGAAATGGTGGCCATTCTTTTCTCAGAGTCGCTGGTATCGAGTATAGCCCAGGCTTTTGACCAGGATATAATCTATGCAATGACATTTTTCTATCAGCAACATCTGTTCAATTATCTTAGAGCCAAGACAGAACAAATGAAAGAAATACTAAACAAAACTATAACAAAGTAATGAGACAAGCAAAGTAAGAAAGTAAGTGTGGCCAACAGAGGCCCAATCAACTTTTACTGGTTGAACAACAACACGGTAAATGAGAGAGAGAGAGAGAGAGAGAGAGAGAGAGAGAGAGAGAGAGAGAGAGAGAGAGAGGGGTGTGGGTGCAGTTTTACCGTATCAAATTATCGTAACAAAAGATCAGTCATTTTATATCTAGCAAATGCAGCATGCAGCAACAGAAAGTAACTTATTTAAACACGGATTTGTTTTAACCACACACACACGCACACACACACATATATATATATATATATATATATATATATATATATATATATATATATATATATATATATATATATGTTTCTAGTCTCTCAGTGGGAATCGAACCATCGACCATCAGAACGATAGCCGACGCTTAATCAATTACACCACGGCAGTCTGAAAGACACTCAGCCTTCTATCCTATTTATGTTAGGGAGAAGGGAAACCCACTAGGCGAATATATTTCAATTCAAACCTAGTTGTAGGATCCATATTTCCAGAATACCATACACGGATTTTTGAGTGTCCCGACGCAACTCGGGTTGAAATTGATTTCATTTAATTCTAACCCACAAAGCATGAGAGTCGGGACACTCAAAAATCCGTGTATGGTATTCTGGAAATATGGATCCTACAACTAGGTTTGAATTGAAATATATTCGCCTAGTGGGTTTCCCTTCTCCCTAACATAAATAGGATAGAAGGCTGAGTGTCTTTTAGACTGCCGTGGTGTAATTGATTAAGCGTCGGCTATCGTTCTGATGGTCGATGGTTCGATCCCCACTGAGAGACTAGAAACATTTAGTGGCTCACGTGTATTTGTGATATATTCTCAATATATATATATATATATATATATATATTATTATGTTCTCTCCACTAACCAACTTTACTCCTAAATATACTCCTATATAGATATAATATATAGGTGTATGTGGTTAAACAATCTTTTGTATACAGTATACTGTATAGGTGACTTTCTGTTGCTCCAAACTTCAGGATATGATTACATGGGTGATACTAAGACTAAAATATTTAGTTCGATAACAAAATTACTAGATTTCGACCATTTAAGACATATTAAAGGTGTTATTTAGTGTTCTCCCGCTCACTACTGTAATGGACCCTTCCATGTTACATGGTTTCCAACAAATCCAATGTGAGCTAGAATGTCTCCTATAATTTTGTAATGTATGTATGTATGCATATACTCAGGCTCAGACCCCATAGCAGGGGGTGGCCTGACTCCGGGACCACTTTTGAGTTCCATCGCCCTTTTCCCGCCTAGTAGGTGAATTTTACAAGGGGGGGAGGATTCCTAGCCCCTGTAATTTACAAAATTTAAATATTGCAATTATAACATGGTAAAATGAACACATTAAGGTGAGGGTTAGATTGACCCTTTGACACCGGGGAAATACATGGGAAAATACCATTTTCAACATCAAATACCTCTGTGATGGTTGAGATTTGGATATTTTCTTAAAGATGATTTCATGCTTAGAATTTTGTATATAACCTTATCCCGAAGTTTAGCACGCCCATTTTGAGACACCCTGTACTGTAATATATATATTTATATATAAATATACATATATACTGGTATATATATATATATATATATATATATATATATATATATATATATACCGGTATATATATATATATATATATATATATATATATATATATATATATATATATATATATATATATAATTATATATATTATCGTGTAATACGATAGTGTAGAACAATTTCTGTGCTAATGTACGTCTCTGTGACGTCACTACGTATACGACAGTCTAACGTTCGTTCCCACGGTAGGGCGTAGGACGATTAGATCGTGTATTATAAGATTGTAAGTAAGTTAAGATTATAAAAGGCCTAAATGCTATTAAGCAATATTGACATGGTCTTATGTAGTATATATGAATTTATCGTATTTATTGATTTAATTTATCGTACTGAGCAACATAGATACGTTACAATAATTTGGGTGCCTGGCGTAATCCAAGGCAGCAAGGCGAAGGGCTGGAAGAGTCAGAGCCTTCACGAACACCAACCAGTTAACATCTAATTTCCGCCTTCAGTTGATCGAGCTTGTGTGCCTCTAATCACAATAAACTGCCAGCAATACATACAGCTACACCATCACGACGTTCTCATCGACGCCATGACTGACTGACAGATAAGCATAATATTCATGTCCATTCCCATATAATCATTTGTTCTTTTTCCTTGGCCGAGCTTTGGGGCCGGTATCTTGTTTCCCCATCGTCCGCCATATTGGGTAAACTTTCTCCTTTGTCTCATTGCCACGTGGAACTATTGGTCAGTTAATTCCTGGAATATTATTAACCCTTATAACCTTACCTAATATATACATTATTGTGTGAGACCTTTGGATATAAATTAGCTTGTTTCAGATTTAATTCAATTTAGATATGGAGTAATTTAATTTAGATTGAATTTGTTTGAATTATTACAGCTTAGAGATATTTAACTTCCATTGATAGTATACCACATTGGTGCCCAGACCCGGGAATTAGCTACCAGTAAGGGATTTTTTAGAAGGCATGAGCAAGGGATTAGCCCAGGGATGCAGGAGCAAGGACCCAGGAGGTGTAGGGCTTGGGTATGATCCAGAAACTCCGGCGCCAATACCACAGAGGATAGCGGTCGTGGGGCATTCATATGCAAATAGATTAAGAGTGGCTGATAACGGACCTGTGGGGTATAGGGCGTCGGAGGGGGATATGTATTTCGAGCTCTCCTACTTCGGGGTGCCTGGAGCCAACGTAGATACCCTGAGAGCATCCCCACAGTGGGGGCGGGTAATTCAGTTTAGGCCCCTCATGATTTTTTTGTTCATAGGCGCCAATGATATTGGCCCCGGTACAGTGCCCCGAGAATTAGCCAATGATATCAAAGAGGTGGTGTTGGATCTAGAGCGAGAGACCGGGGGGAGCTGCAAGATTGTAGCAATTGAGAGCCTGAATAGGGTCCGAGGCGTCACAGCGGAGGAGTATCACGCCTTAAAGAACTCTGTTAACCGCACCCTGAGGTATTAGCTGGTGGAGACGCAGCACCGCTTTGTCTCCATTTCCCTCAGTACACGGGACCTCGATCTGGACGGCGTCCACCTAGATCTAGATACAAACTAAGAGCTTTATAACAAAATTGTAGGGCTCACAAAGCGTTGGTTGGAGAGGGACTCCGGAGTAATATCATTGCGCCTGCCTAAGTCCTGCATCCCACCCATTATCTTCCCCCAATAATTTTCTTTTTCATTTCAGACTTCCTGTGACACATGACCTGACCTAAAAAAAAAATTTGTTCAATATGACCCTTTAGTGTAGGTATTGCTATTTGGTGTGCTATTTTTTCTCCATAACATAGAAGTCTGCCAGTCGGCGTCTCTTAACTAGGCTACTATTTTGCCGTTGTAATTGTAGCATTTTAAGTAAATAGCCTACAGGCTTGCATACCAAATGAGTAAACAGGAAGAGACACCGTCTAGTGGGGTGCTAAGCAAAGCCCCTAAAAATCAGAGGGTGGGACTTCGGGGAGTATTAAATCGGTTAATTATTGATGTCAACACTTTCATCACTACTGCTGACCTCGAGGAATTAGAGGCTAGGTTAGACAATGTCCAGGCTACCCACGGTCATATTGTTGCTCTAAGTGAGGTGATTGTGGCAAGCATGACAGAGGAGGAAGAGATAGTTGCAGAGTGTGATAATCGTGCCCTCTATGATGAAACTGTCTTTAAAGCGAAGCACCTATTATAGCGCGCTGTCGCAAACAAGAAGGGAGGCGAGAACGAAGCCCATAGAAGGGTTGACCCGAAACACACTGTGCACCTCCCAAAGCTCAATCTTCCTACACTTGGGGGCAATTTGACCGAGTGGTTAGCTTTTTGGGATGTATTTCGGTCTACAGTACATGAATCCTCTTTGGATAATGTCCGTAAGTTTCACTACCTGAAAGGACAAATGGAAGGAGAGGCCTTACATTTGATAGAGGGTTTTGCGGTAGTAGGTGATAGCTATCTTCAGGCAGTACAACTATTACAGTCCACATACGGGGATCAAGAGCAGTTGAAGATGGCCCATGTCGTTGCCTTGTTAAAGCTCGCAGAACCACAGTACAAGGTTTAGGAGTTAGCAAAATTTAGGGCAGATATGGAATGCCATACTCGATCGCTAGACACCCCATGGTCTCACCTCACAGGAAATGATAGTTATTATATTACGACAGAAGCTTCCTATGGCAATACTTGACAAGGTTAGATCATTTGATCTTGGGGAGTTTAAAACTCAGTTCAGTAAAGAGATCAGTAATTTACAGTTGAACAATGGGAGAATGAATGTGTCAGGGGGGAGTGGGAATGTTGAAATGAGGGGGACAGTAAGTATGACGGTGGGGACTAAGGGAAGGAAAGAGGGTACTTACAAGAAACCCGCTCAGACTTTATGTAAGCTATGTAACAATAAACAAACATAAATGGAGTTTCTGTGTAAATTACCCAACAAATGAGTCAAAACTAGCACAGGCAAAGAGGTTAAAGCTATGTGCAGGTTGTCTGAGCAAGGAACATGGTAAACAAGGGCAATGTACTGCTACATACTCAAGGCCCTGTCGTCACTGTAAAGGACATCACTTCGACAAGATGTGTCCTATAGTTGACAAAGGCAAAGATGTCAAACCAGAGGGTACTACAACTTTGACACTAGGTAGCACGAAAGACACCACTATATTGCCCACAATAAAGATTCCTATGGAAAGTAATGACAGTAACAAGGTTTGTCGGGTGCTTCTTGATCAGGGGTCTCAACGATCCTTTATAAAAAGGTCCATATTAGGGGGACTTAAGCACCGAATCGTAGGGGCTGAGACTTTTCGATTGCAGGGCTTTACAGGGGTTACTGACAAACAAGAATACGAGATAGCGGAGATTTCCTATTTCTATCGTAAACATAGGTACTTTATGTCATGTATCGTAGTAGACACCCTACCAGAATATATATCTGTAGGAGTGAAGAAGGTGGAACACACATTACGTAGCAAGGGGGTTAACTTGTCAGATCCCATGGGAGATCAGAGTGAGGTGCATGTTCTACTTGGTGTGGATTATTATTATGATGTAGTATACCCTGGATTTAAAAGAATGTGTGGTGTAATTTTAATCCCCACTAAATTTGGCTATTGCATGAGCGGAAAGGTGCATATTACACAGTCCAATGTCCTGGTCGACACTGTCTCGATATTAAGGGTGAATGTAACCGCGGCAGAGGAGTTGGGAAGGGAGGATTCCCAACCTAGTGACCCTAAAATGACTGCCGAGTTCGACCTGGAAAGACTGAGGAGATTGGATCACATAGGCATTAATCCTATGGAGACCGATAATGACTCGGAAATTGCGCTGAAGAAGTTAGAAGAGTCTGTTAGCTATAGTGCCTCAGACAAACAATACAAGGTTAGTTTGCCCTGGACAAATAAGGAGATGAGCCTGCCAACAAACTATGGATTGGCATTGGGTCGCTTATGCGCATTACAGTGCAAATTAACAAATGAACCAAGCACGCGCCAGGCGTATGACGATGTATTTCGGAGTTACGTAGAACGAGGCTTCATTGAAAGAGTCGATGTAAAAGAACCGATTAGGAAGGGAAGGGTTCACTATCTAGCCCATCATGGGGTGAGAAAAGACAGCATCACAACACCAATACGGGTGGTGTATGACTGCTCTGCCCACCAAGGTCAACAACCCAGTCTAAATGACTGCCTGCTGACAGGTCCGTCCATGGTGTCGGATCTGTCCCAACATTTATTGCGGTTTAGGCTGGGGCAATATGCATTTACTAGTGACATTGAGAAATCATTCTTGATGGTCAAACTAAAAGAGGAAGATAGAGATGACACCCGCTTTCTTTGGTTCGAAGACATTAGCCACTCCGAAAGTCCGGTTGTAATCTACAGTTTTCGGGTCGTACTCTTTGGTGCTACATGCTCACAGTTTTTGTTAAATGCCACGATCAAGAAACATCTATCAGATACTCATGAGGACACAAGTAAACTATCTCGCGGGTTGTATATAGACAATTTGCAGGGTTCTAGCGATAGTCAGGATGATTTGTTACATACCTACTGGCAAGCACGTAGATTGTTTACAGAAGCTCATTTATTTCTCTGCGAGTGGGTTACTAATAGTGAAGATCTTCAGAGTCTAATTCAGGTGGATGGTACAGCATCTCATAACCAGGAAAAGACCAGAAATTTGGGGATGATCTGGCAACCAAAACAAGATATTCTAACCTTTCAAACCAAGTATTTTGTTCAGCAGACAGGAACGCACTCGAAGAGAAGTCTGTTGAGCAAAGTTTCGCAATTTTTTGATCTTTTGGGTCTAGCATTACCCGTTACCATAAGAGCTAGGATTCTGATGCAAGAAGTTTGGAGACGCAATGTAGGATGGGATGACAGTTTGCCCGAAGACTTAAGTGATCAAGGGACATTATTGTTGCAAGAGTATGACAACCTATGTACTAAACAGCTTCCTACGTAAGGTGGCAGCATACGGCGACGTTACATTACATACGTTTTGCGATGCTAGCGCCACGGCATACGGGGTAGCCATATAAGTCGTTACTTCATTTGGGGCGCTTTTAGTTACAGCCCGGGCAAAGGTAGCCCCGGTCAAAAAGGTAACAATCCCTAAAATGGAATTGACTGCCATGCTGCTATTAGCACGTCTGGTGCAACATGTACGCCCAGCATACGAGAGCAAGTTGAATATTGAGGTCGTTCACGTGTGGTGCGATAGTCAAGTCGCACTCAACTGGGTACATAGCAAGAACTCTCTGCCAGTTTATGTGCGGAATAGGGTAGATGAGATTAGGGCCCTATTGCCAGACGTTGCATATCATTATGTCAATACAAAAGACAACCCTAGTGATCTCATAACTAGGGGTATAACGGCTAGCCAGTTAATAAAGTCCGAGTTGTGGTGGCATGGTCCAAATTGGCTGCTCCATGAAAATGAATGGACGATATGGTGAGAGACTTCTACCACTGGAAACAGTGGCAGTTACAGCCCAACCAAATGAGCCACCGGGTCCAGTAATAGAGTGGGCAAGATTCGGTGACTATAATAAATTAGTCAGAGTTGTAGCTTGGGTGTTGAGATTTATATCCAATATCAAAGTTAAAGTAACGCGCCAACTCTGCAATAAGGGTCACAACATTAATGCTCGTGAATATACAGCAGCTGAAGTAACTTTGATCAAGTGGGTTCAAGCAGAAACCTTTTCCAATGAATTAGAATCTTTACATAGCTCTAATAAGTTAATAATGCCTAACTTAGTGCGTCAATTGAGGTTGCACCTAGATAATGACCTCGTCAGGTGTGAGGGTCACCTGTACTGGTCGGGTGTAACAGACGGCACAAACCGTCCTATACTTATGCCAGCAAGACATCACGTTACTGATCTATTGGTCATACGTGCACATAAGGAAGTAAAACACTACGGGGTCTCTCACATCATTTCGAATTTGCGTCTCACATGGTGGATATCCAGAGTTCGACAAGTAGCTCGACGCGTAGTGAGGAAGTGTGTGATATGCCAGAGACTAAAGGGTAAGCCTTATGCAACTGGACCAGCTCTGCCTTTACCTGAATGCCGTGTATAACACATCGAGCCTTTCCAAGCTGTAGGGTTAGATTACACAGGTGCATTGAAGACGAGAGAGCAAGATAAGGTCTATATATTATTGTTTACCTGTGCAACGTCTCGCGCGGTACACTTAGAATTATGTGACAATATGTCTAGCGAGGAAATTATGCTGGCATTTAGACGGTTTTGTGCACGTCGTTTATTCCCTCAACTAATACTTAGCGACAATGCTCCTACTTTTATCCAAGCATCTAAATACCTTAAGGATATGAGCAGTGATCCTACAATCATCACTTTTATGGGAGAAAGGAAGTGCAAATGGAGGTTCATTCCAGTTAGGGCACCTTGGTTTGGTGGAATGTGGGAACGGTGTGTCGGCATTGTCAAATCAGGACTGAGAGCGGTAGTAGGACGTACTTTATTGAGGAAGAGTGAGTTAATGGCAGTTCTCACTCGTGAATGATCGTCCGCTCACATATGTGTACACCGACCTGCAAGAACCACTGCCATTAACGCCAGCTCACTTACTATATGGTAAACCATTGACTGCATTTCCGTCTGATTTCCAGTCTCTCATAGAACTAGAGTATCCTTCGTTGTACTCTGAAGCAGCGGTGTCTAAGCGATACCAGTATATTTCGAGTGTAATCGAGGACTTTACAAAGAGGTGGATTGATGAATATCTGCTAGCATTGAGGGAAAGATGCATCAAACCCTCTGGTAGACCATCGGCACCTACTGTTGGTGAAGTAGTTTTAATGAGAGAAGATAGTCCTCGTTTGTACTGGAAATTAGGCCGCATGTTGGAGGTATAAAAGGGGCAAGACTCTGTAGAGCGGGTGGCACTATTGAGGACGGCCACTGGAACTACTGTTCGTCCTATCGCACGTTTGTACGCTTTGGAGCTCGTTCCGCATTGCAATCTGATGCTCCACGTGTTATTGCTGGGTCCGAGAATTCTCAAAGTGACGATTCACCCCTTACGGATGGTGATAAATCTCGGACCGGGACACGTCCCAGACGCGCTGACGCTGGCGCCGTTGATATGTGGCGTCAGAGGATAGCCTCTGGGCAACTTTAATTTAAGGTGGGGTTTAGGTTATTTTTTGTGGGAGGAGTGTATTGTGTAATACGATAGTGTAACAAAATTTCTGTACTAATGTACGTCTCTGTGACATCACTAGGTATACGACAGTCTAACGTTCGTTCCCATGGTAGGGCGTAGGACGATTAGATCGTGTATTATAAGATTGTAAGTAAGTTAAGATTTTAACTCCTTCAAACATATTAAGTCCAAATAAGTCCGAGGAGGCGCTTGACATAGCTTTTGGGTCTTGAATTTGGCTCATGAGTGTTGTCGAAGCCTTACATTTTTCTCTATTTCCATCCACCAGAATGCTGTTTATTGTGATGTATCATATGGCAATGGAAAGAGGAATATTTATAGTACATGATAAAACAAAACAAACTGTAAATAAATCGAAATATAAAAGTGTAAATGAGTCCGGAATACAATTATTTCCCATGCAATTGTCTTCGCACCGTCTTATCTCTAAATTGTGAGTGATGACCATATATTTGTTTTGCTCAAATAATAGTATTGTTTCTCCTCTTTCCAAATCTGAAAACAGAAATTGTTTATCTTCAATAGTTCTCAAGCAGTGACCGAAAAAAACATTGTTTTTGATTTATATGGTTTATAACATTTTCGATTTATTTCGTTGCTACGAAGTGTATGGTTTTAAATTTAGGCTGTATGAATACGGCAAATAATGCTGATGAGTATAAAACAAACTAGAAGTTCCTACAAAAAAAAAAAAATTGCGCTATAAATATTTGAAATGAAGAGCCAAAATGCGAATATTTACGCTTCACCCGTCTCTGTTCCGCCGATGCTAGCCGGGTTCCGAGCTGTTCCCCCACCTCGTCGTTGCGTTATTTGCTCGGATACCTATATAACTGTATATATCACCGGAATCGGGAAATTGTGCTCTTTCCAATGGTGAAAACCAAAATAATATAGCGTAATTGGTTTGTGAGCTATGCACAATTGTTTCTATGCATTGTTATTGTTATGAAAATATACGAGAATGTTTATACAGTTGAATATCTTTGCCACAATATACAACACTTTTATATAATTTTCCTTGCCAATAATTGTATAATGTTCAAAGAAGACATGTCAGTCATGAAGGTTGTCAATTTTACTTACCTGGTAGGGCCACAACCCTTTCCAACGAGAAGGGAAATGGCTCCTGGGTTGACACTGAAAAAACAAAATAAGAAAGCCAGGTTATCTTCAGGTAATAAATTCAGAAATAATTCTATTGTACACGTAACAAAAATAAAGTAATGCATATATACTGTATATATATGCATATATATATACAAGGTGTCAAACAAAATATAAAGAATGGTAAATGGTAATGGTAATGTATGTGTGTGGATATATTTACATATATATATATATATATATATATATATATATATATATATATATATATATATATATATACATATATATATACAAGGTGTCCAAAAAAATAATGGTAAAAACATTGTGTGAATGTGTGTATTTATATATAGCCTATATATATATATATATACAAGGTGTCAAACCAGAGAAATATGTGCAAATTTCCAAGCCACCCAAAGAGGTACTGCACTTGACTCGTTATTTTTTTAGAGTGGTTTCCCCAGGAGGCCTATATCCACTGTAGTTCAAATTGTAGTAGAAATTGAGTTGTGTTTTTTTTTTTTTTTTTTTTTTTTTGTATTATGATGATGGGTGAATGAAGGTGGGTGAATGAAGGAGGGCCCCGAACCTCTGAAGTGATGATTGAATGAATGAATTATTGAATGATTGAATGAATGAATGAAAGGGTGATAAAGGTGAATGAAAGGGTGATGAAGGTGAATGGAAGAATGCATAAAGACTGAATGAATGAATGGGTGATAGTGATTGGAAAGGAATAATGAAGGTGAATAGGAGAATGCATAAATGAATGAATGAATCGTGCAAAGATCCTGGCTATAGGATATCTGCATCGAGTTGATGGAACTTATTGAAGCAACCAGTGACATCGATGCAGAGGCAAACGAGGCAAGACTTGCATCGAAAGCTTGTGTCCTTGCGAATTTGTTCATTCGTGTAACACAGATGGCACCGCCTTCGCTTATTGTCAGTGATCATCTTGAGAATGTGTTCCAAGTTCCTGTTGTACCGGTCATGGTCCAGTACAACAGGACGTGGCTTGGAACCCTTTCCTCGAAGAGGACCTGTCCGACGGCCTCTTGGTGCCTGAGCCCTAGCTTTGACGTCCATTACTAGTGGACCCCGGTTGGCATCCATGATGGGTGCTTCCCGAGCGCCACCAGCAGCAGCAGCTGCACCCGGTACTACTGGTGCAGGGGGGTCAAGTGGTAGGACATCCACTTGCTCCTCAGCATCAGTAGCATCGTCTGATACTGGTGCCGCCTGGGGTGCATTCTCAGCGAATGCTCCCCCGACGGCAACAGCAGCAGCAGCAGCATCTGGACCTGGTGAGGTGGGGTGGGGTCATGAAGGAGTGCTCCCCCAACGTCTCCACCAGCAGCAGGAGCACCAGGAGGAGTGCCAGGATCATCAGCAGGAGCGGCTGGGGAGTCTGGATTGTCGTCCGGTGGGGGCGACCCAGCTGAGCTTCCGGAGGATTGCCGACGCCGCCTGCGTCGCCTGAGATGGGCGCATGGCTCATACTGACCTTCCGGCAAATCCTCTGCACGCCGGATGCGTCTCCCCGACAAAGGCCACTCTGCAGGGTTGAAGTACAACAAGGAACGGACTACGATTTCCTGGAACGCCAGCATAGTCATCTTCCTGCGGGGGTTGCACTTCTTGAAGAGTACGAAGGCATTGAAGAGGGCCATTTGGATGAAGTAGAATACGATCTTCTTCGTCCATTTGACCGTCCTTCGCTGGATGGGGTAGTACTGGATCATCTGATCGAAATGATCCACCCCACCCATGTGGCGGTTGTAGTCGTCAACACAAACGGGTTTCATGATGTTCTTGCGCCTCCGCTGCCACCTGCCTTGTACCTTCTTCTTGACAAAGGACTGCTTTGGTATGGTGCTCTGGTCATGGAAGGTGGACACCATATTGACAATCCGTTTGTCTTTCCAAAGCATCACTAGGGTTGTGCCGCTGTTCATCGCCTCTATTGCATCGTCTTCCAGTGTCGCTGCATGGGCAATGTCGCGCAACCGCTTCGGAGCCCCTCGTGCAAGCCTCAGGGTGCCACACACATAGATCTGGTGGTGTGTGAGCATGTGGTGGCACAGGTCAACTGAGTTGTAAAAGTTGTCCATGAACAACTTGTAACCCATGCCTTGCAGGGACTCCATTAAACCCTCAACCGTTCTCTGGAGAGTTTGACCAATACCGGTGTAGACTTGAAAGTCATACACGAAACCAGTCGTGGACTCTGCCAGGATGTACAGCTTGATGGCGTACTTCGTCGGCTTCATCGGGTTGTAGCAGTTGAATGAAAGGCGACCCTTCCACCCAAGGCAGCCTTCGTCGATGGACACCTTCCTCTCCGGGACGTAGGCAAGCTTGAAGCCAGCAAGCAGGTAGCGCATCACCGTGCGGATCTTCACTAGCCTGTCTTTGGTCTGCTTGATGACTGCCTTGCTGTTGAATGTGTGGAAATTGCTCAGCAAGGCTTGGAACTTGGAGACCTGCATGGTCTTGCGAAACGTTGGGTAATTATGGAGTCCATCATTTAACCAGTAGTGACGCACAGTGGGGAGTTTGTTCACACCCATGAGGAAGTACAGGCCAAGGAATTTGGCCATGTCCTCTTCACTGAATGTTGTCCAGAGAGAACCAACGAATAAGGCATATGCGTTGGTCTCACTCACCAGGAACCTGAGCAGTTCTCTTGTAAATAAGAGCTGGAAGAACTGCAGTGGTGTCACTGGTGTTGGAACCCGCAAGCCAGGGGTTCCAGTGAAAGGATCAACGTTGGGTGTGAACGGGTCTGAACTCCACTCGTGAACCTCAGCATACACGGTGGGGGGGCGTGGAGGTGCACGTGCTGGGAGAGCACCACGTCGTCCGTCTGGACGACGTATGTGACCTCTGCGGCCCCGGGGCCTACCACCTCGGCCCTTCATGGGCCCAGATTTTCGGCGGGGAGGGGTAGGGGGTGGGGGTTCGTCTTCTGCGGAAGACGAAGGGGGTGGGGGTGATGGTGGATGTGATGAGGGTGATGGAGAAGGTGCTGTGGTGGTGTCAGGCCGTGGGGGTGATGGTGGATGTGATGAGGGTGATGGAGAAGGTGCTGTGGGTGGATGAAGTGGGTCAGGAGGATGCCTTTGTGGAAGCTCCTCATCGATTGCCACAGCATTCTCGTTGTGCATGATTTGGCGATGTTCAGGCGGAACAAACGCCATGTAGCGCGCCTCGCTGCCCCCGCTGTTACCCAAGGAGATCAGCGAGGGGGAGGCTACGTTAGGAGACAGGACATGTGATGGCGGGGTGTTTAGACTACCCACCGGCAGGAGTGAAGCCAGGATCCGGGGGCAGTCTGAGATGTTGCTGGCCGGTGATTCTACGTGAGGTAACAAGGGACCGCCATGCAGGGTGCGTCATGAAGCAGGAGAAGAAAAAGAATAGAATGATGTGTGCAAGTCCGGGAATGGTAGTGGTGTGAAGCATTGAGTGGATGTTGATGGTTGTGGTGTGAAGACATGAGTGGATGTTGATGGTTGTGGTGTGAAGACATGAGTGGATGTTGATGGTAGGATGGGTGCTGGTAGAAGGGGTGTGGATAGGACGGGTGGGGATGGTTGAGGTGGGGCGATGTGTAGTGATGTACGGGGTAGGGGGACGGGTGTTGATGAGCGGCGAGGTAGGGCGATGGGTGTTGATGAGCAGCGGCGAGGTAAAGCGACGGGTGTTGATGAGCAGCGGTGAGG
Source organism: Paralithodes platypus (assembly GCA_032716605.1). NCBI lineage: Eukaryota > Metazoa > Arthropoda > Malacostraca > Decapoda > Lithodidae > Paralithodes > Paralithodes platypus. The sequence goes on along the minus strand of CM064489.1, from coordinate 33,844,350 downwards.
TAGGGCGACGGGTGTTGATGAGCGGCGAGGTAGGGCGACGGGTGTTGGTGAGCAGCGGTGAGGTAGGGCGACGGGTGTTAATGAGCAGCGGTGAGGTAGGGCGACGGGTGTTGATGAGCGGCGAGGTAGGGCGACGGGTGTTGGTGAGCCGCGAGGTAGGGCGACGGGTGTTGATGAGCGGCGAGGTAGGGTGACGGGTGTTGATGAGCGGCGAGGTAGGGCGACGGATGGAGGTGGAGGTGGAGTTTGTGGAGGTGGAGGTGGAGTTGGTGGAGGTGGAGGTGGAGTTTGTGGAGGTGGTGAAGGGTCGCCCTCGATGAGAATCCTCCTCCTCTTCCCCATGGGTGGTGGAGAATGGGTAAAATCCTTATCCGTCTCATCCGTCCACTCCTCTTCATCGCTCCCCATGTCGTCCTCGCTCTCACTCTCGCTGCTTTTTTTTTTTTTTTTTTTTTTTTAAGAGACAATGAACGGAGGAAGGAAAAACACAGATAACACAAAAAGGTCCATGTGCCTAAAGGCATCCTCCATTCATAAAATATTTGTAACAACTGGATTTAACACCTTACGAGCGGCCTATGCGGTTTATTTATGTGTACCGCACAGCGGGGTGTTTTTAGCCAAAATAGGGCTGTTTACGTGATCATTTTCATGCCTAAATAAGACCCAGAACGTAAAACAAGTACCTATCCCTGAAAGGGCATAAACAGAGCTTTCGAATGACACCATAACGATCCTTGTATGATGGATAGTTTTCTTGCAATAACCGTGCAACGCGAGTGCAAAAAGCAGGTAATTCGGTACTTTCAGTACATAATTGAGTATGTAGCGAGTGAGAGAGGGAGGAGGGAGCTGAGATTTGTGTCAGTAGGTTCGCCGCGGTGGTCTGGAGCAGTCATACGCTCGCTAGTCTCCTGCCACCACTTGTCTCTCTCTCTCAGCCACATTACGTGCTGAAATTGCCACTCGAGTTATGTCGAGCGCCGCCACATACTCCAGCTTTATTTAACTCGACTTATGTTGCTCGCCGCTAAATAAGGGTTAAACTTTTGTAGATTGTAAGTTTGTGGATAGCAACTCGAGGGAAGTGAATTCCAAAGAGTAGTAGTTCTAGGGATAAATGAATTTTTGATAAGCAGAAGTTCTGCATTGTGGAGGAGAAAGTGTAAATTCATGGGCTCTCTCAGCTGCCCTAGTTCTACGGGGAAAGATGTGGAGAGGCGGCACAATTGAAGCAAGTTCCTCGGAACAATTGCTGTGAAAATATCTGTAGAATAATGCAAGGGATGCAACGTTTCTTCGTATGGATTATGTAGGAAGGTCCTGTGTGATTGCAGGGTTATTGATTAATCTAATAGCTTTATTTTGAATTTTGTCCAACTGCCTCAATGCAACCACTCCACTTCCACTCCACAGAGGTGAACAGTATTCCATCTGAGAACGCACATGACTTTTATATATTATGGCCAACTGCTCGTCAGTGAAGAATTCTCGAACTCTGTACAGGAGTCCCAGCTTTTTAGAGGCATTCTTAGCAATGCTTCTAATATAATGTGTCCAGCTCAAGTTAGTAGTTAATGTTACACCGAGAATGTCAATACTAGGGGAAGTGGGAATATTTACACCATTAACCTCTGAAGTGCGCATGGGGGTAATTAGACACCTCTCCCTGTGCGCATGTATTTGAGGTGTTTCCGTCACTAAAATATTAATTGTACCATTAATAGCATTAATAGTTATCCATATGCGCCTATTATGGGTTGATTATAAAGGTATTAACCTGAAACAACAATAAAACGAGTGAAAACAGCGTTTGGATGGTCAAAATCGGAGATATAGCCCGCGAGTTGTATAATGTATGGGTGAGGCAGGCTGCTTTCCCGCCAATTTCCCCCAAGGCCACTGAGACACAGTCGATCGATACTCTCTCTCTCTCTTGCACTCGCTTGCCATCAGTGATGACAACACCCTGCTTGCAACTCGCTAATGTTAGCACGAAAATATACCTCAGAATAAGGGAATAACAGGGAAAATAGGTGATAACTGAAGGAGAGGAGGAAAGTGGGGAAGGAGGGGAGGTAGAGGACTGAGATTTTGCATGGCCCAGGGGCCAAATTTTTTTTTTTTTTTTATTTTATTTATTTTTTTTTTTTTCGATGTCAAAAGTTGATTTTTTTTTTCACTCACTCTTAAGAGTCTCCCCGCAGTCCGCCGGGGGAACTCTTAAGAGTCTCCCCGCAGTTCCCGGGTTAAAAAATATATGGGAGTCAGTGAGATTCTGTCGGTTAGAAAGTTGAATGTACTTGGTTTTCTGTGCATTAAAGGAAACTAGATTCTTTTGTCCCAATTCATTAATTCTAGAAAGGTCCTGGTTCAGAGAAATTGCAGTGTTTATTTTTGAATTTATAAGATCGGGTTGGGTGAAAGAATTGGTAAATGTGAAGGAACTGTGGAGTGTTGAGTCATCTGCGTAGGAATGTATTGGATTATGAGTGGTAGATATGAGATCATTGATATGAATGAGGAACAGAGTTGGGGCCAAAACTGATCCCTGGGGAACACCAGCATTTATTGAGTGAAATTGAGAATAAAGGCCATCTACCATTACATGTATTTTTCTGTTATGAAGATAAGAAGAAATTAGTGGAACTAATGATGCAAGGCCGTAGTGTGACATCTTCGACAATAAGGATTGATGCCAGACTCTATCAAATGCCTTTGATATATCCAGTGCTATTGTATGTGTTTCACCATGTTGGTCTGTAGCTTGGTTGATTTGATGCGTAAGAAAGCAAAGAATATCTGCAGTTGATCGACATCGTCTAAAACCATATTGCTGATTAATGTGTTATTCTCAAGATGCTTAATTATGTGATTATTTAATATAATTTCAAAGACTTTACCAAGAGTGGAGGTTATAGCTATTGGTCTGTAATTTGATGGATCTGAAGAGGCACCTTTTTTAGGAACTGGATGGATGTTTGCTTCTTTCCAGGGTACTGGGAAGCATGAGGTATGAGTACACAGACGGAAATTTTTTGCCAATACAGGAGCGAGCACCAAGGAGCAATTCTTAAGTACTATTGGAGGAATTTCATCTGGACCAGGAGCCTTATCTACTGACAGATTCTCCAAAATAGTTTGGACATGTCTGGTGTGGATCTTAAGTGAGGGAATTTCTGGCGAATGCTGGACATGTCCAGGATTGTGGCAAGGACGGAGGCCAGCTGGTCCTCCGGGATGGGGCGTTTCTTACTCATAGCTACCTCCTGTCGACTAGATGTGTAACTGATCTGTAGGGAGGGGGGGTGGGGGGGGGGGGGGGGGAGGGGGATATAAAAAGCAATACAAAACAGAAAAAAAAAAAAATATATAATAATAATATATATATATATATATAATTATATATATACTGTATATATATATATATATATATATATATGGGGAGGAGGGAGGGGAGGAGTATAATAAAAATATATAACTAGATACTAGCCTAGTAACATTTATATGGGGGCAGGGGGAGGAGGGGGAGGGGGAGGGGGAGGGGGAGGGGGGGAGGGAGGGGAGGGGGAGGAGGAGGAGGGGGAGAGAGGGGAGGGGGGAGGAGGAGGGGGAGGGGAAGAGGGGGAGGGGGAGGGGGAGGGGAGGAGGGGGGGGAGTAGAATAATAATAATATATACTAAATAGATACTAGCCTAATAATAATATATATTGTATATGGGGGGAAGGGGGAAGAGGGGGAGGGGCTATAATGGGGAGGGAAGGGGGAGGGAACATAACAAACATAAATACAAAAACACGAATTATATTATATTTATTATATATATATATATATAATATATATATATATATATATATATATATATATATACAAAATATATGGGGGAGGGGGAGGGGGGAGGGAGGGAGGGAGGGAGGGAGGGGAGTGGGAGGGGGGAGTAGAATAATAATTATATATAATAAATTGATACTTGCCTAATAATAATATATATTGTATATGGGGGGCAGGGGGAAGAGGGGGAGGGGGTATAATGGGGGAGGGAGGGGGAGGGGGGAGTAGAATAATAATAATATATAATAAATAGATACTAGCCTAATAATAATATCGAAGTGGCTACGGGACACCACCAGTGGTGTCACGCAGCCCAGCCAGTGAGGCTGGGCTACGGGACACCACCGGTGGTGTCCCGCAGCCCAACCTCACTGGCTGGGCTGCGTGACACTACCAGTGGTGTCTCGCAGCCCAGCCACACTGGGTAGGCTACGGGACACCACCACAAGTGTTTTCGTATTTATCGCCATATAATTCGGCCAATTAGACTGTTGAATTGAAATTCTTTGGATTATTATTTATATTATCATTAAAAACGTTGGACTTTATTAAATTATAATCCTACTTGTTGTATATACAGACCTATTCCACACTCAACTCCCTACGCCATACACACTCACACATACCTATTTATACATCTAACTAGGCTTATATATAGCCGTTATATATGTGTGTATATTCTTCGTCTTTCATATCCATTTTATAAGAACATATGGGAGTCTGCAGACAGTCGATTGGCCAAAACAAGGCAGATCCCTCTCACACCCAACCCATCTCGTTTATACGTTTAGCCTATCTAATTTTATTTTGAAACTCTCTATCGTTCTTGATCCCACAATGGCGCTAGGTAGCCTATTCCACATGTCTATTGTCTACATATCTGTTACCATTATGGTATAATCAAACAGAAGTAGTCATTCATACTTGCATAACGTGCTATAAGACAGCTTGACGACGTTCACAAGCACAAGTGCGTCAATGTGTGGATAGTTACATGTGTTTGTGTAAATGAATATGTTTGTGAATGTAATATAAAGTAATGCAAATACAGTATATGTGCGTAATGAATGTACGTACAATATGTGTGTGTGTGTGTGAGTGTGTGTGTATGTGTTTGTGTGTGTGTGTGATAGAGAGAGAATGAGAGTCATTCACATGATTTGTCTTTGTGAATGTGTGTTTGTGTTTGTGATTAGGAATGCGAATATGTATTTGTGCGTGTGGTTCTGAAAGAACATTAGAGTGTGGGTGCGATTGTGGGAGGGAATATCAATGTGTGTGTGTGTGTATTCTGATTGGAAATGTGAAGGCGAGTGTGTAATTGTGAATGTATGTTCGAATATATGTGCGTTGTCGAGTGGTATTCTAAAAGTGTGTGTGTGTGTGTAGATATATGAATATAAATCACCGAACTTGTTCGTCAAGGTGAATACACGCAATGCGAGTTAATGACATTGTGGGAAGGAATACGAATATGTGTTCCTGAATGATTTTGTGCGTGAAAATGTGAATGTGCATGAGTTTGTGTGTGTTTATATAGTGAATCAACATAGAAGATAATAGGTAACATTTCTCAATTGATGATCCATATATTGTCTGGTGATTATTGGCATCCAAATGTGATGTTTGGTTAATTTAGGATAGGGATTGTAATTGGTAAATCTATAGCATTATAAAACATATATATTGCTACCATGTGAGTGCGGCCGAAGAAGGTTGCCAACAAACAAACCCGCTGACCAACCTCAAGCTAATCCAGGTAATCCAGAAAATTAGCACCTACTTGTAAATTGTACCTCTCTCTCTCTCTCTCAAGAGAGAGAGAGAGAGAGAGAGAGAGAGAGAGAGAGAGAGAGAGAGAGAGAGAGAACCTTGATGTAGGAATAACTAGCAAAATCAGTAAATTTACAGATGACACTAAAATGGGAACACTCCAAATAGATTTAGACATATTACACAAATGGGTAGTAAACTGGCAGATGAAGTTCAATGTAGGTAAATGCAGTGTAGTAAAATTGAGTAAATCGATAGGAAATGCAGGATACAATTTCGATAACGTGGATATAACTAACTCAAATAATGAAAAAGACTTGAGAATCATCGTCAACTGTGATTTGAAACCAAGAAATCAATGCATCAGTGTTCGAAATAAGGCAAATAGAGTTCTTGGATGTATATCTAGAAGTGTGAGTAACAGAACAGCAGACGTAATCTTGAAATTTTATCTAGCGTTAGTGAGACTACATATGAATTATGCAGTTCAAAATTGGAGTCCCTATTAGAGAATGAACATAGATTCCTTGGAGAGAGTACAACTGAGAATGAAAATAATAATCTGTAATATTAGAAATCTTCCATATGAAGACAGGTTGAAGAAGCTAGGCTTACATTCGTTAGAAAGACGCAGAGTTATATATGATATGATAGAGGTGTTCAAGTGGGTAAGTGAGATACGCTAAATAAAGGGGATATGAAAGATGTACTGAAGATCAGCGATAGCTAGAAAACTCAAACAAATGGTTTCAAATGGGATACTTTTCGTTTCAAGAAATATAGGCAAATAGTGGTTTGGTAAGAGTTGTATGCATGTGGAACAGGCTACCTAGCGCCATAGTGGGATCAAGAACGATAGAGAGCTTCAAAATACAATTAGATAGACATATGGGCAAGATGGGTTGGGAGAAGAGGGATCTGCCTTATATACATATTGTCCATACTTAGTGTACTCAAACTAGTATGAACAGTCTCGATGTTACGTAATCTGGGTTGATGTAGCGTTACGTATCTTTCCGTAGTCTTAAGTTGAACGCTTCCATAACCTTGGTCGAACGTTCCATGATTGGGTAGAATATATTATTCTATAGTAGTATATGGGAAAGTATTGTAGGATTATAATTCCCATATATATATATGTGTGTATTATTTAAGATTGTTTATAAGTATCTCATTGTAGAGAAGATGGGATACATTTTCCATATGTTATGCGCGTGCGCGGTATGTCACGACAGAGACGAACATAACGCGCTCGCTCACTCTCCAACCAACCTTCGTCCCAGCTACACACGCTAAGCCTTCTTCCTATAGTTTCATAATCAGGTGTTTTCGCTTCACGTTCATCTCATACTCCATATAGTCACTAAATCATCATCTTTGTTACTTAGCACAACTTAACGTAAATATCTATCCTATCCTAGCCTATTGTAGCCTCTTTTCATACTTTGTTTACTATACTAACCACTTCCAGTTATCTAGCCTATTTTCCGCCATCCTCCAATCACCAGCTGAGTTCATCTAAGGGTAATTATATATTCTATATGGTTAATGTTTCTTCAATAATAATAATATACAGTCCACTTATCTAAATTAGCCATATAATTGGTCCTTCGACCTTTCACTAGTTTGCCCCCCCCCCCCCTTTTTGTGTTGGTGGTGGCCTAGCCTACGTGGTTATATTTTTTTGTGCCATATTTTCGTCTATCCCTCATGGCCCAGGGCTTTTGGCGTCATGGTGCCGCGGGTGGTGGGGTAGGGAAGATTATCCTGCGGTGGTTGATAGGCCTGCGTACCCAGGCCCAATTAGAAAGGTGGCAATTTTGGGCCACTCCTACGTCAGGGATTTGTACTTGGACCAAGCCGTCCACAGGCCTTTCTTTTCCGTGACTCCTCTGGCCGCCCCTGGTGCCCGCGTCAGCACCTTGAGATCAACAGTAGCCTGGGGTCAGTTTTTAGAGCTGAAGCCCGACTTGACCTTCTTGGTGATAGGAGGAAATGAGATAAGGAGCGGGGTCAGTCCGAGAGGGATTGCGGAGGGGATTGAGGTCCTAGCTGAGGAGGTGGTGCGGCTCTCGGGGGGAGAAGTCCGGGTGAGTGGGGTAGAGAAGCGACAGGCTCCACGAGGGGTCTCTACGGACGAGTTTAACCGCATCAGAAATGCGGTTAACCGATGGCTAAAGCGCCATATCCCCTTCACCCGGGAGCGCTATCAGTCAATGAATACCTCTGAGGCTGACTTCAGTCCCGACGGGGTACACCTCACGCACGAGGCATCAAAGCGTCTCTATTCGGAGATCTTGGCCATCTGTCGTCGGTGCTTTATGCAAGACGAATTTGCCATGGTCGCCAGGTCATACGACGAGATGTTTGCCCACCATGACGTTAGAGTTGATCAACAAAATCAGTATAGCCTGGATTAGTAAGCCTTCAAATCGGTACAGTATATTAATTAAATTTTGATTGTAAAACCTTTAGGCCCAAATTATATAACACTTGATTGGCACTAAGATTAAAATCATCCATACTGTATTGTATAATAATTTCAAAAGGTAAGGTTATTCAATTCTATATCAAATTTATACTGTCCAATAACTTCTTTATTAGATTCACATGTCATTCTAATTTATTCTCTCGTCGTGTGCCCTGGAGGCGGGGTACTATGATAGCTGATAGGCTGAGTGTGTGTTAATCCAACTCAAAACTTTTTTTCCTTGTGACTTCTTGAGATGAATTTTCTTGTGTATAATTTTCACATTTATTAAATTAATAATATAGAATTAGCGGTACCCAGTGAGTTTAGCCTGTTTCAATTACCCTATAGGCTCACACTCTTCTTTACTTTATTATAACTTTAAACGGTACTGCTCTTTTTGACATCTGGAGACTTTTGGCCTATACTGTATTGTACTAAATTTCCCGCCCGACTTTTCTTAACTTATGGCGTAATGAATCTATAATTTCATAACTATTACGTAAGGAGTTAAATTGAAAAGCTCCAGATTGCTTGTCTACATAGCGCACAATTCTTATTCCGCATTTCATGAGGGTGTTTTATTTTCGGCTCACGATTTAATTTGATTTCTCGGAGTACTGTATTGTTAGCCGCAACTTATTCGGTCTGGCATTATTAGTTTGATTTAACGTAATTAGAATTCCTTCCTGTATAATCATGGCTAAAAGTGTACAAAAGCGTCGGGCTGGACTTAAGGGCTCTTTGACGGTCTTGACCTCTGATATTGACGAATTCCTTGATTCGGCGTCTAGAGTGGAGGTGGAGGCCAGGTTGCTCAGTATTCAAAAGCAACTTGACAAGTATGAGGTCACACAGGAGGACCTGGCCGACACTTGCGAGGACGCCGAGTATATCGAGGTGATCAGAGAGGATACCCTATATATGGAGGGCATACAAGTAATCGTTGCCACACTGAAGGGGATCCTGATTACAGAGGTCAAGAAGGAGGTCAGGAAAGAGCCAAAGAAATCCGCAGTCAAATTACCCCATCTTACTCTCTCAAAATTTGAAGGTGATGCCACCATGTGGTCGGGATTTTGGGAGATGTTCAAGTGTACCATCCATGACAATCCCGACCTCACAGATATACAACGCTTCACCTATCTAAAGGGTCAGCTTCAGGGTGATGCACATAAGCTAGTCGAAGGATTCATAATCGAAAGTGCAAGCTATGCCCCAGCAATTGAGCTCCTGCAAGAGACATATGGGCATCCAGATCGAATCAAGGCAGCTTATGTTACCAAATTCAATCAATTAGTGTCACCCAAACACCAAACAGCTGACCTGAAGGACTTCTATGCCAATACAGAGAGTGTGATGAGGTCAATCATTAGCCATGGTATTTGTCTGGAGGAATTTTGTGTGGTGACTCTTGTCAATAAGTTACCATCACCACTAAAAGAAACCATAAAACGGGAAATGGGAGACTCGAGCCTGGATTATAAGAAATTCACTCATTGCCTCCAGGCTGAAGTGTACAATATGGCGGGTCAAGACAGAGTAGGGGGTACACCCATGGCTACGGCAACATTTACCGCCCAGAGTGAGTACAGGAAATTCAACTGTGTTCTGTGTAGTGGCACCAATCATTTATGGTACAAGTGTATGAAGTATAAGACAGGGCCTCTTAAAGTTAAAAGAGCCCGTCAACTACGTCTCTGCACTGGGTGCTTGTCAAAAGACCATGGCCATTCGGGTTGTACTAATCCTAACATAAGAAGCTGCAAGTTTTGTAAGGGCAAACACTTTCATTCCCTGTGTACACAAAAACAAGGGAAAGAAAGTAGACCAGCGGAGGATAACACCAAGAGAGAGCATACTGCTGCTACTTCAACTACAATGTCCGTTGCCACAGGTAAAAATACAGTAATCTTGCCCACCGTACAGCTGCCGGTAAAGGGTAAGGATAATAATTGTGTTAAAATCAGATCGCTACTTGACCAATGTTCTCAGAGGACCTTTGTGAAGTCTTCTGTTCTATCCTCCCTTTCCTACATTTCTAAAGGAACTGAGGAGTTATGTCTTCACGGATTTACCGGGAAACAGGCCTCTAGGGAATATAATGTTGTGGCACTGCAATACAAACACAGAGGTAAATTTCATCATCTAGACGCAATAGTGGTTGATGAATTGCCAGACCATAAAGGTGAAATTAACCTAAAGTCTAAACTGGTTAGTTTACAAAGTAAAGGCATAAAATTAGCCGATCCTCACGCAACGGACACAGATCAGCTGGAGCTGCTCATCGGAGCGGATCACTACTACGATATAGTGCGACCTGGGTATAAAAGGTCAGGTAGCCTAATTCTGCTTCCTACCAAGTACGGATACGCCATCAGTGGTTCATATGTGACACAGCCTACAAGCTCCAGCACAGAAGTAATTACTGTATTGAAAGTAGCAGTAACACCAATGGACGAATACATATCCACTGGCAATATTCCACCATGCAAAAATGACTTAAATGTTTTGTGGGAATTAGATCATATCGGGATAACCCCTAAGGAATATTCACTGGTTGAGCGTCAAGCACTATCGTCGTACGAGGATACCGTTACCTACGATCCCGACAGCCAACAGTATAAAGTGAGACTGCCCTGGAACAATTCCAAGGATCAGCTGCCATCTAACAAGGGTTTGGCCATAGGCCGTCTTCGGGGACTTCAGAAAAGATTCCTCAAGGAGCCTGACTTTTGCGAGGAATACTCAAAAGTCATAAAGGAACAGGTGTCCCGGGGTTTTATTGAAGAGGTGCCTTTTGATAAATCAGATACCGGGCATTACTTGGCTCATCATGGTGTAGTCAAGGAGAGCAAAACTACGCCAGTGCGTATTGTCTTCGACTGTTCCGCCAAGATGAGTGAACGTCATCCTAGTCTTAATGACTGCCTGTACACTGGTGCCAGATTTGGCGCAGGTTTTGCTTCGGTTTCGACTCGGTAAGTATGCCTGGGTGTCTGATATTGAGAAGGCATTTCTCATGTTAAGACTCCATGAAGACGACCAGGACTATACGCGATTTATGTGGCCCAAGTATCCGAGGCAACTGGATTCTCCCCTAATTTGTTACCGGTTCCGGGCAGTTTTATTTGGAGCGACTTGTTCCCAATTCCTTTTAAACGCCACCATTTTGAAACATTTGTCTTATGTCAGTGCAGATCCGCAGATTATTCATCAGATTCGGTCAGGGTTATATATAGACAATTTACTGGGTACAGGAAATGAAGAAGATTTCCTGGTTGATACCTACGCTGTAGTCCGAGAGATTATGAATGACGCCCATCTACATTTGCGTGAATGGGCGACTAATAATTCTGTTTTGCGGACTGTACTGCAACGGGATGGTGTGGCGGCTGTACAGCAGGAACATGTTAGAGTGCTTGGGTTGTTTTGGAAAACGGACACCGATACCCTCTCATTCGGCGTTCAGTACACGCAATATTCACAGATTACAAAACGAATTTGCTTGAGTATGACAGCTAAACTTTTTGACCCCTTGGGGATAGTTCTACCGGTGTCGATCAAATCGAGATTATTCCTTCAGCAATTATGGAGGATAAAATTAGGATGGGATGAAGTTTTGACTGGCGATCTGGTTCAGGAGTGGAATGACATTATTTCGGATCTTCGTCTCTGTAAGGGTTTTAATTTTCCTCGGAGAGTTGTCATGGACCATCCTGTTTCCATTCATGCCTTCTCAGACGCTAGCAAGGTCGCGTACGGCACCGCCATATACTTTGTTGACACAAGTGGCAGCCGTCTCGTCATAGCGAAGGCGAAAGTCGCCTCGATCAAATCCCTTTCCATCCCAAAATTAGAGCTGACTGCAGTTCTGTTGGCTGCTAGACTCGTTCACTTTGTAGAGGAAACTTTTAAAAATTTGCTAAATGTCTCGGAGACAGTTGTATGGAGTGACAGCCAAATTACGCTCTACTGGTTACATAGCCGTAAGAAGCTACCAGTGTACGTCACCAACCGTGTCGACGAAATTCGTACCCTGCTCCCAACCGCACAGTTCCGGTATGTGTCTACCAAAGAGAATCCAAGTGATTGCATTACTCGTGGTGTCTCTGCTAAATTTCTCAAATCTTCTGCGTTGTGGTGGAATGGCCCATGCTGGCTTAATGATCCCAACGAATGGCCAGAGAATATAGATTTGAGCGAGCAACACACTGCTATTGTGGCACCGGTAATTGACTCGGTGCCTGACGAAGACACACGGTTATGGGAGTGGGATAGATTCAGCAGCTATGAAAAGTTACAACGTGTTACAGCATGGGTGATACGATTTGTAGAAAATGTAAAAGCAAAAATTAAAGGCACACCGTCCACAGGTAGTGCTTACCTCAATGTGAAGGAGATCAGAATTGCAGATCAATTATTACATAAGCTCTGTCACAAGAAATATATACGCAGGAATATAAATTACTGGTTAAGGGAACAAAGTCTAGGAATAACCTGATCAACCAATTGGGCTTACACTTGAAGGGAGACTTGATACATTGCGGAGGCAGATTACGATTGGCAGCCCTCTCTGAGGCAAGTAAGTATCCAATACTACTGCCCCCCAATCATCCCTTCACCCATCTTATCATCGATAGGTGTCACCGACTCTGTTGTCATTATGGGGTTGGTCATATAGTCACCTATGTAAGACAACGATGGTGGGTGCCTAGAATCAGGCAGGTGGTCAAGAAAGTCCTTCGCAAATGCTTAAAGTGTAGAAGAGTACAGGGAACACATTATGATCCCGTCGGAATTCCTCCCTTACCAAACCTGCGAACTACCCCCAGTGACCCTTACAAAGTCACCGGGGTTGACTACAGTGGAGCAATCGCTGTGAAAGATTCACCCAATCTTAAGGTGTATATGATACTTTTCACTTGTGCTGTTACCAGGGCAATTCACCTGGAACTGGTCACCAACCTCACTTGTGATAGCTTCCTACATGCCTTCCGAAGATTCTGCAGTAGACAGGGATATCCACGTATCATGCTGAGTGACAATGCAAAGACTTTCATAGGGGCATCTACATATCTCAAAGAAGTGAGCAACAATCCTAAGATTCAGACCTGCCTAGCGGATGTAAAATGCGAATGGCGTTTCATTCCCGCCAGAGCGCCTTGGTTTGGCGCCATATGGGAGAGAGCCATAGGCATCGTGAAGGCGGGTCTGAAGAAGGTGTTGGGTAGAGCTCTCATCTCGATTGAGGAACTCAACACCATTCTCTTGGAGATTGAAGCCACCGTAAATGATCGCCCTCTATACTATGCTTCTGGTGATTTGGAAGACCTTACCCCAATCACACCCTCAGTACTGGTACGTGGATACAGACTGCGGGATCTTCCTGAAGAGCATGACGTGGATACTATGGAAGATCCAGACTACATAAGTAAGGAAGTGATATCGGCCCGCTACAAATACATTCGTAAATTATCGCGAGATATTTGGCATCGCTGGTCAACAGAATATCTGGTGACTTTAAGGGAAGCGCAAAGGAATAAACTAACACCATTAAAAGGTCATTGGCCTAGGGTAGGGGACGTGGTAACCATCCATGAGGAGGGCCCGCGCGCATTTTGGAAATTGGGTCGGAGAGAGGAGTTATTACCAGGTCGTGATGGTGAGGTTCAGGTAGCAAAGGTTCGCACCAGGACTGGAGTAATCACACGGCCAACAGTCCGACTATATCCTCTTGAGGGTGACCTCGATCGCAAGGACACCCCCTCGGATCAGTTATCCATTGAAGTCCCCTCTCTGGCTTCTACTTCGGCACAGCCTGTTGACGCGTCTGGCGAACGCCCATGTCGACAGGCAGCCCAGATATCCTCCCAAGCTTGGCGGGATAAGATTGCCTCCGGGCAAATCTAATCATGTAAATTTTGTATATTTTCTGTTGGTGGGAATATGTCCATACTTAGTGTACTCAAACTAGTATGAACAGTCTCGATGTTACGTAATCTGGGTTGATGTAGCGTTACGTATCTTTCCGTAGTCTTAAGTTGAACGCTTCCATAACCTTGGTCGAACGTTCCATGATTGGGTAGAATATATTATTCTATAGTAGTATATGGGAAAGTATTGTAGGATTTTAATTCCCATATATATATATATGTGTGTATTATTTAAGATTGTTTATAAGTATCTCATTGTAGAGAAGATGGGATACATTTTCCATATGTTATGCGCGTGCGCGGTATGTCATGACAGAGACGAACATAACGCGCTCGCTCACTCTCCAACCAACCTCCGTCCCAGCTACACACGCTAAGCCTTCTTCCTATAGTTTCATAATCAGGTGTTTTCGCTTCACGTTCATCTCATACTCCATATAGTCACTAAATCATCATCTTTGTTACTTAGCACAACTTAACGTAAATATCTATCCTATCCTAGCCTATTGTAGCCTCTTTTCATACTTTGTTTACTATACTAACCACTTCCAGTTATCTAGCCTATTTTCCGCCATCCTCCAATCACCAGCTGAGTTCATCTAAGGGTAATTATATATTCTATATGGTTAATGTTTCTTCAATAATAATAATATACAGTCCACTTATCTAAATTAGCCATACATATCTCTCTTATTGATACCTTTCATCCACTTAAAACACCTATCATTATTTCCTCTACATATTCGTCTATCTAGCAATATGATAGCAATATTAACTAATAAGTCAGTCAGTCACAACTAATAATTATTATAATGTTTATAACACACACACACAAACACACACATTATATTATATAATTATATATATATATATATATATATATATATATATATATATATATATATATATATATATATATATATATATATATATTATATATGTGTGTGTGTGTATTAGAATATACAATGGGTGAAGCATTAGAACAAAAATAGATTATTGGTGAGTGGGAGGAGTATAGTCTGTGCTTAGAGGACCAGGTGGATCCTCTAATCACATTTAATTGGTACCATTGACTGCCTTAGTCCTTTAATTACAATTTATACTCCTCCCATTCCCCACTAGGCCCCTACCTCTTTTCTTAGTTGATACAATTTCTATATTTACATGAATATTTAATAGTGGATGCTAACGTGCTATTAAGAATATGTACGTATTGTATGTATGAATGTACAGGTATGTATGTATATATTATATATATATATATATATATATATATATATATATATATATATATATATATATATATATATATATATGGGTAGAGGAGGAGGTAATTAGTTAAAAGTTACTTAACTATAACTGTAATGATATTGGAGTTGGACATTATTTAATTTATATATGTACTTTGGCACATGTTGCTTAGAAGAGGAGTACAAAGGAGTACAAAGGAGGAGAGAGAGAGAGAGAGAGAGAGAGAGAGAGAGAGAGAGAGAGAGAGAGAGAGAGAGAGAGAGAGGGAAAAAAAAACATAACATAAGAACAACCTAAGATAATGGGAGTTTGCAGAAAGCTAATTGGCCCATACAAGGCAGATGCCTTTCACACCCAACCCCTCTTGATTAGAGCAATGCCCATATTCACCTTATTTACTAATACTATTTCAAACTATCTTGGTAATAAATCAAGCACTTGATGTAGGTCCTAGAACAAACTATTACCATATGAATCCATATATTTAGTCTAAAAAAATCCTCTATGGTGTTATCCTAATGCCCTATTTATTATTTATAATGGAGGTTGGGTGTGAGTGGAATCTGCCGGTTGTTGTCCAGTCGGCGCTCTGCAGACCCCCATCTTCCCATGTTGACCTCTGATCGTTTTGGTGAGGTCAGTCCTCATGGTGTTAGTGAGTTGGGCCTATCATTAGGCCTTATAATTAGTGTTGGGTGTGAGAGGGATCTGCCTTATATGAGCCGATCGGCTTTCTGCAGACTCCCGTTTTCTTATGTTCTTATGTTCTTATATGTAAGTCCTAGGACCTTACACATGATAGAAATCTTCCTTACGTATTCAAGTTCAGTGATAGCGAAAGAACTCGAACAAATGGTTTCAAATTAGATATTTTTCGTTTCAGAAAAGATATAGGCAAATATTGGTTTGGCAACAGAGTTGTAGATACTGTAGGTGGAATAAGCTACTAAGTGTTATAGTGGAATCAAGAACTATAGAGAACCTGACCATGGCAGATATATATATATATATATATATTATACAACACACACACACATACACATTTTCATTTACAAGTGGACAAGGATTCACTATTAAAAGCACCTACCCTGCCATGTATAATTCTACTCACAAACATACAACCACGTGCTCACACACACACTTACACAAACACACCTTTCTATTCACAATCACAGAAACATTTCGTACTTTCATTCACAAACCCATTCGTAAATATTTCCATCCACACCAGTACCATTCATTTGTACACACACACACACACACACACTGAAGAATCACAATTTCCCAAGCTTGGAGGAGAAGACGTGTGAGGGGTATATAACAACGATTGACAAAGACTTTGTTGTGAGGTAACCTGGTAGGATCAAAGGGCATGTGTTTATACTAAGCAAAAATAGATGGAAATACGATATGAACAAATTTAGCTATAAAGTCAAGCTTTGTATACGTGGAACACTTGTGGTGGTGTCCCGTAGCCTACCCAGTGTGGGTGAGCTGCGGGACACCACTGGTAGTGTCACGCAGCCCCGCCAGTGAGGCTGGGCTACGGGACACCACCAGTGGTGTCCCGTAGCCACTTCGTAATAATATAATATATTATTACGAAGTGGCTACGGGACACCACCAGTGCTGTATATGGGGGGCAGGGGGAAGAGGGGGAGGGGGGTATAATGGGGGAGGGGGAATAATAATAAAAATACAAAACATACAGTATATACAAGAGATCAAGTGACTGTCTGGGGAAGGGTCACTCAGGTCCAGGTATCCTATTGGGAGGTGTGAAGCCAAGGGAGTGGTATTCGAAGGTGTGAAAACCACCACAACTACCATCACCACCACCACCACCACAACTAACACCACCACCACAACTAACACCATCACCACAACTAACACCACCACCACAACTAACACCACCACCACAACTAACACCACCACCACAACTAACACCACCACAACTACCATCACCACCACCACCACCACAACTAACACCACCACCACAACTAACACCACTACCACAACTAACACCACCACCACAACTAACACCACCACCACAACTAACACCACCACCACAACTAACACCACCACCACAACTAACACCACTGTGTTGACAGAAATGTGGAGGCATATATATACAGTATATATATATATACATGTATATGTATAAATATATACATGTAAGCATATGTATATATAAGAATAGGGGGAAGGCGAGGAGAGGTGGGGTATAGGGGAAAAAAAAAAAAAAAAAAAAAAAAGGCTACCCCTAAAAACAAATATATATATATATATACAAAAATATATATATATGGTATATATATATATATATATATATATATATATACCGGTATATAATTATATATAATTATATATATATACCAGTATATATATATATATATAATTATATAATATATATATATATATACAGTATATATAAATTATATAATTATATATAATTGTATATAATAGAGTTTGGGGTGGGGGACATTTATAATACTAATGTTGGGTATAATAATAATAATAATAATAATAATAATAATAATAATAATAATAATAATAATAAATTATAATAATATAATAAAGCAAAAATATAAATGAAATACATCTATAAATATTCTATTATGGGTGATCCCATACACAGGAATAACAGGTATAATAATAAATAATAATAATACAAATAATAAAATAGGCCTAAACACAAAAATAATAAGAATACTAAAATGGTGGTGGTGGTGGTGATTGTGGTGGTGGAGATGGTGGTGGTGTTGACACCAATAGGATTGGGTTCATTTTCTGACCTGACCCACGGTCAGAAAAGTGACCTGACCCACGGTCAGAAAAGGGACCCGACCCTATTGGTGTCAACACCACCACCATCTCCACCACCACAATCACCACCACCACCACCATTTTATTATTCTTATTATATTTGTGTTTAGGCCTATTTTATTATTTTTATTATAATTATGTATTATTATACCTGTTATTCCTGTGTATGGGATCACCCATAATAGAATATTTATATTTGTATTTCATTTATATTTTTGCTTTATTATATTATTATTATTATTTATTATTATTATTATTATTATTATTATTATTATTATTATTATTATTATTATTATTATTATTATTATTATTATTATTTATCTTTTGGCTGGTAAGTCCCATAAGTTAGATGTACATGTGGAAACATCTTGCAAACCCCTAGCGTCCCTGTGAGGGCCCCGTGGGGGTAGAAAGAGTCAGTTTCTTCCCAGCAGCCAGCCTACTAGGTGGGTGTGCACGGCCCTTTAAACCAAGGGGCCTCCATTTTGCCCAGCCTGGCTGGTATTACCGCCAAGGTGGTGGAGCCCACGAGGGGCCATGGTTTTTGCCTATACGTTTCGCTTGTTTGTGGATCACTTTTATATAATATCAGTCAATTATATTGCTATTTATCAGTTCAAGTAGTGTATCTTACTTGTATTAGTGTTTCTTAGTGAACAAACTGTCATTACTGGTCGAGCATATGTCGCCATGCTCCCTCAGCCCTGTGCAATTTTGCTCGATAATTTAGTGGTGGAAAGTGCTTGGGGGGTAAGTTTTGTATTGGCAAAAGCACTCTACATATACGGCTTGGTGGCCACGAGGGAATCTCAGCAGTGTGAGTAAGTACAGTCAACATTTTGATGTCACCACGAGTAGATGGAGGTGGTGGTGGTGGTGGTGATGGCCACGCGTAGGTGGAGGTGGTGGTGGTGTAGGTTGTGGTGGTCGTGGTGGTGATGGTCGTGGTGGTGATGGTCGTGGTGGTGGTGATGGTCGTGGTGGTGGTGGTGGTCGTGGTGGTGATGGTCATGGTGGTGGAGGGGGTGGTGGTGGTGGAGCGGTGGTGGTGGTAGTGGTGGTGTTGACACCACCAATACCAGAAAAAGTTATTACAGAGACAATTGAAATGGTAAAGGACATAATTTATATTTAGGATTAAAATATTGATAACTTAGAGTAACGTTAACGTCCTAAATTTTATTTATCAATATTTGAATTATAAATATAAATTATGTCCTTTACCATTTCAATTGTCTCTGTAATAACTTTTTCTGGTATTGCATTTTTAGTTGAATTTTCTGAGAGTTCCTGATATTTTGGCTTTCTTTGCCCACATTATTTTATTTTCTACATGTTTGTAAATATTGTGTTCACTTCTGCTTTATAGACCTGAAGATGGACGTAGAGATGTCCGAAACGTAGTCGACTTAATAAACTTCTGCCTGCAAGATGTTTGTCATAACCCTGGTCCTGTTATTCCTGTATATATATATGTGCGCTCAACTGTCTCTGTGGGTTCTTTGTCCCCGTGCAGCTTCTTACTCTGTATTGTATAGGGGCATAGTGCCCCCATGCATCTAGTACTGTTCACATGTGTTTGGAAGATCAACCCATACCGCACTTCTCGAAAAGGTAGAGTCAGAACCATTTCATCTCATCACCTCACCTTTTCTCACTAATTCCTTATAATCGTTTTCTACACGCCGCAGTTTTAAATTTATCTCACTCTTCTACCGCTATTCCGGTGATCAATGATCTTCAGAGATCTTTCAGTGAATATCCTCTCCCTAACGGAGAGTGGGTGGCACCTGCCTTTCAAAACACTCCCACCTCTATTCTGTTCAACTGTCAAACCCATGATTGGAAACATTTTCTCAGTCTCTGTTTTACTCAACAAGCAAGCTTTGCAAGTCTCTCCCTCAATCTGTGTTTTCCTCATCCTATGCCTTATATTGTCTCAAGCTCCGTGTGTCAAGACATTTGGGCTCTAATGTACCTTGATTTGGCTCTCTGTACTCTTTCAACTTTGGGGGAGACACTTGTTACACTTGCCTTTAGTCTCCTTCATTCACATAGAAATAAACATATTTTCTTTTTCCCCTATATTAATCAAAAGCCTTTCCCGACTTTTCTTCAAGCTAAATTTATACATTTTTCGGTAGTAGATCTCCATGCCTAAGGCCGACTTTATCTAATCTGCAGGTTTGCTATCGGTCACCCAGAGAAAATGGACCCCCTCATGGGATTAAATGTCTTAAAATCTCCAAAACAAATTGGGTGAAACATTTTAAAGTCGCTAAACAAATGGGGCGGCGAACCAAGGGTACTCCAAACAGACACGCACAGTTACATAGGTTTAATTGAAAAGCGTTGGCACAAGGACAATTTATATTGAATACCCTGACTGAGTAAAAGGATTCAACAATATCAAACATTGAACTGCAGGACAAAATATGAATACAACACGAAACCAAGAACTAAAGTTAGAGTTGATGAGATTCACTGTTAAAAAGTATATGGAAACAGTATATACAATTGTTGGGTATGTAAATAGCGAACTACCATTCTATGGTAATATTAAAATGGACTCATTACTACCAATATACCTTTGGTGATGGGCTGGTCTATCAGAGTGAGAACTGAGCGATCTCTGCCATACCCGTAGCTTACTCTGACTGTTCCTTTTACTTACATATTTTCTAGATCTCAAGTGACGGCGTCTCTTCCATGGATTGACCTCCCAATCTACCAAGATTGGAAGCCAAAGCGTCACATTTTTCCTTTGCCCCTCAACTTTCTCTTCATAATTGCTGAGGGGCACAGGGCCCTGGGTGGGACTTTGGTTTCCCGGGCGTTTCCGCACCCTCCTCAGCTCCCCGCCATGGAGTGGCTTCGGTCACCCAGGCTTTATTGTGGTCGGCAGGGAGAGTTCTGTGGGGGCGCGCGGTTATGGCCTTGGCATTGCTCGGGGCCTTGGGGCTGTTCGGCCAGGTAGCTTGGAGAACAACAACACCAACAACAACCAATATATCTTTGTAATGGTATATCAATTTAATAGTGGCCCCTCCATCATTGACGATATGCCTATTACTATAATAGTCTCCCTTCAAACGCCGCGTCGCCAGTTTTGAATCTACCGCGCGGGAGGACAGGGAGTACAACTTCATAAGCGCAACGCGTATTCTCTTATGGAATCGTCTTTATGATTGGGTACTCGCGACGAAAAAACTTTGTAAATAATAAAAAAGAAAAATTAACTTAATAATTGCTATACTCAAGCTTCCCAATGCGTGGAGTTCTTGCGAGTGGATTCCTGATGGTGGCCCTCTAGCGTCTAAACTTCCTTCCACCTCCTGCGTCTGCTACGTGTGGGTGGGTTACACTGTGCTCCGGCTTCATTCTTCGTTCGATTAGTTCTAGTGAGTCCTTGCTCATTCGTATACATCTTAGTTGTATTGAACATGTTTTTAGATTACCTAGCACAGACTACCCCATTGGTACGTCTGCAGGAGGTGTGTAAGTTAGGGTACTATTGTAACAGGCACCTACGTGTCCCCAGGATCATTGCGCCATGTTTGTTATTGTATGTGTCGTGTTGTGCCTTTAGCTTTTGATAGTTATTTAGGAGGCTACCATTGCAAGTTTATGCTTCAGGCCATCATTATGAGGTAGATGCATAGTTTTTTCTAGCAGGTGCTCCAGTTTAAGGGTTGCCACACGTTGTGTGGAATCTTCTAGAGTCCGTATCTGCGCTTGGGCCCCTATCGCGGGCCTCTTTTCCCCGTGCTGCTGCGGCTGGGTCTTCGGAGCATCGGGTTGCTCATTATTACCAGTTTTTGCCCACGATTTATGTATTAAATGTGAAAGTGCCTTGATCGCTCAAGAGGACTATGGGTGTCTAAACGGTGTGCCGTGTGCTCTGAGTTACGAGCGGCGATTTTTGATAAGAGAGATTTGTTTTGCTTAGCAGCCTTGAAAGAGATCAAGTCAACATTTAACGCTTATGCGAAAGACACTGCTCATAAAGCTCTACATTGTGATGACGAGGAGCTCTGGGAACACCTCGTAATTAAATCTCCATTAGTTAAGCCAGCTCCGGCGAAGTCAGTCAGAACCAAAGTTAAATCTAAAGTACTATCCAAGCAGGTAGTGACAAGTAGTGAAAGTGACACTGCCGAGCCGACCCCACCCCCCGACCGATCTAAGAGGAGACGGTCGCCTTCACCAAAGCGCAAATCTAGATCACGGTCTACATCTCCTAGAAAGCAAGCCCGACATTCTTCCGCCGAGTCCTCGAGGTCGACGAAACGCCGGAAGGAGGGTTCTGCTTCCTCAACGCCGTCCACTTCCAGTCATTTAAGTGCACGTACGGTTATTTCACAACCGCGTCCCCAGCCAATACCGGGGTCGCGGCCACCTCCCTCCACTCCTACCTCCTTAACATCTAACGTCCAATCTGACGGCCCGGAGATAGGAGCGGAGGGGATGGAGTCTAGTCACAGGGATGAACAAGAGTGAGCCACAAGAGTTTACATTCGCCATTCCTAAGTTAAGTTATGTGCCACGTAAAGGTCTCCCGGTTAACAGAGTAGAGTGTTAGCGGATCAGTACAGGGGTTCTCCTTCTTGCTCATATCAAATATTTGATAACCCTCAGGTGATACAAGAGTCCCAGCCACCCGCGGCACTATGCCGGGGGACCTGGAGACAATCAGAACCTTCACAAGTTAACGTTCAAGACAGGGATATTGACCAAATAGATATTATACCCTCGTCAGTCCCAGATTTAGTGTGGCCACTGCCGGAACAATTTACTAATCCCCGGCCGCCAACACCAGAAGTGATAGAACTACCAGGTGAGCCGGAAGACATAAACTTGTCCTCAGCTCGACCTATTAATGTTAAAGTAGAGTCAGAAGGTGGGTCTCACAGTAAGTGTGTAACTACTGAAGAACTACATGATATTCTCCACAGAGTAATACAACAATATCAGATTCCTTCTTCTCAAGCTCCTTCCACTAGCACAGCGGTAGTTCCCCCACTTGAGTCTACGGTAAGGCTGTTACATCCCTCAGGTGTTTCACATCCCCATTCCTCTTTGCCATCGGTTAAACGTTACTCCGGCGACTGCCACAGCTATTAGCACGACAGTGCCGGCCTCCTTGACTACCACTAACGTCCGTGTCATTACAGATGTTACTCCTCCCCCTCTTGATAAACCTCCACAAAGAAAAGGCCCTATGCCTCTTCTTTATGGACCGGATTGCTCATGGGTTCAGTCAATTCCTCAGAAACCGCACCTGGCACAAGCTACCGTATCGGGGGAACTTTCGGTACCTAGTGATTGGACCATTGAGGTCTATAAGAGTAGAAAATTAAGAGCTAAGGATGCCCAAGGTAGGTTACTAGATGTCACCATTAAGGCCATCCCATCTGTTTATGGCGCTGATGTCTTTGTGTATTCGGCCTCACCGGCGATACCTCCGGCCTCATCTGCAAAACTATTTGCCGACTGGTCTAAGAATGACGGCGTAAATTATATGAAAGCTCTACATGCACTTACGCCGGAACTGGATACAGTTCCGGCACTAGATCAAACAAACACACCAGTCTTGCAGGTGGGGCAGGTAGGTGTAGGTCCGTGGGTGGACTGGGCACTAGAGGCACAGATTCTTGCATCTACTATTACCACTAAATCCTCCCATCAAGTACCGCAGGAAGTTCACTCATGATTCTCTTTACCTGTTAACAAAGCAAGCGGCGTGTCACCTGCTTTATTCAAATTCCTGACAGCTCCCAAGCTATCTCTTTACGACCTGCATGAATCTTTTACCACACCCCCTCTGGCTCACTTAGACAGAGACTTTAAGCTACGCAATAAAGCGTATAGACTGTTCTCTCAATATCTCGTCAGTCACCAGGTTGCCCAGTCACTCACGAGAACTATAACAGCCATATCAGACCAACATGTGAGGAAAGCCACAGATTTGTCACGTAGGCTCCTCCTACAAAACTCTATTCAGTCCTTAGGTGATATTAGAGTAGCTATTGTGGAGGCTGTTAGAGCAAGACAGGATTTACGGGTGTACTTGGTAAAGAAGTTGCCGGAGGATATAGCCCGCCGAGCAACTCTCTCCCCGGTATTAACTGCAGCACTTCTTCCGCCGGAAACATGGAGTATTGTTTTCAATTTGGTTGACTTGTGGAAGCAGAGTACCTCCCAATCAAAGAAAGAGGCTTTTAAGAAACCTTACTCGAAACCTAAGACCGGTGGGAAGCCCCATCCTACACAGACTAAGCAGTCATTTCGAGACCCAAAGCCTCCTCAACAACAGGGAGGTACTCAGCACTGACACAAACAGGGTAAACAGTCAGGCTATAGAGGTAAGTCATACCAGAAGCCTGTTCAAGATCAGCCGCATGCCAAACCTAGCCAGCCGTCTAACCCCACTCCGCCGCCACCACCAAAAAACTAGTCAACTACACTCTCTCTCTCCCAGGGCCTGCCACAGGTGAGTTGGACCCGAGAGTTGTCCTACAGAACAAACCCAGTACAGAAACTGGGTCGTTCCGAGCATGTCGCAGGGCTTGGCCCCGGCGGTCATGGGCCAGGACAGTGATAAGCAAAGGCATATCATGGAAGTGGCTCCGGCAACCTCGTTTATGTCAAACTCTAGAAGTCAACAATGTTTCCTTAGAGGTGGAGTCACTTGTTCAGGAAATGATCAACAAGCAAATCATTGTCTGAGTAGATCCAACTTGCCTTGTTTTCACCTCCTGACTATTTCTAGTGCCAAAAAGGGACAGTGTGCAGATGCGACCAGCAGTTGATCTCTCACGTCTGAACACACAAATTTACAATACACCCTTCAGGATGCTTACAGTGAATCAAATCAAGCTCTCACTCCCGCCGCAAGGCTGGATGTGCTCATTAGACCTGAAAGACGCCTATTGGCATGTCCCTATAAACAAATGGTTCCAAAAATTCCTCGCCTTGAGGAGCAGGCAAGAAACTTACGTCTTTCAGAGAATGCCTTTCGGTTTGAGCCTAGCACCAAGAATCTTTACAAAATTAGTCCGACAGGCCCTCATGCCCTTGTTAGTCCAAGGTATCAAGGTGTGGTGGTATCTAGACGACTGGCTAGTAGTGGCGGAGTCAGAGGAGTTATGTCAATGTCATGTCACGCTAGTACTAAATCATGTACAAACTCTAGGGTTCAAGGTCAGCTTGGCAAAGTCGCTCCTTGTTCCCACAAGAGAAATTCAGTGGATAGGACTGGTTTGGAACACTGCCGATCTGACTCTTACTCACAGTGTGGACAATCGCAACAGATTTCGCCAGAAACTGTTTCTTTTTCTCCACAGTCTGAATACGACGAGAAAATCGTGGGAGTCCCTAGTCGGTTCACTCAACTGGATCCAATTAACAGTGAAGTTGGGCCGGTTGAAAGTCAAGAGATTAATCATGGAAGGCAACAAAGTTTTCCCACTTTTGCCGGCGGGAAAACTATGGCCGATTCCTCGATTAATTCATAACTTACTATCGGTCTGGGCAAAGACCGAAACATTGAACTCGATAATGACATGGGTTTCTCCTCCACCTACAGTATGGGTAGACACAGACGCTTCAGGGGTAATAGGTTGGGGTTATCAGTCCAATCTAGGTCACCAAGCTCAGGGTCTCTGATCCCAAGATGTAACCTTTCACATCAACAAACAAGAGCTTCTAGTCCCATTGTTTTTCCTTCAAGCTCACGGTGCCTCCCTACAAGGGAAGTCAGTTGCATTAAGAATGGACAACTTGACTGCAGTCCACTGCATTCAAAAGCAAGGGTCAGCGAGGTCTCGAGAGTTGATGGAAGTATCAGAACAGATTTTTGCTCTGGCCAAATTGCTGAGCATTCATCTCCACGCATCTTATCTCCCGGGGATAGCGAACATCTGGGCGGACGCCTTGTCTCGGAAACAGAGCACCCTAGTAGAATGGGCTCTCGAGCAAAACGTCTTCAACAAGATGACTGCAGAGCCATACCGTCCACAAGTGGATTTATGTGCGGCGGAGGGGAATCACAGACTTCCTCTCTATCTGACCCGCCAGGCAAGAACTCCGGCGGGGGGTCCAGACGCTTTATTGGAGGACTGGAACAGGTGGAATTCAATCTATCTTTTTCCGCCTCCAGATGCTTCACTCATGTGTCAAGTAGTTCACAAACTACGGGATTACCGGGGCATAGTCTCGATGATCGCGCCAATGTGGCCGGGTCAAGTGTGGTATCACCAATTGCTCACGTGGTGCAGGAACCCGGTGGCACTCCCGATCTCTGCATTCCACTTGGAGACAATTGGCAACCTTCAGACCTCGCTAACTTTTGCCTTATGGACATTTACAATGCAAAATGGCTAACTCGGTATGGGCAAAGTGTCACTAGTAAATTTCTGAATCAATTTACTCTGTCAACCAGGAGACAGTACCAATCACATTGGAAAACTTTCACAACCTGGATAGTAGAAACAGTGCAATCTGATGCCTCAGTGGCTTTAATTTTTAAATACTTAGATTATTTGTTTGAGCAGAAGCGCTTCTCAGATGTTACTTTAAAGAATCACTTATCTGCCATTAGAAATCCCTTTTTCTCCATACCACTGGCGGAGAAGAAAGGGTTCATGAGAGCATGTTTTAAACTACGCCCACCACCACGCCAGCTCATGCCTACCTGGTCGCTAGACAAAGTGTTAGCATTACTTCAGTCGCGCAAGTTTAACCATGCGCCGGATTTTGAGTCAGTTTTAAAGAAGGCTGTGTTCCTTATGGCTTTGGTGACAGGTAACAGAGTGTCAGAGCTGGCAGCGATGAGCAACGAGCCAAATTGTCTCAGGTTTGGGAGACTGCACGAACATGTGCAGATCGCGCCGTCTCCTACTTTTATTTCCAAAAACGAACATTGTGATCACGTTTTCTCAGAATTCTCAGTCCCGGCGCTTAAACGTGGACATACGCATCACATTTTATGCCCGGTACAAGCTTTAGTTAAGTTTATGAGGATTGCACAACCTCTCCAACCAGGCTTCCTATGGGTTAACCAGACAGGTAATCGCGTCACAAGAAGGAAATTGGCTTCTTTACTCGTAGATGTAATTAAGGAAATTAATCCCGGCGTAATAGGTACAGCCCACGACATTCGAAAGTGGGCTGTCTCCCTCCGGTTTATGCAAAATTTTCCATTAACGACATAGCCGACACTCAGTTGTGCGCGTCTAATCACATATTCCTTACGCGATACCTGTCGGTCGCCCTGGACAAGCCAAAGCGGACCTGTGTCGCATTACGGCAACGTCTAGCAGTCCAAGTGCTATTTGTTTTTATGTTATTCTTCGGATGAAAAAGGGGGGGGGTATGCGCAAAATAGCCCTCAGAACCTCTAGAACCCTCCGCTGGAGATTGTGATAAATCACAAGCTGTGATATGAATAGACTGGTTATACAGTTTGTCATATTTTATTTTATTTTAAGAAATCTATCATAATTGTACCTACATTAGATAGTATTAACAAAATGTACAAACAGATTTTATTGTACAAATAATTTTAAGGTCAGAACATGATCCTAAGGATTAGAGTTCTAGAGTACAAGAATGTTCTCACTAAACATGTTCCGGAGGGAAGTAAAGAAAACCTAATATTTAGTAGGGCCCCGTAATCATTGACGATCGTAGTACCCTCCCTGCCATTCCCTTCCCATTCGCTGGATTTTTTAGTTAAATCTTGATATGTCAGTGAAGGAAGTTTAGACGCTAGAGGGCCAGCGTCAGGAATCCACTCGCAAGAAATCCACGCATTGGGAAGCATGAGTAGAGCAATTATTAAGTTAATTTTTCTTTTTTATTATTTACAAAGTTTTTTCGTAGCGAGTACCCAATCATAAAGACGATTCCATAAGAGAATACGTGTTGCACTTATGAAGTTGTACTCCCTGTCCTCCCGCGCGGTAGATTCAAAACTGGCGATGTGGCGTTTGAAGGGCGACCATTATACTAATAGGCATATCACCAATGATTACGGGGCCCTACTAAATATTAGGTTTTCTTTACTTCCCTCCGGGAATCAAACCTATATCATGAATACTTTAATTACCCTTCTCATATCAATATTTATTTAGTGTTCGATACTAATATATGTGGAAACATTTGTTTACTTAATTCATTACCTGCTCTACCTGGAACAAATATTCCTCAGAAGTTATAGTAGAGTAGATAATATTTTGCACACACAGCGTGCACTACACAAGCTCTCTCTTATCACCTCAAACATCTCCAAGGAATGAACCGCTTAGCCTTCGAGATACTAACTATTCCTTGTAACTCTTGTATTTTTCATCTCTCTCTCTCTCTCTCTCTCTCCCTCTCACACACACACACACACATGCATACACATTCACTGCACTCTTTCACTTTCATACACACTTTCTCACTCTCTCACACACGCACACACACATTCACTGTCTCTCTTACACTCACTCACTTTCATTCTCTCATACACTCTCTCTCTCTCCCCCTCTCTCTCTCTCTCCCCTCTCCCTCCACCCAAGTCGTCCATATACAGCCCCCCGCAGCCTCCCCGATATCGGCGTACCGTTCGGCCATCACACGTGTTGATGGCAGCACGAATTTCCTTTGGCTGATTGAAACTAAAATTCGGGGAGATGGACTTGACATGCAATAAAACGCCCTAACTGCAAATCTGGACCACCACGTATTTTGATGTGATAGTTAACCCCTTCTGTACCGGCGACGTCTTTTTCATTTTATTCTAGCTATATTTAGACGATGTTGTGCAGCTTAAGAAGGATCTGTGGTAGTAAAAAGGGTTAAGTGAGATAATTCGAAGCCTGTTAATTGCTGGAGGCCCTTTTTGAAACTGAATACAATTTTCGAATAGTAGCCAGAATATAGTATAAAAGACGTATAAAGTTTGGTATATCCATAGAGTACAGAAGGATAGAGAGGAAAGAGAGACGCCACAAATATGTAAATAGTGATCCGCGCGTTCGAGAAAGGCAGCACGATCGCAAAGGAAATTGGGAGGGTCCCTATTAATTCGTAATAATCCCTACCTTGTACTAATAACGCTATTAATAATCAATTGAACGTTATCCAGAGACTCTGCAGACATGACAGAGTTAAACAGACATAAGTAGAGGCTACTGTAAAGGCCAGATCATCGTGAAATTGTCATCATTATGAGGAGGTTCACAAGCAAACCTCCTCCAACACACGCCATTGTTGTTGTGAGATTCGGGAGTTGCCAACGTCAACATGCTGGGACAAAATATCCCTAGACGTCATAAGTATAACCTAAGAACGTATTTCGTGTAAATGTCCAGTTTTAGTGCAACTATACAAAATAACATCTACATAACATGTAACTAATAATATATATTCAAAATTACATTTTAATTCTTGTTGTGTTGCTTGGAGTTATACAGCTTGCATCATATATAAGTATTTTTAATAGTGTATAATTATGTAAACTTAAAGTTTTCCTATTGCTCTTATATATCTAATTTATATTAAATAATTTACAAGTGTTTTTACCAACATTAACACCTTACGAGCGGCCTATGCGGTTTATTTATGTGTACCGCCCAGCGGGGTGTTTTTAGCCAAAATAGGGCTGTTTACGTGATCATTTTCATGCCTAAATAAGACCCAGAACGTAAAACAAGTATCTATCCCTGAAAGGGCATAAACAGAGCTTTCGAATGACACCATAACGATCCTTGTATGATGGATAGTTTTCTTGCAATAACCGTGCAACGCGAGTGCAAAAAGCAGGTAATTCGGTACTTTCGGTACATAATTGAGTATGTAGCGAGTGAGAGAGGGAGGAGGGAGCTGAGATTTGTGTCAGTAGGTTCGCCGCGGTGGTCTGGAGCAGTCATACGCTCGCTAGTCTCCTGCCACCACTTGTCTCTCTCTCTCAGCCACATTACGTGCTGAAATTGCCACTCGAGTTATGTCGAGCGCCGCCACATAGTCCAGCTTTATTAAATACGACTTAAGTGGTGAGCCGCTAATAAAGGGTTAATTAACTCTTAACCCTTAAAGAGCGGGGGCAGACTTAAGTCCGCCTCCAATTTGCAGCAAGTTAGGAGCATTATTAAGGCTTTTAAAAGGTTAAAATTGAGTCCAAATGGCCAGGATCGCAGCAGGCCACACATCAGACACCCAGGGCCTACCGCCGCCCACTGACTCTCGCTCCCTCTGTTCTCGAGAGGCCGGCAGTGTAGCCAGTAGTGAGCGTAGCTGGAAAAAATATGCCGCTATACGCTAAACTCCCATGTTAGTGGTAGCACTACGTGAGAACGACGAGTGCTACGTAGCTCGTTCTGGTCTCATTTTGAAGCTTTTAGCGCCTATTTTTTTGCTGAATAAATTTCTTTTCATGCAGATACTTGATTGATCATTCAGGAAGGCCTGAATATGCCCAAATAAGCCCAAAACCCCCTGCTAGACAAGGGTTAAAGACGATCCCTCTTTAATCTATTGCCCCCTCATTTTGCGGACTTTCCCTTAACTTTGGCAACACTGCAGACAAGCCAGGCACCAAGGAGAGTAGAGAAGGAGAGGCGACTCTCTGCTTTTGGTTGTAGGCCCCTGATACTTACCCAATCTAACGTCAAGCACCCATCAATAGAGAACGGTTAATTTCGAACTATACAGTTTATACCCCTCAATAGAGAATGTACCGTTCTTTAGAAAACGGTTATATTCGAGGTATGACTATATAGTTTCTAATATATTTAGGCTACCGCTTGCAGTACTCAATATCTCACAATTTGTTCACATTCCATAATAGGTCTTATAGTCTATGTCTAAATAGTAGCTACTGTTGTCACTCATGGTGTTTTAATTGTGACCCCATTGTGCCATTATCATTATTGTCCTACCTTATAGTCCATATGCTACTACAACTAAATATATTGTGCTACATTCCATGTATACAATCTAGTATTTGTGCAGCAAATTCACCGTTTTCTGTATACAATACTGTATCTAAAATAATACATTTGCTATATGTGTAGGTTACTCAACGTCTATATCTTGTAATGGTTTTGTTCTTTACATTTAAATTTGTATCAGTACCTTTATGGATTTCGTCCATATAATATGTTCCCCATAGTGTTCGTACGTTTACTGAAAAGTAAATAATCAAACACACACACACTGTGAATCATACAGGTCCTCATATTACCTGCACTGCTTAATTTGTGAGGAGTAAATAAAGACATACCAGTACGCAATTATCTCTCAGACTCTCACGAAGGAATATGCTAGGCAACCACAGCAATCATCTCAGTGACTGTCTCTCGAGTAATATATGTTTCTGCAGCTCTACCCATACACGTCATACACTAATAAATACACATACCTTCAGCAACAACATTACCAAAAGTGTGGAACACATCTTTTGCCTCATGTTGTACGTGTTTATAAATATATTTTCTTTCGATGTTACGTGTTTACTATTCAGGTCGACCACTGCAGCACAATACAATGCTAGGGGAATTTCTTCACTACCGTTTATTGCTTTTCTGTGTATTCATGAATAATATTCTATAAGCAAGTAATTCCAACCTCACACTCTACAAAAATTAAGAACATAACATTGAGGGTATGTCTTACAATAAAGATAACCGATCATATGAATGGCATATAATACAATGTGATTTGGTGAT
Source organism: Paralithodes platypus (assembly GCA_032716605.1). Taxonomy (NCBI): domain Eukaryota; kingdom Metazoa; phylum Arthropoda; class Malacostraca; order Decapoda; family Lithodidae; genus Paralithodes; species Paralithodes platypus. The sequence goes on along the minus strand of CM064489.1, from coordinate 33,812,547 downwards.
GGGCTGGTCTATCAGAGTGAGAACTGAGCGATCTCTGCCATACCCATAGCTCACACTGACTGTTCCTTTTACTTATATATTTTCTAGATCTCAAGTGACGGTGTCTCTTCCGTGGATTGACCTCCCAATCTACCAAGATTGGAAGCCAAAGCGTCACATTTTTCCTTTGCCCCTCAACTTTCTCTTCATAATTGCTGAGGGGCACAAGGCCCTGGGTGGGGCTTTGGTTTCCCGGGCGCTTCCGCACCTTCCTCAGCTCTCCGCCATGGAGTGGCTTCAGTCACTCCAGTCTTTATTGTGGTCGGCAGGGAGGGTTCTGTGGGGGCGCTCTGTTATGGCCTTAGCTTTGCTCGGGGCCTTGGGGCTGTTCGGCCAGGCAGCTTGGGGAACAACAACAACAACAACGTGATTAGATTAAGCTATTTATTTATATTATTTAAAACATCTGTAAATTGTGTAGCATCAGACGTCAGACGACCAACCCCGCTATACTGGTCATCTTAAAAGTGGCTGCTTCACACAACACGGGACTTGTTCAGCTGACCAGGTGTATTCGTCTTCAGATTGATGGCAAGGTTCTTGAGCAATAACACACATCTGTAATGACACAAATGCCAGCATTAATGAGTCAGCTATTTACCAAGATGATGTCTCTGGAATCTTGATTCAGTCAGCCATAATTACATATAGGCCTACTTGTATGTGAGTATACTATATACTGTATACTCGAGATACACCCTACTTATGACTAAGCACTTCACCTTACCTTTGGGAAAGAAGTGTCATATGAAATGCTTTTGCTTTCACTTGAATTTCCCACAAACAACACAGCTGTGACCGTGTTGTTTTGGTGCCATGTTTGTATCTGCCGCCAGGCCATCTGGCAGTTCCCAGTGACATTTGTAAGTGTGCCACCGATGGCAGAGCCATCTTCAGGGGTGCTTGGCCAAGACTAGGGATTAATTGGGAGCTCCTTTAAGAGCTCTATCCTTATTAGATTATTCTTGCCAGGCACACAGATATCAAGGAGTATTAAAGAGAAACGACTGAGGTGTTTTGGTTGTATGCCCTACAACAGTGCTGCCACCAAATCCCTAGGACGCTCTGCGAAATAACCGTGTGACGTCACGCTTTTGCCTCTATCCTTCTGTACTCTATGGGTATACCCTTTACACCCTTGGTTTCTTATAGTGGAAGCTGCGTAGCCCATCTTATGGATATTTTGCTTTAATAAACGTTATTTTAGCAAGCCATGATTATATACATTGCCTTTTATGATACCACATTAATGTACGGATTGGGAACTACATATTTTATATAAGTGGCAATACAAGTAAGCTTACATGAATATTGATGCATGCAAGACGAATAATAGTACACATTCTTTTGTTTTTTCTGTTTCTTTTTTAGATGGCTTTTTTAGGCTTATCGTGTATTTTCTACAGTACAACCACTTGCATTAACCCTTAAAAAGCGGCTCACCACTTAAGTCGAGTTAAATAAAGCTGGACTATGTGGCGGCGCTCGACATAGGTCGAGTGGCAATTTCAGCACGTAATGTGGCTGAGAGAGAGAGACAAGTGGTGGCAGGAGACTAGCGAGCGTATGACTGCTCCAGACCACCGCGGCGAACCTACTGACACAAATCTCAGCTCCCTCCTCCCTCTCTCACTCGCTACATACTCAATTATGTACCGAAAGTACCGAATTACCTGCTTTTTGCACTCGCGTTGCACGGTTATTGCAAGAAAACTATCCATCATACAAGGATCGTTATGGTGTCATTCGAAAGCTCTGTTTATGCCCTTTCAGGGATAGATACTTGTTTTACGTTCTGGGTCTTATTTAGGCATGAAAATGATCACGTAAACAGCCCTATTTTGGCTAAAAACACCCCGCTGTGCGGTACACATAAATAAACCGCATAGGCCGCTCGTAAGGTGTTAAGTAGATACATAATTCCAAAAGATGACGATATCTGTAAACTTTATTTACAATTGATATTTTCTGATATACAGAGCTCAGACTGCGTGCGGTATACAATCATATAGAGGTGTTTATTGTTTATGGAAGAACATGCCTGTGCCCTGTGAAAAAATCAAAAGTGTAAAATGGATACAAAAAGGTACGGTATATATAATCATCGTGTATATTGATAGATCATAGTTATTTACCTTTTTATCGAAATATTAGATGGGTTTATCCCATAATTAGCGGCGAGCAACATAAGTCGAGTTAAATAAAGCTGGACTATGTGGCGGCGCTCGACATAACTCGAGTGGCAATTTCAGCACGTAATGTGGCTGAGAGAGAGAGACAAGTGGTGGCAGGAGACTAGCGAGCGTATGACTGCTCCAGACCACCGCGGCGAACCTACTGACACAAATCTCAGCTCCCTCCTCCCTCTCTCACTCGCTACATACTCAATTATGTACTGAAAGTACCGAATTACCTGCTTTTTGCACTTGCGTTGCACGGTTATTGCAAGAAAACTATCCATCATACAAGGATCGTTATGGTGTCATTCGAAAGCTCTGTTTATGCCCTTTCAGGGATAGGTACTTGTTTTACGTTCTGGGTCTTATTTAGGCATGAAAATGATCACGTAAACAGCCCTATTTTGGCTAAAAACACCCCGCTGTGCGGTACACATAAATAAACCGCATAGGCCGCTCGTAAGGTGTTAATGGCAATTCATATTTTGTCACCAACCAACTTTACTTCACACTTTTCTTACAGACCTAACACAAAGAGCTTTTAATGGCATCAACTCAGTTAGACCACCACAGAGATCACTACTTGCCACACTCGACATTAGTAAAGCCTTCGATGCCATCCCCCACCACAACTTAACAAACGAAATCTACGACACAAACATGCACAACAACACAAAAAGGTGGCTGGCCAACTTCCTAGCAGGCAGATGTGTACACGTATATTTTGCCGGTCAGTCAACTAGCATCAGATATTTCCCAAACGGAGTTCCGCAAGGTTCCTGTCGCCCGCACTATTCAATCTGTACATGCGTGATATAAATACACCTAATACACCCCAAATAAACATGGCCTCCTACGCAGATGACATAACACTCACATGCACACAGCAAGACTTAGACACAGCAACACGTCTCCTTCAACCCTACCTCAACACATTACATGACTGGTGCACTACAAACAGACTCAATTTAGCCCCAGCCAAATCCACCGCAACCCTCCTCACAAGCTGGACAGTAGAACACAAATACACCCCGCAACTCACCATAAACAACACATCCCTAACACACACACACTCACCCAAAATCCTAGGAATAACATATGATACTCTAATGACATTCAAACAGCACACCACAAACATGAAAAAGAAACTTACATCCAGACTTATCGCCCTCAGGTCAATTGCCAACACAAAATTTGGACACAACACAGAAACCACCACCACAGTTTACAAACAATACATAAGATCAGTGATGGAATACACAAGCCCGGCCTGGGCTTCTAACCTAGCTGAAACGCATCATAAGACCTTACAGACTATTCAAAACAAAGCCCTAAAAATCATCAAAAGCTGCACAGCTACTACACCTACAGATCACCTACATCAAGAAACCAAAGTCCTCAAAGTCAAAGACTATCTGGACTTGAGAGGCACTCAATTCCTGGCAGCAGCCTCCACGAACCAAAACCACCCACTACACTACATGGCAACACACCCACAGACACCAAGAAATATTAAAACAACACCCAGCACACGGTAGCACACACAAATACTGACTTCTCTCCCTCCCTGCCCACCCCAAACCAGCTTCCAGAAGCACATTCATACTCATATATCTCGCCGTTCCATCCAATCACTCATAGACAACACGCAGCTGCAGGCACGACCTCCCGAAATCCATCCTTCTGAATCCTCCCTTCCTCGCGAGGACAAAGTCCACCTGGCCAGGCTGAGATGCGGACACCATCCAGCTCTTGTGAGCTATCAGAAGAGACTGGATGACTCCGTCGTCGACATCTGCCCGGGATGTAACACAGCACCCCATACCATTAAACACATCATAGAAGACTGCATTTCACACAACCACTTACGCCAACAACACAATCTCCACTCATTGAGAGCTCTGTGGGAAATCCCGATCATGGCCATGGCCTTCCTTAAGGACTCAGGGCTGTTCGGCCAGGCAACTTAGGGAACAACAACAACAACTTTAAACTCAATTAATGAAATCAACAAATACATGTGGCACTCTAAGGACTCGAACCTAGGATACTCACACTAAAATTCTGTGCACTTTTGGATTACGCTATCAAGACAACTTTATAACAATTTTATAAGGGTATGTTATTAAGGAGTTTTTAATTACCCTTTTCTGACACATATTTTGTAGAGTGTAGGTAGCGTTAAACAAAATTAGGTTAGGCTAGCCTGTTTGAGCGATAGTATTCTGCAACAAAATATAATTTGCATCAATATTTGTATTGCTGTAAATTGTATACCAAGCAAACTTAACATTTATTATTGAAGGGTGGGATAATACAGAACATGATATTATAAAAAGACTATCCAACCCCCACCAACAAAAACATAGACTATCCAACCCACACCAACAAAAACATAGACTATCCAACCCACACCAACACAAACATAGCCTATAATTATGTTTAACGCGTACAAATCGTTATTAGATCTCTATACAAAGAAACAAATATATACAGTATAGTGCAAGATCAATACATAGACAGACAGACAGATACAAAGACAAATAATGAATAGGTATATGTATACTGTGTGAGTAAGTTAGTCCAAATAAGTTTCAAGGAAGTCAAGCAACAATAGATCTAGCGACCCCTCGATGTTGCCTGTCCTCCAAATCACTGCAGCTCAGTGATTACCACTTACAGTGGGTTGGGGAAACTCAGAAAGGGAAGTCCTGCCTGGGACTAATGTCCACGGCAGGGTTAGGAGAAGCTAGTAGGAAACAATTGAATTATTAATACTACACAGATATAAGGGATCTTCCTTGTACGTGTGGAGACAATATTAATGGGGAAGGGAATATGTGTTTTGGTCAATTATTTTATATATCGATTATTTGTTTTAGTTTCCTCCCTAGACTTGTATCAGACTTAAACACTCATCCATTAAATCCCCTTTCTAGATGTATTTGTAATTTTTTTTTGGTAGAAAATTTCCCGGCCCTTCCAAAATTACAGGCTCACTATCGTTCGCCAGGAACAAAATCGACACCTAAATAACATGAAAGGTTAAAAAACACCATCTGAGGAAGAGCACTTTATTGACAACGTTTCGCAGATAGCTTCATCAAGTCACTGAATATCTGCGAAACGTTGTCAATAAAGTGCTCTTCCTCAGATGGTGTTTTTTATCCATTCTGTCTACTTTTCAAGTACCACTCAACAACATGAAAGGTGTTAATATTGACAAATAAATGGGGCGAAAAGTATTACAATCGACAAACTAATGGGGCAAACATCTTAAAATCTGAAAACGAAGGGGGATACAGATGAGGGAGAAGGGGGTCTAGAAAAACGGCCCATCTCCCCTTAACATCTTAGTTATTTATTTAAAAGCGCAGTGACCCTCAAAGTAACTGAGGAAAATGAGAACACAAAAATATTTTTGTACAAATGCAGTCTGTCGTGGATTTAAGGCAAGGTGTTTGTCCTGGCGATATTTAAAGGAATCAACGGTGCTGTAGTATATTGCATCTCTAGGAAGTTCATTCCAAAAGTTGACAACTCGATTAAAGAAGAAATGGATTATTCGCATGAGTTCAAATATTTACCAATTATTTTGTAAGCAGTTCCCTACGTATAATTTGATTGGTCGATCGTAAATTATACATTACCGTTCATATTATCGTTGTATTTTGTGATTTTGATTCTGAACACTCTACATCTGCACTGGGTTAAAGGAAATAGGTTCAATTTTCTAAGCCGCGCCTCTTTAGACTAGGTATATTTTTGATAACTACGTTGAACTCGTTCAAGTATGTTTATGTATATTCTTGGTACTAAGGGCACCAGGACTAAACGCAACATTCCAGAAGAGGGCGGAAAAGGAATTGTAAAGAATGAGGGTTATATTTTTGAAGTTCTGCTCAATTTACCTGCCTATAAAGCCAATTATCCTGTTTGCTTTCTTAACTTCTGTACTACCGGTATGTCGACTGGGTTTTAGGTTACTTGAGAGTGGTATATGTGTGTGTGTGTGTGTGTGTGTGTTTGTTTAGTGGATCAATGTGTGCGTGTATGTGTGTGCATGGTGATTCTATGTGTGTGTGATGGGTTTATGGGTGTATGTATTGTGACTCGGTGTGCAATTCACTTGCTTTTTCGTCAAGGGGAATCCAGGCAATGCGAGCTAAGCTCATTATTATCGCGCCTCCTTAACTGGGAATGTATTGCGTGAAATGCATGTTAAGTGTTTATGTATCGTTGGAATGGCTGTGGATGTGTGTGTAGTCTGTATTTTAGCCAATTGGCGACATCTGGAAACGAAGGCTTAGGGTTAATCTGTACGATACCATTCTCACTACGGTACCAGTCTCACTCGAAGGCTTAGGTTGACCAGTAGCTTAGGTTGACCAGTACGATACCCATCTCACCCTGTAACCGATCACCAACCCAAGATGGGACGTCACAACTTCGTCCACTTATACCCGGTTCCTATTTATACTGCTAGGTGAACAGAGGCTACACCATTGGGAGACTTGCCCAAATATATCTTCCCCGCCCGGGTCTCGAACCCGGGACCTTCTGGTTGTGAGCCAGACGCGCTATCAGTTACGCCACGGGGAGGTGTGTAGTGTATGTGTGGTGGTAACAGAACAATATTCCTGCCAAAGTTATTGTTTCACCTACTGCAGGCCATACTGTTACTCAGGAGCTCTTTCAATTTACATATACGAGCATAAATATTAACTCGTTTCCTTAACACCACATTCACTAATTCTTCTATAGTATACGAGCTGGGCTGCACTACCTTTGGAATATATATATATATATATCGGAGAGAGGAGTGTTCCTTGGGAACCGTATCTTCAGCAGGAATAGAAGAACAAAGTACGCTACGAGCAGTTCCATACTTTATTACCAAACGTTTCGGCATCACACTGGTGTCATCTTCAGTGGTCTACAAATCAAAAGATAATATTACAAATATGAAAGCTTAAAAGCTTATTGAAAATAATTAGAACATAACAAAAACAAAAACAAAATATATATATGGGGCAGAATGATAGGGTTAATACAAAGGAGGGGTAATTTAAACAAAGTTAAGCGGGTGCGATGATACCGTAGAGTTAAGGGAGGGTTTTAATTTTGAAACATAGAGGGATTCTAAAACTCTAATATCAACACGTTGACAGGAATCCAAAATATCAAAATGATCCTGTTTCACACCAAAACCACAAGATATAGCGTGTTCCCGTACAGCTGAGTAAGAAGGCGACTTGAAAGGCAGACCTGTTCTACTAGACTGGCCTATGTGCTCGTCAATTCGTGTTTTGAAAGCTCGGTATGAGCTTCCAATATACCCTGCCTGGCAGCTAGGGCAAGCGAACTTGTAAATAATTGACGAACGTAGGTCAGTGGGTAGTCGATCTTTAAACTTAAAAAATGAACCAATTTTAAATGTATTCTTATGAATGAAGCTGAAAGTAATTTGCGGGTAAAAGTTGAGCAAATATCTTCTTAAATTATTTTCTATTTTACTCGAGACTTCGCCTAGGTAAGGAATGACTAAAAATATCTCCTCCTTTCTAACTGTCGGAATACTATGTTTTGGTTGGTAAATTCTATACAAATAATTATTTACAATTTTATAAAAGATGTTGGTGCTATAACCATTCTTAACAAAAAAGTCTTTTAGAAACATAATTTCCTTATGAAATAATTGGTAACTGGATGTGAGTGAGTAGGCTCTGTGAAGCAGTGTCTTTATCGCATTAATCTGGAATTTATTTTGACAATAGCTAAAAAAACTCGTCCCTAGTCCCGAAAACGTACCTTTACGGAAAATTGAGAAGCAAAGTTTACCATTGATTTTCGTGATTAGTATATCTAAAAAAGCAAGTTTATTTTCGGATTCAGTTTCCATTGTGAACTTTATATTCTTATGTTTTGCATTTATATAATCAATTATATATAATCAATTTATATATTCAAGGATCCCAGTCACGCCCAACTCTTTTTTGATTATATAAATGCAAAACATAAGAATATAAAGTTCACAATGGAAACTGAATCCGAAAATAAACTTGCTTTTTTAGATATACTAATCACGAAAATCAATGGTAAACTTTGCTTCTCAATTTTCCGTAAAGGTACGTTTTCGGGACTAGGGACGAGTTTTTTTAGCTATTGTCAAAATAAATTCCAGATTAATGCGATAAAGACACTGCTTCACAGAGCCTACTCACTCACATCCAGTTACCAATTATTTCATAAGGAAATTATGTTTCTAAAAGACTTTTTTGTTAAGAATGGTTATAGCACCAACATCTTTTATAAAATTGTAAATAATTATTTGTGTAGAATTTACCAACCAAAACATAGTATTCCGACAGTTAGAAAGGAGGAGATATTTTTAGTCATTCCTTACCTAGGCGAAGTCTCGAGTAAAATAGAAAATAATTTAAGAAGATATTTGCTCAAATTTTACCCGCAAATTACTTTCAGCTTCATTCATAAGAATACATTTAAAATTGGTTCATTTTTTAAGTTTAAAGATCGACTACCCACTGACCTACGTTCGTCAATTATTTACAAGTTCGCTTGCCCTAGCTGCCAGGCAGGGTATATTGGAAGCTCATACAGAGCTTTCAAAACACGAATTGACGAGCACATAGGCCAGTCTAGTAGAACAGGTCTGCCTTTCAAGTCGCCTTCTTACTCAGCTGTACGGGAACACGCTATATCTTGTGGTTTTGGTGTGAAACAGGATCATTTTGATATTTTGGATTCCTGTCAACGTGTTGATATTAGAGTTTTAGAATCCCTCTATGTTTCAAAATTAAAACCCTCCCTTAACTCTACTGTATCATCGCACCCGCTTAACTTTGTTTAAATTCCCCCTCCTTTGTATTAACCCTATCATTCTGCCCCATATATATATTTTTGTTTTGTTTTTGTTTTTGTTATGTTCTAATTATTTTCAATAAGCTTTTAAGCTTTCATATTTGTAATATTATCTTTTGATTTGTAGACCACTGAAGATGGCACCAGTGTGATGTCGAAACGTTTGGTAATAAAGTATGGAACTGCTCGTAGCGTACTTTGTTCTTCTATTCCTGCTGTATATATATATATATATATATATATATATATATATATATATATATATATATATATATATATATACCGCATCTCGTAACCATTGCCCTCTGCATCCGCTCTTCCGTTAATTAATTAATTAATACCGATCCCGCTGAACGCTAAACGTAAACGAGATACGGATTGGGATTTTTAATTAAAACAGTGCTACCATGAGGGTAAATCATTTGGTAGTGTAGTAAATGTGTTTATTTACTTATTATTTATCACATTCTTAACCCTCACAGGTGTTATACCCCATACTTCACCTCAAGTTAGGCCTCACTCATTATATCGTTTTATTTTCACCTATTTTTTTTATTATTTGGACCAGGATAAAATAGTACAAATTGTATATATAACCTATATATAACCTCGTAAGAGGTTAAATCGCAGCGTTTTCGATCTATGTGCAGGCAATACTTATGCATTTATATCTTTTTAGGCTTGGGGGGGGGGCCGTCTTTACTCTAGACGTCTTTTCTATTTTATTCTAGTTATATTTAGACAACAATTTTGTGCAGCTTAAGAAGCATCTGTGGTAGTAAAAAGGGACAATTAAGATAGTTTGAAGCCCTTTTATGCTGCAGGCCCTTCTTCAACAACTTAATACAATAGTCTAAATACAGTAAAGCTAGAATAACATTTAAAAGACGTCTCCGGTACAGAAAAAGCTAAACAAATAAATAATGCATTCCTCCAAGGCCTTGCACCCCCAATGTAAACAAAAGGTAGGCCCCGGCCTGACCTAGGTTAAATGCTGCGTGACTTATAGCAACCCGCGGGATTCCTGTTTGAGCTTGTCGTCTATAAAGAGTACCGTCATGGGGGGATAAAGAGGTACATAAAGTACCACTGAAAGGCTTGTAAGCGATTGCGGAAACAGTGCCACTTTTCTAACCCATTAATATTTGCCGAATATATCGCTTATATAAATCTGCTTATTAAGATAGGACTTCCGCTTCTTTGGAATTAGTGGTTTACGGAAGTGCCCACCTCCGATATATGATGTATATATATATATATAGATATACTGTATATATAGAGTACATATATACAGTATATACCGGGTATATATATATATATATATATATATATATATATATATATATATATATATATATATATACAGTATGTAGGAGTGGTAGCAAGGAAGGGAATTACTTCACCTAATCACAAATTGCTTTGTTTTGAGTGCCACTGGGGTGTTTTAATTTTGTTTTTGTTATGCTTTGGATCTATTGAGGACGGTCACAGTGCACCAGAAAAACCTTTATTGAGTATGGTTGCCGTTTAAGGTTAAAGGGGTAGAGAGGATCAGCAAGGACAAGCTTGTGGGAGAAATTGCAGTAGGTGGGATTCCCAGTTCCAACCTCAAGGAGATATCTGTGCCACACAAGTGACGGGCTATGGTGTCGTCATAATTATACAGTATATATATATATATATATATATATATATTTATATATATATATATATATATATATATACCGTATATATATATATATGTTTTTCGTGCAGATTTTAAAATCTGATCAGTAAACCTTTTTAAAGATGGTAGCAAAGTCCAAAATTTCACCAAAGAGCAATTCCGTAGACTCCTCACACTGGCCGCACACGACAGTTACTTCCTGTTTAACAGGCAAACATTCTCACAGACAGACAGAGTGTCTATGGGAAGCCCCCTCGGCCCCTCCCTTGCCGGTGCTTTCCTCGCCCACCATGAACAACAGTGGTTAACCCTCTCGCATTCTTAGGACGCGATCGCGTCATAACGCCACCACCCCAAGAGTGCCCGTATGACTCAATCGCGTCATAATGCCACCTGTAAGTTAGAAATATTCACCAAAAATATGTTTATGACTCGATTTTGACGCAATTTGGACTGGTAAGTTATGCATCAGTAAGTTACAAAAGGAAGTATCTAGCAACCCCATAGCATCCCTCTCTGAGGAGCCCGGTCCTTTGTAAAGTCAGTAGTTTCCCGGCCCCCAGACTGTGAGGCAGGGTCCCGGCCCTTTAAATTCTTGGCTCCCTCCCTCTGGCCCACCATGCCTAGCTATAGGCAGGCAATTATGGATTATTTCATCTACCCAGTGAAAGTGTTTAATGAATAATTTGAATTATATATGTATATAAGATGTTACTTGTGACTTTTGGTGACTGAGGGGAGTGAATCTTGGTTAACCCCTTGAGTATTGATGCAGTTTTGTCTAGGTATCATTGATGACTTTACACTATTTTTTGCTTGAAAGACAAATATATTTTTCAATAAATACTGCCTACGAAATAAATACATTATAATCACGAAGATGTCACAGGAATGCTTACAGGAAGAATGGTAAGTACTCTATGGAATTTTAGTTATATTACAGTATATATTATATATATACTAAATACATATATTATATATATATATTATATATATATAACATCCCCAAGGTCTCGACCAAGCCCAAGGCCCATAATCGAGTATTTAAATTATTATTATATTTTTTTTATTTTATTTAAATATTTATTCATTTGATTTAATATTGTTTTTATTCATTTTATTTTATTTATTTTATTTTATTTATGTTTATTTTATTGATTTTTATGTATATATATATACCGTATATATATTTTTTTATTCCTGTTCCCCAGGGTGTCTAGCCGATCAGCCCCAAGGTCCCGCGCAAACCCAAGGCCCATAATCGAGTATTTATATTATTATCATACTTTTTTTTTGTTTTATTTATCTATTTATTTATTTGATTTATTATTGTTTATTTATTTTATTTTATTTATTTTATATATATATATATATATATATATATATATATATATATATATATATATATATATATATATACCGGTATATACTGTATATATAGATAGATAGATATATATATATATATATGTATATATATATATATATATATATATATAAATATATATATATATGTATATATATATATATATATATATATATATATATATATATATATATATATATATATATATACAGTATATATATATATATTTATATTGTTACATCCTGGGATATATAAACACTGGGCTCTTTCTATTGGACTAGTATGCGGCAACAAGCAACAACGGAAAACGCTAGATCCAACCCTTATCTATAAACCCAGGCAACAAACCACCCTAAACCGTCAAGAGTCCTGCCTGGACAACGAGGTATCCTATGACTCGGTTACAGGGTGCACGCACTATAGACTGCTGATAGTCAAGCAGGCTATATAAAAGATCACACAATTAAGTTGACTTAAAGCTTCAGGGAAAAGATAGATAACGGAATTAAATTGCAGAAACAATTTAATAACAAACTAGAAGAAAGTACATTTAATGTTACGTTAATTAATACAACTAATCACGCCTGCGTGAAAGAAGGTGAAAGCAAACAGTCCTCAAAACATCGTACAGGTAGACAAGATGCGGGTTTCTAAACTGCATGCGGCTACTGTAGGATCTGATGCTTAGCAAAGAAAGTACGTTACGGATTTAGAGAACTCTTAACTCATAAGCAGGAATAAATACTAGTGATAGGACATACAGTGTATAATGGCATAGGTATAATTAAATAAAGGCAGCAACTCGCAACAAAACCACATACAGGTGTGCTTCTCACTCTTAGTCAGGCAAGCCTGCTCGGACAGAGTCTCTAAGCCACACCCGGACTCACAATGCTCACAAAAACGGTAAACTGTGGCACAATAACAAGCATACGGAGATAATAAACCCCTAGCTGTTAATCTGCCAGGTGGCAGAGGTCTAGCCGGAAGGTTATAGGCTTTGGATACCCGGGCTGAGCCACCTGCTCTAGCCTAGGGATGTTCCCAGGTCTGTGCGCCAAATTACTCTAATTGAAAGGGTGCTCTCTTGAGAGACTCAGATCGCAAGTATCTGACTCTCTCCTGGCGACCCTAAAACAAAAGCAAGACGTGCTAGCGCAGTGCTGAGTGGACTAGGCAATGGCCCTCACACAACACAACGCTAGACACACAGGGACACAGACAAGAAAATGCCCCCAGACTCCCACGGGTATCCTAGTAAAGTCGTGCGGGTCCACGGGATTCGCACCAGCAGACTTTACTTAAAGGATCGCAAAAAGCCTCCCCTCCGGTCTAGCCCCTGCTAACCTGACACAAGAACACACTAGCAAGCATGAAACCACCAAATATGAGACAACAAAAAAACTTCCTAGGTCTCATTAACAATTACATCCCTGCATAAGGCCCAAAATCCTATCTAGTTATCTGAGAGCTCGTCGTTAATTCAATAATAGATATAAGGTCTATCAAGGGGATGGGATAATTAAATAGATTGGTGAAGTAGTGGAAAGAAGGTATACAAAGTAAGAGAGAACGTTTCTAAGTGGGGTTGAGAGGGATAGATATCAAGGGGGTCCGAAGGGTACGACAATGAGGTGAGCTCTAAGTCTTGAATCTGTCTGGACCCCCCTATAGGCATGCAGAATACATCCCAGGCTTGGCAACACTCAACACAGTTGCCTGGTCAAAATCCCCTACCCCGTGCGTGAGTCGAAACTAAGCCTAACGTTGCAATCAAATGCATGTGGCAGCGCTTCAGGCTCGTCCCAAGCTGGTCTCTCCGCGCGAAGCAATGTCCCAAGCCGGTCTCTCTCTCCCGCTCGTCTCTTCCCGCTCTAACTAGACTTACATCTTATATATTATAATGAAACACTCAACTATCGTAAATAAAATATATTAAGATGCGTTCGTTAAGAATAAGGGCAGCTTCAAGCTGTGAAACAACATAAGAATATCCCAGACATTAGTTACATTGTCGTAGGATATATATTAAGGGAAAGCCTGCCGGCCGGCTACCACCAGCCAGTTTCTAAACGTCTGGGCAGCCGACGCGCGCACATGCCCTCACGTGGTTACTATGCAGAAGCATCACAATATATATATTTTTTTTATTCCTGTTCCCCAGGGTGTCTAGCGGATCAGCCCCAAGGTCCTGAGCAAGCCCAAGGCCAATAATCGAATATTTATATTATTATTACATTTTTATTTCATTTATTTTATATATATATATATATATATATATATATATATATATATATATATATATATATTGTTACGACTGGGGTTCAAATATATCAGGGCTCTTATTCATTGGACTAGTAATGGCATAAATGTTACAACGGAAAGCGCTAGCTCCAACCTCTGATGTATATTCCCAGTGAACAAAGAACACAAATACTCTACAGAGTTCTATATGCAATAATAGGCTATCAAACTCTCAATAAATGTGCGTCTACTCTAGGCTTAATGTTATGTGAAAACAGCCTATTACTACCTATAACCGAAGGTGCTTGGTTATGGTATGCAAAGTAAGGTGGTAAGAGAAGTTACAGCTTACGTTACTTTAATCAATAAATGTCAGGCACTCCTGCATGAAAGAAAGTGCACTAAAGTACTTCAACACTAACAAGGAATCTTCTTTAAATGTTAGATGCTATAAAGATGCTCGTATCGGAAATGGAACCCAAAAAGGCAGGCAGCGGAACAATGCTCGTGCAGGCTATGCACACAAAAAGGCAGAATATATAATGCCGTCGGAGCCAAGAATATTCTAAACACTACAACAATAATAATAATCGCCACGACAATGCAGTATTCCTATCAACAAAAGGAGCCTAAGTCGTTTGTGTCTCAATACATCAAACTAGGCTGCGAAATGCTTGTGTAATCATAAACGGGTATACATAAAAAGAGTAATTGGTTTAATATACTTAATGTCTACTGTGACTGATAAAGTCTAGCTAGAGTCAATGATACGAGATACTGGTGCGCATGGCATGCCGCATAGCCTAGTGCAAATCTCAAGTCTGTGCGTCAAATATTACGTTATAATGAAGGGTAGCTCTCTTGAGAAACCTTAATACCGAAGTATTAAGCGTTCTCCTGGCGTACCTCAAAGACAAACAACGAGCTTAGAACAGTGCAGAATGGTATAGGCAAAAAGCCCTCATTCGTGCATGCTCTACTCTCAATGGCACACAGACTAGAATTTACTCAATCAACTCCAGTTCTCAGGTATGTCGTGCCGCTTTTAACTAAAGCCAGCACTCATAGGAAACAATACCTTATAATATCAGACTCCTAGTCTAGCATTATCTAATCCAGCAGAACACTAATAATTAAAGGAAGCAGTACTAAACAATATGAATGCCAACCAATGCTTCGTGATCAACTTATCTTAACAACTAACATACATGGGTTATATCAGACCTTAACGCACAATACAACTGGCCAGCATGAAGCTGATTTTGCAGAGTTAACCAGAGGGGGTATAATATTAATAAAAAGGTGGTGAAAGATATGAAAAAGAGAGAGGTAGGCAGAGGAAAAGATTCTCAGGTGCAGTGCGGGGACAGATAGCAAGGGAAAAAGATGGATGCGTTCTAGAAACCAGATCTGAGGGAGAGAGTGGCGAGGAACTGTATATATACTCGCACTAGCTCGAGCCGCGTGGGAAAAAAGCGGTTACAAGTCCTCTAGCCACTAGCAAGGGAGCTAGCAGCATGGTAAGGACCTCTCTCCACCAACCCCCACGAGGCAGCCAGCCGTGACGTCATCGAGCGGGGCAAAAACACTGCGCGCTCCCTCTCACTCTGTTCTACTCTCTCTCTCTCTCTCCCAGATCCCATCATTACTAGTTAATGATAAAACATATACTTTACAATTAAATATATATAGCCTTGACATGGGTGAAAACAAAGAGCCTTTCTAGACTGCCCATGACACGAGCTTTCATATGAAATAAAGCACACTCTACTACATAAACTGTAGCCCCATCCACTGCCCTGGCGATCCTAGCGAGTCACTGTAGGACAAGCCATGCGGTTCTAACGGAGTGGTTAACGTCACAATATATATATATATATATATATATATATATATATATATAGGGGAGGTGTGGTGGAGTCGTCTTGCCACTGGCCTGGTAATCCAAAGGTCCCGGGTTCAAATCCCGATGTATCAATGGGAATATATTATTGGGATGGAATTTATGCTGTACCTGGTATCAGTGCATTACCACAAGCCCACCGAAACGTCAATAAAATACCCTCATTGTTCCCTGATTAAATAGCACTGTATGAATATTCCCATATTCAAAATATGCTATACGGGTGCAATGCCTGGTGAGTTATCTGCTCAACAGGTGGCGTTGTGTGTGTGTAAGTGTGAGAGTCCGAGTGTACTGAGACAGTGAAGCACAGGAACGAGGTGGCTTCAGAGAGGGGGTCGTTTCGGGCCATTTCTAGAATTAATGAATGGGGACAAGAGAATCTAGTTTCCTTTAATGCACAGAAAACCAAGTACATTCAATTTTCTAACCGACAGAATCTCACTGACTCCCATATATTTTTTAATGATGTAAATATTCCCACTTCCCCTAGTATTGACATTCTCGGTGTAACATTAACTACTAACTTGAGCTGGACACATTATGTTAGAAGCATTGCTAAGAATGCCTCTAAAAAACTGGGACTCCTGTACAGAGTTCGAGAATTCTTCACTGACGAGCAGTTGGCCGTAATATATAAAAGTCATGTGCGCTCTCAGATGGATTACTGTTCACCTCTGTGGGGTGGAAGTGGAGTGGTTGCATTGAGGCAGTTGGACAAAATTCAAAATAAAGCTATTAGATTAATCAATAACCCTGCAATCACACAGGACCTTCCTACATTAGCCATACGAAGAAACGTTGCATCCCTTGCATTATTCTACAGATATTTTCACAGCAATTGTTCCGAGGAACTTGCTTCAATTGTGCCGCCTCTCCACATCTTTCCCCGTAGAACTAGGGCAGCTGAGAGCGCCCATGAATTTACACTTTCTCCTCCACAATGCAGAACTACTGCTTATCAGAATTCATTTATCCCCAGAGCTACTACTCTTTGGAATTCACTTCCCTCGAATTGCTTTCCACAAACTTACAATCAACAAATGTTTAAATCCAGTTGTTACAAACATTTTATGAATGGAGGATGCCTTTAGGCACATGGACCTTTTTGTTTTATCTGTGTTTTTCCTTCCTCCGTTCATTGTCTCTTAAAAAAAAAAAAAAAAAAAAAATGAGTGAGCACCGTGCCTCATGTGAAGGCAAGATGGCAGGTGCTCGTTGTACTCTACGTGCTTCACATGTCTCACTCCCTAGACTGGAACAAGACCTCACAGGCTTCACTGTTCATTGTAAAGCGGTGAATGTTAAGGCTCTCAGCCTATGCCCGAGAGGAAGTAAATGGAATATAGAAAGAAAAAAAAAAAATATATATATATATATATATATATAATTATATTATATATATATATATATACCGGTATATATATATACTGTATATATAGGCCTATATATATATTATTTTTTTTTAATTCCTGTTCCCCAGGGTATCTAGCGGATCAGCCCCAAGGTCCCGACCAAGCCCAAGGCCCATAATCGAGTATTTATATTATTATTATATTTTTATTTTATTTATATATTTATTTATTTGATTTATTATTGTTTTTATTTATTTTATTTTATTTATTTTATTTTATTTATATTTGTATTTTATTTATTTTATATATATATACCGCATAAATATATATATATTTATGACACCTTGTATATACAGTATATACTGTATAATATATATATATATAAATACCCACATACACACATTATTGTTACTATTCATTATATATTTTTATTTTTTTATTTTTTTTTCTATGTGATTGAGGGAGGCAAAAGGCATAACTGCCTATAGCGAGTGCCTCCCCCATAGTTGAAAGAGTGACAGGGCCAAAATTAAAGGACGTTCGAGCCAAAATGCCTGGACACACGTAGTTTGAAGCAATTTAAATCATAGGAAGAGGTAAAGACTGATTCTGGGAGAGAGTTCCAGAGCTCAGCTGTTGAGTAGAAGAAAGTTTGAGAGTAACGTTTCACTCTTGGGTTGGAGAGTTGCACAGAGAAGGGGTGGGATTGAGTTGCAAGACGGGTACCACGTGCCCTACGTAAAGGAGGTGGTATGCACTGGGATAGCTCTGAGGAACACTGATTATTATAGTAGCGATAGAATAGCGAGAGAGATGCAACATTGCAGCGGAGAGAGAGAGATTGCAGAGAGTTGGTGAGTGGACGGGAGTTAATTATACGAAAGGCCTTCCTTTCAACTTTGTCTAGGAGAGCGGTGTGAGAGGAACCTCCCCACACATGTGAACAATACTCAATACAAGGGTGCACTATGCCCCTGTACAGAGCGAGAAGCTGTGCAGGGGAAAAGAACCCCCAAAGGCGGTTGAGCACACCCAGCTTCTGGGAGGCTGCCTTAGCAAGACTGGTAATATGGTCCTTCCAAATGAGAGCAGAAGAAAAAGAGACACCAAGAATATTGAGAGACGATGAAGGGTTGATTTTTGTATTGTTGAAGAATAAGGGATAGTCCGCTGGGAGATCCTGACGGGTAGATAGATGGAGAAATTGGGTTTTGGAAGCATTAAAGTTAACAAGGTTTTCTCTGCCCCAATTGGAAATAGTATTTAGATCAGAATTTAAGAGTTCTATGGCTTCATTACGTTTGTCGTTGAGGGATTGCTGGCTGGGGCGTTCTGAAAAACTAATGGAGTAGTGTAAGGTTGAGTCGTCTGCGTATGAATGGATGGGAATTAAGGTACAGTTAAGGAGATCATTTATAAAAATTAGAAAGAGAATAGGAGATAGGACAGAGCCCTGAGGAACACCGGAGTTTATAGGGTGAGGAAGTGAACAATGGCCGTCCACAACCGCGGCTATGGAACGGCCGGAAAGGAAATTAGAGACAAAGGCACAGATGGAGGGATATAAACCGAAGGAGGGTAGTTTAGAAATTAAAGATTTATGCCAGACTCTATCGAAGGCTTTCGATATGTCTAGTGCAATAGAAAAAGTCTCACCGAAGTCCCGAAAGGCGGATGACCAAGAGTTAGTAAGATATGAAAGAAGATCACCAGTAGCGCGACCCTTAAGGAAGCCATACTGGCGATCTGAGAGCAGATTATGAGAAGAGAAATGCTTAGGAAATTTGGAAGCAAGAATAGTTTCAAAAACTTTAGAAAGACAAGAGATAAGAGCAATTGGACGATAGTTGGAGGGTTGAGAGCAGTCACCCTTCTTTGGGACAGGTTGAATGTGAGCAAACTTCCAGCATGAAGGGAACCTTGTATATATATATATATATATATATATATATATATATATATTACTTTATTTGTGTGTACAATAGAATTATTTCTGAATTTATGACTTGAAGATAACCTGGCTTTCTTGTTTGTTTTTTTCACTGTCAACCCAGGAGCCATTTCCCTTCTCGTTGGAAAGGGTTGTGGCCCTACCAGGTAAGTAAAATTGACAACCTTCATGACTGACATGTGTTCTATGAACATTATACAATTATTGGCAACGAAAATTATATAAAAGTGTTGTACATTGTGGCAAAGATATACAACTGTATAAACATTCTCATATAATTACATAACAATAACAATGCATGGAAACAATTGTACATAGTTCGCGAACCAATTACACTATATTATTTTGGTTTTCATCATTAGAAAGAGCATAATTTTCCGATTACGGTGATATAAACAGTTATATACGTATCCAAGCAAATAAAGCAACGCCGAGGTGGGGAACAGCTCGGAACCGGCTAGCGTCGGCGGAACGGGGACGAATGAAGCGTAAATATTCGCATTTTGGCTCTTCATTTCAAATATTCATAGAGCAAAAAGTATTTGTCGTAGGAACTTCTAGTTTGTTTTATTCTCTTCAGCATTATCTGCCGTATTCATACAGCCTAAATTTAGAACCATAGACATCGTAACAACATAATTAAAAAAAATTATAAACCATATCATGCAAAGTCATACATTTGTTGTGTTCGGTCACTGCTTGAAAACTATTGAAGATAGACAATTTCTGTTTTCAGATTTGGAAAGAGCAGAACAAATACTAGTATTTGAGCAAATACAAATATATGGTCATCACTCACAATTTCGAGATAGGACGGTGTGAAGACAATTGCCCGGGAAAAACTTTTAGTCCGGAGTCGTTTACACTTACATATTGCGATTTAAAAAAGAAAAAAAATGATAATGTAGTGCCATTATCCTCTTTCCATTGACATATGATACATCACAATAAACAGCATTCTGGTGGATGAAAATACAGAAAAACACAAGGCTTCGAAAACTCGCCCGGCCTGAATATATCAGGGCAAATTAGAGAGGGTCTTACCGTTTTCAATCAATTTAAATTGCCGGATGCGAGAGAGTTAAATGACTGTCTTAATCCCTTCAAACCTTTGTTCTACCGCGCTATGTTGACGACACATGTCTCTCATTCAGAGAAAAAGAACACATCACACAATTCTTAGCCTATCTCAACTCAAAGCATGTAAATATTGAATTCACCTCCGAAACTGAATCAAACGGTTGCCTTCCTTTCCTTGATATCGTAATTGATCACTCGAACAGCAACTTCTCCACATCCATCTATAGCTGTGTTTACCAACCTGGGGGGCGTTTTGCATTGCTAGAGGGGGCGTGAGGTAACCAAAGTTCATAATAGGGCATAGGCCATTCAGATGCATACAAGGTATTACCGCAGATGAGTATGAATAAGACACTTTGATAGGAATACTTCACAACCATCATTTCGAGCAACCACATGTAGTGTTTCCATAAAATCATCAATCTGGTATAATCCGTGCATGCATAGATGTTAATTATGCGCAGTATCTTCCATATTTGTCTAGGCACTAGGGCGGAGTGGGGGGGGGGGGGGGAGAGAGAGAGGGCATAATGAATAAAGTCCTGACCAAAGGGGGGAACGGAGCTAAAAAAGTTAGGAACCCTTAATCTATAGAAAGCATACATATACCGGCCTAACTACAACATTTTCTTCCTTCACTCCAATTTCATATAAAATAAATCTCATATCTACTACACTAGTCACGAGAGTCTTCCTATTATGTTCAAATTACTTTAGCCTCGATTCTGAATTAAAATTCCTGAGAAAGACCCTTTTCGCCATTGGTTTTAATACTAAATTAACTGACTCCTACATTGGCAAACAATTGCAACAGCTCCTCCATTCTAAGGAACAACTCACCATAGTAGAGCGAGCTATATTGTATTTCCCTATTTCTTTCACGGATAAAAGCAGTTTCTCATTAAGAAAAAAGTCAATAAACTCCTAAATGAATTCTACCTTCAGAATAAAGTAAGAGTTATTTTCAGACCTACGCAAACAATCAGTACTTTCTTTAAGTTCAAAGCTATAATCCTAAAGAACTACAGTCCTCTGTAGTCTACAAATATCAATGTCATTGCTGTAATGCAATGTATATACAGTAGGTTGTACTGTACAAAACGTCAACTCAAGGTATGTATCTTTGAACACAAGGGTAAGTCGGTTAGAACAAACAAGCCATTTTCTAATCCTTCTTATAGTGACATTCGTCAACATGCCCGAGACTTAAATCACCACCTCATCCAGGATAATTTCTCAGTCCTCCAGTCGTGTCGGTACGGAGAAGAACTCACGATAATGGAGTCCCTAATATCAGTGAAACTAAAACCTTCATTATGTAGCAATGAATAATCAACCAACCTCTTTTGTTTTTAACATCTTCTTAATGTAAGTTATTTTCGTGTTTTCGTTTGCATAGTGTTTAGAAGTGTTGTGATTAACTTATAATGTTTGTGGTATTTATTATGTAATTTATGTATTTGTGTGTTTCTATGTCATCAATTTATGATACGTATTTAGGTTTACCATAGTTTTTCTTCATATTTTCATACTATATCATTATTCTTAGGCTTTATGAAATTATTGTAATTCACTATGATACTTGTGTTTTCTTACAAGTGTGTGAATCTGTTATTTTTAGATTTGCTTGATAATGGAGTTGGTGGAAACGTTGCAATACATATAAACTAGATGAACGTGCCCTTGTGTTTCTCTTCATTATTCGCCTTCGCTTTCCACGGACAAGATCAATAGCTGATATATATATATATATATATATATAATATACGAGAGAGAGAGATAGATAGTTAGTAAGATAGTTAATTCTTTATTTCATAAACGGTTACATAGTAGCTTTCCATATATATAGTGGATAAAATGTCATCCTACCGCATGGTGGGTTCATTATTTTACATATATAATATTCGTGACTTAACTCTTCTTTGGCGG
Source organism: Paralithodes platypus (assembly GCA_032716605.1). Taxonomy (NCBI): domain Eukaryota; kingdom Metazoa; phylum Arthropoda; class Malacostraca; order Decapoda; family Lithodidae; genus Paralithodes; species Paralithodes platypus. The sequence continues at coordinate 33,789,958 of CM064489.1, read as the reverse complement.
GGGTGGACTTAAGTCGGGCTAGAGAACCAAGGACTAAGTGGCGGGGCCCGACTTAAGTTTGTGTGCAATTTTTGAGCAATAATGGCTCTGAGAGAGAGACGAGCAATGGGAGGAGCGTAGGTCGGCTCATGACCGCTCGGCACGGGTCTAGCGTGACTACTGACGTTCCCTCCACACACATCCACACTCACTGCCTCGCTACACAGGGAATTATGTAAGGATATTACTGTATTTTAGGGATTTTGCACTCGTCTTGCACGATCGTTGCAAGAGAACGCGTGGTCGTACAAGGATGGTTCTGGTGTCATTGGAAAGCTCAATTTACGCCCTTTCAGGGATACATAATTGTATTACGCTCTGGCTCTTGCTTATGCATGAAAAAGAGCATGGAAAGAAGGTCGTTTAGGGTAAAACCACCCGCTTGGCGGGTAGTAGAAGTTACTGATGGGCCCGCTCGTAAGGCGTTAATGGCATCTATGTAATTTTCCATTATGCTTTCAATGTTATACTCTGAAAGTAGTGTAGACTTGGCTTCATTAGCCAGGAACAGATTGTCGGACACATTTACCAAACATTTTCTAAACTATTTGCAGGGATTATTGATTATTTTATAACTAAACCTGATTATCTGTCAATATATAAAATTATTACACGTCATTAGTCATCCTGCAAGGTGGCATGCCTTATGGTTACTCTCCCAGTATCTTGGCTTCATCATTGTGTTTATTGATTTATGAAACCCTATGGCAAACTGTTTCAAAGGTACATTACATTTCTTATTACAGAACCACAATCCGGATCCATAAACACTCATGCAATAACTCTGGAATAGTTTACTAAATACATTACAGCTAACGCTAGAAAATTTCCACAAAAGGCAATTGAATTCGTTATATAACTTATTCATCTATCTATCTATCTATTGCCTGACGCAGTGATCCCCGAAGGGGTGGCCACGAACGAACCGCCCCCATGCACCTCTGTCCCCAGTCAGTCGACGCCCCTCCCCCCAACCAGCACCGCCTTCGTTCATGTACTTCCTCACTCCATCCTTCCATTATTTATTCAACTTATTCATACATCTTATTATGTCTCTGTCATTATGTAAATTGCAATCTATCACAAAGCCAAGATATCTACGTTCTTGTACAACTTTTAATTTTGTCCATATAAATATAAGATCGGATCCTTTGCATTTTACAGTTATTGTAGTTAAAATACATGCAGACGGACTTCTATCTATCTATCTATTGCCTGACGCCGTGATCCCCGAAGGGGTGGCCACGAACGAACCGCCGCCATGCACCTGTCCCCAGTCAGTCGACGCCCCTCCCCCCAACCAGCACCGCCTTCGTTCATGTAGTTCCTCACTCCATCCTTCCACCTCATATTCGGTCTACCTCTCCCCCTCTGTCCCTCCACCTCGGTCTCGTACACCCTCTTAGTCATTCTCTCGCTTTCCATACGTTCCATATGGCCGAACCATCTCAAGTTGTTCCTTTTCACACATTCCAGCACATCTACCTCCACACCACACCTCCTTCTTACTTCCTCATTAGTCTGTCTATCCCTCCATGTAACTCCGCACGCACTCCTTAAGTAATTCATTTCCACTGCTCTCACTCTTGGTCTGAGTCTCTCAACCACCGTCCATGCTTCGCTTCCGTAAGTCAGTGTCGGGATTACGGACTTACTTGGATTAATTTCAATATCAATTGCCTTTGAAAAAAAAAAAAAAAAAAAAAAAAAATATATATATAGATAGGTAGTTAGATAGATAGATAAATAGATAGATAGATAGATATAACAAATATCAAGTCGTTGCACTAAAGTCAGTATTATATTGGTAGGCGGCCTCTCCATTGCTTCAGCTCAGTATATAATGCACTGTTGGGCTCGGCGCTGTAACTACAGTGTTTGGGACTATTTAACATCAATTTTGCTTTATATGGCTGTCTGTTAGAATATGAATAACACTGTAGTTAAGATGGGGAGGAAACATTTGCATAATATTTTAACTCTCGGCCATAGAGTTTTATGTTCACTCTGTTAAAGCGCGCCCTCGTTTTATTTTATATATATAGACAGAGAATTAAAGTCAGGGGAACTTTTAACTTTTAGCTTGGGAACAGGACGTATGCTGTAAACAAAATACCCTCGGTGACCGCAAAGACCATAAACACATATATCCCCTCGCTCTCCTGGACACGTCCCCTCCCCTCCCCCTATACGATTTTACCAAAAGCGAAACTTAACCTCGACAGGAAAGGGTACCGACAAAACAAAAATCGTAAATAATAGCAAACAGAGAAAAACAATATATAAATAAACAAATTAAATCAGTGCAGATTATTTCTCGACCATATCGCAGGTTAGTAGTGACGTTATTGGAGAGAAAGATCTCCCACGCAACCAAATGTGGTGAAAATTCGAACCTGAGCAGTGTTGAATCAAGTTGATAGGTAAAATATGAAAATTAAAATAGATACTATATATAGGTAGTCTGGAAAGTTCGTTATTTTCCTAGAGTGCCGTATATTCCGCTAAACAGTCGACCAAAAACGGGAAAAGTGGTTAGGGCAGTGAGAATTCTGTTTCATAAGATAATTATTGAAAGTGTTACTTAAAGTTACTTAAAGTTTAAACATAAGTGTAAACGAGTGGCACTCCCCCCCCCCCCCACTCCCCACAAACCGCGTAACAAACACCTCCGTGTCCTCCAAGCCCCCCCCTCTCTCTCTCTCTCTCTCTCCCCCATGTAAGGGCGGGTGGAAAAAAAAAAAAAAAATGTTTACCAGAGACAACTGTACGAGTTGTAAGATGAATATACACATGCATAAAAGCACAGCATGTCAGATATGCAAGCAACCATACCACTGGATTTGCATAGGATTGACACCAATAAATGAGGCGTACAATACAAGAGGGAAGAACCTCCATTTCTGCGATAGTTGTTTCGATAACACATGGCAAGTCATACAGACTGTAGAAAATACAGAAGTACAAGATAGACTGAAATATAGCCAAGACATAGCTACCTTTCACAGAAAATGGGGAACTATTGGGGCCTCAGGGCCCATACAAATATCACAACCCACACACGCACACATTCCCATGATAATGCCCACATTGCCTCCTGCACATCAACACACATCGCCTGCCGAACAACAACCTTTCGCACCCTACATATCCACAAACCCTGCCACACATCTCCCCACACCTCCCCAGACCCAGAAAACACCCACATTAATCCCATCTATGGCCATTGACCACCCTACTGCTGTTGATCAAATACATTTGCAGGATGAACATAGGATGCAACAAGCTCCCATATCAGGCTCCCCTTCCACATCGTCTCCCCCCTCACCACTGCCACCGGCCCACCTACAACCGACCCTAACTCCACCCCCCTGCAGGCCTCACCCATCCATACACCAAGCCCACTATCACCCACAACCACACTTAGCTCACCACATAATCCCTTGCAGCCCCAGCCACACCTACTGGGGTTGTCTACACCAGTGTGAAGATATTATCTGGAAAGAAGGTGCTACTTTGGTCAAAAGGGCGAATATAATGGGAATTCATGTAGATTTGCTCATCCCAAAATTTGCAACAACATAACCAGTCATGGAAAATGTAGATTTGGTGAAACCTGCAAATACCACCACCCATCCCTTTGCAAGACATCACTTGAGAACAAGACCTGCTACAATATGAAATGCCCAGCTTTTCATATTAAAGGGACTTGGAGATATGCTAGACCTAACACGAATGGTAGCCCAAAAAACTCTCTAGCTATGCGAGGACGAGACAGAGGAAAAAGGCAAGGAGGGAAAGGGCAGATGAAGATGAAGAGACTGAGGGAGATGGAAGAGCACCTCCTGGCCTCCCAAGAGTGGCCAATACATCCCGAAGACTATTAGGTACACATAGTACTCCAAACAATCTCTCCCCAATCTTGTTTGCAAATATCCAAGGCCTAAAAAATAGAACCACGAACAAAGTACCATTTATTAGGGGCCTGCTAGAAGAAGGAAACGCTATATTTGCGGCTCTCACAGAAACTCACATTAAAGATCAGGAAGATAGTGAGGTATGGATTCCTGGTTACAACCTACATAGGGCGGACAGAACGCATAGATCACATGGAGGCGTAGCTTTTTTTTTTTTTTTTTTTTTTTTTTTTTATATATTCCAACTTACTTCCTCTCGGGCATAGGCTGAGAGCCTTAACATTCACCACTTTACAATGAACAGTGAAGCCCGTGAGGTCTTGTTCCAGTCTAGGGAGTGAGACATGTGAAGCACGTAGAGTACAACGAGCACCTGCCATCTTGCCTTCACATGAGGCACGGTGCTCACTCATGGCCCGAAACGACCCCATCTCTGAAGCCACCTCGTTCCCGTGCTTCACTGTCTCACCCCCTACACTCGACTCTCACACTTACACACACACAACGCCATCTGTTGAGCAGATAACTCATCACCCCTATAGCACATTTTGAATATGGGAATATTCATACAGTGCTATTTAATCAGGGAACAATGAGGGTATTTTATTGACGTTTCGGTGGGCTTGTGGTAATGCACTGATACTAGGTACAGCACAAATTCCATCCCAATAATATCTTCCCATTGATACATCGGGATTTGAACCCGGGACCTTTGGATTACCAGGCCAGTGGCAAGACCACTCCACCACACCTCCCCCTTGTACATACATGACTCACTGATATGTACTGAATTCCTAAATAACAGTAATGAAGTGGTGGAAATACTTGGAGTTAAAATAGAATCCCTAAATTTAGCAGTTATTGTTACATACAGGCCTCCAGACTCATCCCGAGAAGAATTCAAAACCCAGCTCAACAAAATAAAATCAGAAGTGGAAACCCTGGGGAACCCAACACCAAATATTATATGGCTAGGAGACTTTAACCTACCAAACATTAAATGGAGACAACTAGAAAACAAGTTAGTGGCAAATAACACCGGAGAAGCAAATACTAATACGAGAGAGCTTTTTGAACTTTGTGATTTTTTTAGTCTTACCCAACATATTGCTGAACCCACACGGGACAACAATATCTTAGACCTGGACTTCACTAACAACGACTCTCTAGTACACAGCATTAACATATCGGACACAACATACTCAGATCAAAAATTAATTGAGATCAAAACAACCTTAGAAAGTGTACAGACAACCTCAGAATCGAGAAAAAAAACAGGCCCCTTCAGTAAATTTAACTTCAATAACAAAAACATTAGGTGGGAAGAGGTAAATCAAGAAATGGAGGAAATAGACTGGGAAGATTTAATGGAAAACCTGACACCAGCAGAATGTCTAGTCTTAATAACAGAAACCATGACCCAAATCTGTAGCCACCATATACCTGCAAGACAAACAAAACGAAGAAGCAAACAAGATCGGGAAAGGAGGAGGCTGTACAGAAGAAGACAAATACTCACACAAAGACGCACACATCAAAATCTACAGGATAGGCAAAAGGTCGAAATAGATAGAGAAATTGTGGAAATTGAACAAAGGCTAAGAATATCATATGAACTACAACATATGGAAGAGGAGAGGAAAGCTATTGCAGGTATAAAGGAAAATTCCAAATACTTCTTTTCATACGCCAAACAAAAGGCTAAAACAACATCAAACATCGGCCCACTGAGCAAAGGGGACGGCTCTTTCACAGGGGACAAAAAGGAAATGAGCGAACTCTTAAGCAGGCAGTATGAAATGGCATTCAGTGAGCCTGATGAAACAAAAGTCATCAGAGACAAAAATATATTTTTCATGGAAACCTCCCCCACGGAAACCCCTCAGATGCTGGATATTGATTTCGGTCCTAAAGACATAGAAGAGGCCATTTCCAACATGCCATCCCACTCGGCACCAGGCCCGGACTCAGGGAATTCGATCCTAATGAAAAAATGTAAGGAAAACCTCTCAAAACCCCTGGCTATAATGTGGAGAAGGAGTCTAGACACTGGTGACATACCAGATAGCTTGAAAAACGCAATAATTGCCCCACTGCATAAAGGAGGGAGTAAAGCACTACCAAAAAACTACCACCCGGTAGCTCTAACCTCTCACATCATTAAAGTTTTCGAGCGAGTCCTGCGAAGCAAAATTTCAACATTCATGGAGACAAATGAACTACACAACACCGGTCACATGGGTTCAGAGCGGGAAGATCATGTCTCTCACAACTTTTGGAACACTATGACAAAATTCTTAAAGCGCTAGAAGAAAAGAAAAACGTGGATGTCATTTACACCGATTTTGCTAAGGCATTTGATAAATGTGACCATGGTATAATAGCCCACAAACTGAAAGCAAAAGGTATAACTGGGAAAATCGGACGGTGGATGTACAATTTCCTCGTAAACCGAAAACAATCGGTAGCAGTAAACCAAGTCACTTCTGAGCCTTCGGATGTCAAAAGCTCAGTGCCCCAAGGAACAGTGCTAGCGCCCCTTCTGTTCCTCATACTAATTTGTGACATAGATACCAACACCAGACACAGTACGGTGTCGTCTTTTGCTGATGACACAAAATTAAGCAAGATAGTAAACACACAAGAGGACACGGGCCGACTGCAGGAAGACATGAATGTAGTGTTCCAGTGGACCAGGGAAAACAACATGCAATTCAATGAGGAAAAATTCCAATTAATACGGTACGGAGATAATAATGGTGTTAAAGAAATTACAAATTACTTAACAGAATCTAACCACATAATAGAACAGAAAGACAGTGTGAAAGACCTTGGGGTATTAATGTCTGAAAATATGGGTTTCAAAGTACATAACCAGGTCAAAGTGGCAGCTGCGAAACGTCTAACGGGTTGGATTCTGCATACTTTTAACACCTTATTAGCGGGCTAGCGGTTTATTTATATGTACCGCCCAGCGGGGTGTTTTTAGCCAAAATAGGGCTGTTTACGTGATCATTTTCATGCCTAAATAAGACCCAGAGCGTAAAACAAGTATCTATCCCTGAAAGGGCATAAACAGAGCTTTCCAATGACACCATAACAATCCTTTTATGACGGCTAGTTTTCTTGCAACAACCGCGCAACACGAGTGCAAAAAGCATGTAATTCGGTACTTTCCCAATACAATTCAGTATGTAGCGAGTGAGAGAGGGAGGGAGGAGGTGGGATTCGTGTCAGTAGGTTCGCCGCGGTGGTCTGGAGCAGTCATACGCTCGCTACTCTCCTGCCACCACTTGTCTCTCTCTCTCAGCAACATTACGTGCTGAAATTGCCACACGACCTATGTCGCGCGCCGCCAGATAGTCCAGAATTATTATACTCGACTTATCAATCAACAAGTTCATCACCTTGGATGACGAATGTGATGGTGAGGCTGCGAGTGATTCCTTCGGCGAGGAAACCAGGAGAAAGGTAAGTGAGTTGCCTCCAACAGGTGTGACTGCTGCCCCCCCAGGAGTACCTTCAACTGCTGCCCCAGGAGTTCCTGCCGCTGCCGCAGCTGCTACCAAATCATCGACAAGGAGAGGCAAGTCCTTCTCAATTGTTGGGGACTCCATGGTCAGACACTTAGCTAGGTCCACCTGTACTGATATTAGGAAGCTTGTCTGTCTGCCTGGTGCCGGGGTTGGGAAGGTGTTAGAGGACATTGATTACATCATGAAAGATATTGGAGATAGCCCCATTATCTGTCTCAGTACAGGGAGCAATGATGTTGGTAAAGGTAGGACGGAAGTACTGCTTCGGCAGTACAGGGAGGTGTTAGATAAAGTTAGGAGGAAGGGAGGCATACCTGTAGTACACAGTATCTTGCCACGGAGAGGGGTCAGCAAGGAATGGTCATCTAGGGCAATTGGTATCAATTGTCGGCTGGAAAAATACTGTAATGCAAATGCAATACCATTCCTTGATAACTGGACCCGTTTCTATGGTAAAAATCAGTTGTACGCACAGGACGGGGTTCATCTTTCTCGGCTAGGGGTGGCAAATTTAGCTAGGTCAATAGATAGGATTGTCGCGGGGTTTCGCTGAAAATAAAGCCTGAGAATATGAGTAAGAATAATTGTCTAGATAGGGTAAATTGCCGTACTGGTACATCAGATAGGAATAGAAAATATCAGTCACAGGATTTTAATTGTACTGCTAGTAGAAATATTAAAGGTGTAACAGAAGATGGGAATTCAGTTAGAAATAAAGGTAAATCCGATACCAGTAAAATAAATTCATTGCGATTATATTATACAAACTGTAGGAGTTTATGTAACAAAATGGATGAACTTAGAGCACTTGTTAGCAACGAAAATATAGACATTATAGCACTGACTGAAACATGGATTAATACAGAATCAAGACATTTTTTAGCAGAATTCCATATACCAGGATATAGTTTGTTTAAACGCGACCGAACAAGTAGGAGGGGCGGCGGAATAGCAGTGTTTGTCAGGAGTTCTTTAAAAAGCTGTATTAAATCAGGTATTAGACTAAATACTGATAACGAAAGTGTTTGGGTTGAGGTTAGCGAAGGTAGTGAGACCATAATTATTGGAGTTATTTATAGACCACCAAATATGAGTAGAAACGAAGGTACACCTTTATGGCAGGAAGTGAAAATAGCATCAAGGTTTAGCAATGTGTGTATTATAGGGGATTTCAATTTTCCGAATATTGATTGGCAGCATCAAATCGGCGACTCAGATTCAGAAGAGTTTATTGAGGCGGTACAGGATAGTTTTTTATTTCAATTCATAGACTCGCCTACTAGAGGTAATAATATCCTCGATTTAGTTCTCAGTAATAATGAACAAATGATAAATAATGTAGAGATAGGAGACCAACTAGGAAATAGTGATCATAAATCAATTTATTTTAACATACAATGGACAGGAAAGGCTAAAGAGAATACGACACTTATCCCAGATTTCAGAAAAGCCAATTATGGTGGATTAAGACGAGCCTTAAGAGTCGATCCTATGGTTAAACTATTAAGTGGACCCAGGTGCGCTAATAAACATACTCTCTCTCAGATACCTGTCTTAACTCAGGATAATTTGACAGCTACATATAATAATTTTATTTCTTCACTCCACAATGCGCAAAATAAATATATCCCCAAAAGAAAATTTAGATCAACACAGAACCAACCCAAATGGATGAATAATAGACTATTAGACCTTCTAGGAAAAAAGAGAGGAATATATCGAAAAATAAAGAAGGGCGAAATTCACCTACTTGCTTACTATCAGAATCTATCAAGAGTGGTTAAAAAATGTATAAGGACAGACAAAAGAAATTATGAAATCAGGATAGCCAATGACTCAAAAAATAACCCTAAGGCTTTTTACCAGCTATATAAATCTAAAGTTAGAGATAAAATAGGCCCCCTTAAAACTTCGATAGGAGAAATGACAGAAAGTGATTTAGAAATGTGCAGTACATTAAATAGTCAGTTTCTATCCGTTTCCACTAATGAAAATTTGGCACAGATTCCAGAAGTCCGTAAGGTGTATAGAGATAGTATAGAAAATAGGTTAAGTACGGTTACTATAAGTAGAAATGATGTGCTTAAGGAAATTGACAGACTGAAACCTCAGAAATCGCCTGGTCCCGATGAGGTATATGCCAGAGTATTAAAAGAATGCAGAGATGAGTTAAGTTACCCATTAACATTTCTTTTTAACAATTCATTAGAAACAGGTATAGTTCCAGAAGCTTGGAAGCTTGCAAATGTAGTTCCGATTTTCAAAAAAGGTGATAAATCAATAGCATCCAATTACCGTCCCATTAGTCTCACTTCAATCATAGGAAAGCTACTAGAGTCAATTATTGCTAGGAAAATGAGAAACCACTTAGAAACATTTAACTTAATCAATTCTTCTCAGCATGGATTCACACAGGGACGTTCTTGCCTTACTAATTTGCTTAGTTTTTTCTCAGAGGTATATGAAGCAGTAGATAATGACAAGGCATACGATATAATATATTTAGATTTCAGTAAAGCTTTCGACAGAGTCCCTCATGAGAGATTGATGAAAAAGGTTGAGGCACATGGAATAGGTGGGGCGTTGTTGGGATGGATTAGGTCATGGCTAATTGGTAGGAAACAGAGAGTCAGCATAAATGGTACCAAGTCAGAGTGGGGAGCAGTCAAAAGTGGTGTCCCCCATGGATCGGTATTAGGTCCCCAATTGTTTCTTATATACATAAATGACCTAGATTTAGGTATAACTAGTAGGATAAGTAAATTCGCAGACGATACTAAAATGGGGAGATCAATTGATTCAGATAGCGATATAGAGTGCCTCCAAAGGGATCTAGATACCTTACATGAATGGTCAGTAAATTGGCAGATGAAGTTTAACATTGACAAATGCAAGGTATTAAAGATAGGGAAGATGCAAACAAATGTTAAATATAAACTAGCTAATTTAGAATTAGAAAATTCAGACTGCGAGAAAGATCTAGGTGTGTTTGTTAGCAATGATTTGAAGCCTAGGAAACAGTGTATAGGCGTTCGTAATAAGGCAAACAGGATTCTCGGGTTCATCTCTAGGAGTGTGAGTAACAGAACTGCTGATGTTATCTTAAAACTTTACTTGTCATTAGTGAGACCCCATATGGATTATGCTGTCCAATTTTGGTGTCCTTATTACAGAATGGACATAGATTCATTGGAGAGAGTACAGCGTAGAATGACAAAAATGATCCATAATATTAGAAATCTTCCGTATGAAGAAAGGTTGAAGAAATTAGGTTTACATTCGTTAGAGAGACGCAGAGTTAGAGGGGATATGATAGAGGTGTTCAAGTGGGTTAGTGGGATTAACAAAGGGGACATGACAAATGTACTAAAGCTCAGTGATAGCGAAAGAACTCGTACCAATGGTTTCAAATTAGATAAATTTCGTTTCAGAAAAGATATAGGCAAATATTGGTTTGGTAACAGAGTTGTAGATGGGTGGAATGGACTACCAAGTGCTATAGTGGGATCTAAAACTGTAGGGAGCTTTAAGATAAAATTGGATAAGCATATGGACGAGAAGGGTTGGGTGTGAAGGGGGATCAGCCGGGTTGGGCCAATCAGCGCTCTGCAGACCCCCATAATCCTGCGTTAATCTCTAACCGTTTTGGTAGGATGATCCTCAGGGCATTAGAGTGTTGAGCCTATAATTGGGCTTTGTAATTGATTTGGGGTTGTGTGGGACTGGGATCTGCCTTGCTTAGGCCAATCGGCTTTCTGCAGACTCCCATTTTCTTATGTTCTTATGTTCTTATGTTGCGCACCGACATATAGGGGTTAAAACATGCGGTGAATTGCCTATGATAACGCTCTTCAAATCTCTAGTGCTACCGCGGCTTGAATACTGTAGCATATTAACATCCCCATACAAAGCAGGTGAAATAAATGACGTAGAGAGTGTACAAAGAAATTTCACTTCGCATATAAGTTCGATAAAACATCTACACTATTGGGAGCGTTTAAGAGCACTGAATCTGTACTCACTGGAACGTAGAAGAGAACGTTACCTAATAATATACACGTGGAAAATCGCAGAGGGTTTAGTACCAAACCTACATACTCCGATAGTCATTAAATTCAGTGATAGGAGAGACTGGGAATGCGAAATCCCCCGGATGAATAACAGGGGTGCTATGGGCTCTCTGCAAGAGGGCTGGTTATCGCACAGAGGCCCACGTCTCTTCAACATACTCCCACGGCGAGTAAGAGACATGAGGGACATCTCGTTAGACAACTTCAAGAGAGCCCTAGATGTCGAACTGCAAAAAGTGCCAGACGAGCCCATCCTCGCAAGGGAGCGAGCTGTCGCTTCAAACAGTCTACTGCACCAAATCACCACCCATAACGAGGGGCGTCGTGCTCCTTGGTGCCGCTAGAAGAGCGGCGAACACATCCAAAGGTATCCAAAGGAAAAGGTATATAGATATATATATTTGTTTTTCCTGAGGAACATGTCATGACGGCAAATGATATTCCTGTATTATTATTGGTCAGGATTTGTGTGGTTAAGATAGGCGATTTTCATTTGGTGAGGCACCTGAGCAAGTCACGATGGTGGCGCCACCTAGTTCACTTAGGCTAACTCAATTAATTTCAACTTTACTTGTCTCCTGTACATCATAATGTAAGGACGTATATTATTATACTTGCTCATATTCTTGATAGTATAGTAGGTACGCTTTTGGGAAAGAAGTCATAAGTTCACTGAATTATTTAATTAGATCACTGCATCATTTAATGTATTATAGTGACATATCTATACCAAGTTATATACTCATATTTGAACTGATCAGTTGGCCTTTTGAATTAGTAAATTATTTAATTATGTGTTTTTGAACTGATTAAATGCATTGAAATAGTTGTAATCACTTTAAATTTACATAAAGCTCTTAACCACATCGTAATCGGTCATAGAGCAGCATGCCCCAGGCTGGCCAAGTCCTCACCTGGTTCGTGACGGAGGTCGGATCAGATTGCAAAGTATCCTACATTTCTTAATTACATTCATACTGCAATTCGATATTCCCAGGCTGGTGCAATAAATTAGTCCCTCTACCAGGTGAACAGAGCAGGTAAAGAACTTTGGTGCCAGTGTGTACTGCTGGCGCGGGTCAGCTTGTGGTATCTTGTGGCCTAGCATAGCGTCCCATATTTTGATCTGTGAGGAGTCCCGCACCAGTAGGATACCTTTGGTTTAAGTCAACTCTAGAACCAATCATCGTATCATTCATTTGAAGTTTGCTGCTTCAGATTGAGGTTATCTCGAATATCAGGGTTAGGGAAGTTTATATCCCCTATTGTTTATATCAAGGGGTTAGGACCATATATATGCCCCTATATAGAACCTGGACAGCACACTACATCTTCCCGGGTAGAGTCTGTTGCATGTACTTGTGTTGCGTGGTGGACAGCATTCTTACAAACGTAGTGCAAATATCTTTTGGTTACTGCTTTACCCCACACCTGCAATCGTAACGATATATATATATATATATATATATATATATATATATATATATATATATATATATATATATATATATATATATATATATATACTACATATATATATATATTTATATATATATATATATATATATATATATATATATATATATAATACCTCACCGTGGTTCTAGTGTTCAATAACTCTACCCCATTAAAAAGTCTAAAACAAAGTATGAACAACGCTTCCTATGGGCAATGGATAGTACTCCCGCAGAGCCTGCCTGCCAGTAGGCTTTTCAAAATTGGCTTATAGAGAATGCCGTTCAATCCAACTCTCTGGTCAGACTCTTCAATGTAATAATTATTTCACACAATAGTTGCCTTCACACGTATCTGGATATCACGGACAATAGTTTATCTTATCACAATCCTTTACTGAAAAACATCTATCTTCACAACGCTAATCAAGATTACTATGTTTAGTAATATTCTCTTTAACATATTTGTTTTGCAAGAACTATCTTGGACACTATCTTGGTTACTATATTAATTTCAAAACCGTCCTAATAAATACCCAGTAAATATCAACACTTATTACACAAGGCAAAGGAAACATATATGCTAATGCATGTATGCATCACATTATGCGATCATGAAATGTCACCAATTAATCCCTACTATACCAGCGACGGTGCAGAGACGTCAGTAAAAAAGGGACTCACCAATACCAGCGACGGCTCTCAGCCGTTCTGCTAATATCTAGCTGGTGCTGCTAACATATCTTAGAGGCACTGCTGTGAGGAGTTGGCAGCACTTCTCATGCTCCCTCTCAGCTACTCCGGTCCGGCTGGCTCAGTTACCCACCAACTCTTGAGGGAGTTGTCTTGTTGATTATGACAACAAGTCTGTTATTGGAGGGTACACTTTTATCTACTATGCCATGGTACAGTAGGGGTTAAGCACAATATATTGATTAATTGGCAACACATATATAACTTGTTTTACTCGAGTTTCAAGAACATGCATTCGTGTTTTATTGTTGGCTGCATAATAAAGGATATATTTATCTTCACAATGTGAACATTGCAAAATATAATTTGCCGTAATATAAAGGATAGACACCGGTGACCCAGTAATGATCAATGGGATCCCTGCATCACAGCGAACAGGTGTGTGCCGATTGAAACTCTTTGCCCTCATGAACGGAATAAGTAGAAAACAAAGGGTTACCTTGAAGAATCTGTCTGATATGAAATTATCTTACACAAAATAACACTCAGTCATACTTTGTTATCATTCATTAAGCAGTAGACAAAACATAGACCAAGATTACGTCTTATATGTTGTTCTACCTACTGCCAATGATGATTTCATTATTAACATTATAACAAAAAAACATATACATTCTAAGACATAGTGAGACACATTTGTATAAGTATGCAGAGCCTTAAGGTGGTTGGAATAAAGGTCCCTATGCAATGTAATGCGTTGAGTTGGTTTACAATTGTTTGCTATCATCTAATCACAGGTAATTATTCTTCACACCATGTAGTAAAATGCGATTTGAAATCAAATTGAAATTTGATAAATAGTCTACATTCTCTCTCTCTCTCTCTCTGAAGAGCTAGACATTGTTTTTCAAGTTAGCAAATATGTATTATTGATGTTCATATTTAGCGCAAGCTCATCAGAAACAACCGGATTAATACTGAAGCTGAATAGTTATTGGTTAGGATTTAATTTGAGACATGTTAGTAGGTCTTACGAGTAGAAAATTTGTATTTTAGCAGTGTTGGTGAAGAGTTCTTTATAACAAATTATGTTAATATCAACCTAGTGACAGAGAGCAATAAAGGCAAACAGACTCAAAATATACAATGGCGGAGGGAGGGAGGGGTAGGAAAGTGGGCAGCTTGGCAGCAGTCACACAGGAAAATCAACTTTACATCATCATGAATAGAGGGTCATTTGGTAAGTTCAATCACGGTTGCCAGCTGGGGCGCGTTCGGTAGACCTATCGTTTAGGGCCGATAGCTCTAGCGAACGCGATAGCCGCCGATTCGACGAATCGGCGATCGAAAACGATTGCTGTTTTAGCTATCAGAGCGATCGGTCCTCGGAGGTCGATCGAATGATCGACGAGAATGTAAACCAACCATTTATAGTTATTATATTGCTAATAATATAGATTGCGTATCGTGTTTCCCCTTCTTGAATACAATTTATGAAAATATTAAACACACTACGAAAAATAGGCGAAAAAAAAACAATTCTTGTTGCGATGTCTTCTTCTTCTTTCTTCTTTCTTGGGTCAAAGAGCTATTGTTATTGTTTACAAAGCTCTGGCAGACCGATCGGCGATCTGTGTCGTTCGGTAGTGAAATCGAAACACCGTTCTATCAAGAGCTATCAGACGAATCGGCGATAGGTATACCGAACGCGCTCCTGGTCTTATTTTACCGGTGATCATGAGAGAAACGTTTTATCAACAAACATGCCTCGATGTAATTTATTGCTTAACCTGACAAGCGCGAAATAGACCTAGGGGCTAGGGTAGTTATTTGTGCATTTCTAGCCTTGGATTCTGACAGAATTAATTATATTTACAATATAGAGCATTATTTGTTTTTGGTATGCTTTTATTTTACATATATGATGTATATATGAACCTTCAAGAGTGCTAAAATAAGTTGGAAAAGCATTTGGGTGGTGAAAAACGAAGTTATTGGCCACCCGGTCATAATCTCAGGCGAGAGAGAGCCACAGGCAGCCCTCCCCTCTCGCTCTCTGGGAGTCAACTGAGACGAGCGGGGCGGTGTGTGCCAGTGTCTGGGTGTTGCATAACGATTTTTTATGCAACCCACTTGTGCTACATTATCGCGGGAGAGAAAAATAACCGATAAATGATGATAATAAGAGGAAAAATAGGTGATAATTGAGGAGGGGGGGGAGGGGGGAATAAGGTGGGGAAGGAGGGGAGGGGGAGTGGTGAGAATCACATGGATGAGTACTGGAGGGGAATTATCTCACCTAGAGACAAATTCCTTTGTTTTGATAGGCCCTTTTTTTTTGGAAGGCTTTTTTTATGGTCTTGCTTCCGTGAGGCCTATCGCGTTCCCTATAGGAAGCCTTCCGTGAGGCCTATCGCGCTTGCCGGGTTAATATATAATCAGACGTGCCGTAACTCTATAATTTGGCTAAATGCAGTAAAAGAAAATATCATCTCTAATGTTTCTTTCTGGCTACTGGTAATTTGGAACCATGATGAACCTATTTCTATCTTACCTATACATGCAATTGATTTTACAAAACTTCGTGAAGCATAACTGTAATCAATATTTAAACTTCGTGAAGCATAACTGTAATCAATATTTAAACTTCGTGAAGCATAACTGTAATCAATATTTAAACTTCGTGAAGCATAACTGTAATCAATATTTAAACTTCGTGAAGCATAACTGTAATCAATATTTAAACTTCGTGAAGCATAACTGTTATCAATATTTAAACTTTGTGAAGCATAACTGTAATAAATATTAAACTTCGTGAAGCATAACTGTAATCAATATTTAAACTTCGTGAAGCATAACTGTAATCAATATTTAAACTTCGTGAAGCATAACTGTAATCAATATTTAAACTTCGTGAAGCATAACTTTAATCAATATTTAAACTTCGTGAAGCATAACTGTAATCTATATTTAAACTTCGTGAAGCATAACTGTAATCAATATTTAAACTTCGTGAAGCATAACTGTATTCAATATTTAAACTTCGTGAAGCATAACTGTAATCAATATTTAAATAACTCATTATCAACTGTGGCTCTCAACCCATTGTCCCAACACAAAGACTCTTTCTCTAAATCATAATATTTTACCTCATATCATCAGTCATGTGTTAATCTAATTGATATAATTGTTATTTACCGTATGTTTAAAACTTTTAAAAACCTTTTACATATGAATAATCTCACATATAATATAATACAATAATTTATTAATTAACATATACTATATCATGAATGTTGTTACTTAGACATATATTTACATATATAATGGAATGCAGTTATTATGCAATAGTATACTTAGTTTCACAAGTTGTGACTGTTCAATACCATTGTCATTTGTTACCATGTCTATTGAGGTGTTATATAACCTTAAGTGTAGATGTTTCTGAATTTGTATTTTGTGTTTGTGTGTTCATTGCTTTATGTTGTGTTGTCCCTATTCGGGCTCTGCCTCGAGTCGCCCCCACAAGAGAAAAAAATAAAATAAAAATAATAATAATAATAATAATAATAATAATAATAATAATATATCTATATATACTGTATATATATATATATATATATGTATATTGTTACGACCGGGGCTACGAATAAAACAAGGGCACTTAATGATTGGACTAGTAATAGGGCACTATGCAACAATGGTACGCTAGATCCAAACCCTCAAACTTATATGCGAACAAAACACTTATACCCTCCAGAGTTAATCTGCGATAGTGGGGTATCCTTAACTGGGCATAAATGTACTCTACTTCAGGCTAACCCACACTGGTATAGCCTGATAACAAACAAGATGCAAGTTACGTTAAAATGCATAAAAATGAATCTATGGAAAGATCAATTAAATCACTGCAAGATTTAATACAATAAAAGGATGCTTTAATACAGTTACTCTAAACAACAATAAACTCTTCACTACTATCTGAAAGAAAGTGAAGTATAGTCCTACAGCATAGACCTGGAAACTTCTGAAGAAAGTCTGATGCTCATATCTAATCTTGAACTATATAAAGGCAGGAGGCAGGACACCATATGTGTAAATCGAATACACCAAAACATAGGACATATAATGTTAACTGACACGAGAATACTATAAATGCGCAACGGTAGCAATGCTCGACACTAAAATAAGTACTTCCTCATCAACGAAACAGTCTTCTATGGTTGTGCGACTCAACAACAACCTAGACTAATAAATGCTGTGAATAATAATGCGTACATATCAAAGAGCTTATATTAAATACTAACAAGTGTCTACTCAATTAATAATATCTAGCTGGGATACTCTAGGTAAGGAACTTGGGTTGAGCAAGACAGGCTCGTAGCCTAGCGATGTCCTTAAGACTGCATCCTTTAAGTTACGTTAATTGACTAGGGTGCTCTCTCGATAGATCCAGATCACGAGTATCTGGTTCTATCCTGGCGACCCACAAAAGACAAGCAAAGAGGCAGCAAAGTGTGGAACTGGTTCAGGCCAAAACCCTCAGTCAACACAATGCTGCACTCGCAAAGGACTAAACCGAAAGACAACACAGGCTACCACAGGACCGGTCGAAGTCGTGTAGGTATAGGCAAACCATACACACATCGGAGACAACGACTACAGTTACCTTATCCCAGTCTAGCATTAAATAAAAGAGCAGAAACACTAAATCAATAATGGAGACACACTAAGTTCTTAACCTATACTAACTAAGAACCCTCAAACCTATTCTAAGTACATGTAAATATCTCTGAGGACGGCGCATGCAATACAATGGGACGGCTATGGAAACTGTATGCAGAACCCAAGGGGATAAGTAATTGAATAAAGACGAGAAGTAATGGAAAAGAAGAAGTTCAGAGAGAGAAACAGTGACAAAGGTGGTGATCGGGGGGAGAGTATGCACAGGGATGTTAGAAGCATGCGCGCCAAGCCTGTCCTGACGAGGACAGCTCCTGGGGACCCTCATGCAGGAGGCAAGTTACACAGGAGCCCGCAAGGGTGCGATGGTCGGCCAATCACGGGCCGATACGTCACAAGACAGCAGGTGTCACGTGACACAGCCAGACACGCCGGCCAATGGCGAGCGAGAGGCAGGAATGAATACGTGACTCAGACACTGACTACCTTCTCGCTCAGAAAGTCTTTCTCCTTCCCAAGCTGGTTCTATCATCACTACTGTTGATATAAAATATATCCCGTTGTCACAGACGAAAACAAAGACCACCACTGGACTGTCTGTGACAATGCGATTACAAGGAAAGAAAGAACAATATTCTCGGATAACTGTAGCCCATTTCGATGTCCCTGGCGAGCGCTATAGTGGCTAACGAGAGGCGATTCTGCCCACGCTGGTAGACGTCACAATATATATATATATATATATATATATATATCGGTATATATATTGTCACTCCCAATTGAGTTTGTAGCCTATATATATATATATATATATATATATATATATATATATATATATATATATATATATATATATATATACCGGTATATATATTGTCACTCCCAAATGAGTTTGTAGCCTATATCATTTGTGAGTGAGTTATAGTTTGCAAGCCTGATGTGGAGGGGCCTTGATAGAGGCTAGTAGCTCGCTATCTCTCTGTCTTTCTTCTCTCATGGCTAGCAGGATGGCACCTGGAGTCTGTGTTGCCGTCGGGCTAGCACTATAAATTAATTAGTTTATTTAGCCTTGTGGGATTAACCCGTTGAGCCCCGGCTAGTTATAATATTTTGTTCACCCCAGTCCCAAGCCATTTTCACTTATTTTTTTTGTTTGCTAAAATGGAAGACAAGGATGAGAAATGAAAAAAAAAAAAAAAAAATCACCTCTGTCATTTTTTTTTTGGGTGGGGGGTGGGGGGGGGGTGGAGCCTCAAAAAAAATTGTTGAGCCAAAATGGAAGAGAATGGTGAGAAATGAAGACACAAATAAAAAAAAATTCATTTCGGTCATTTGGGGGGCGGGGGGGGGGTTTCAATAGTTCGTCTCCCCCGCATGGCCACCCGCCCGGGAGCACTAGGGTAAAAACTGAGTATGGCATTGTACGGCATACATCCTAAGGAGTATGTCACATAAATCTCAAGCCTCTAGCTCCCATACGACCGGAGTAATGAAGGTTCGAAGTGGCGGTGAACTAGGGGTGTAAACTATCCCCACTAAGCCCACCACCACCAGCCGCGCGGCTGTCTCGGCCCGCTCACACCTACTGGCCCGGCTCCCACACACACTACGGTACCTCCCCCTCCTATTCTCCCGCCATTTCCTACCTTACGAGCCACGTAAGTGTTTTTTATATGTCGGACGCACGTGATGCGTCGCTGGGAGTTGGTGATCAAAGACTGCCGACGCAACACGTGCGACGCTGGGTCTCACCGGGTTAATGCAGTTTATCATAAGTTCACACAATGATGACTTATATTCATTTGATTACTTTTGTTGTTAATGAGAGCACAGGCTGCCTGATATAATTACGTATTCTTGCGACGCCTTGCCACGCAGGGCTCTAGCTCGACTCTCGCCGCTGCAGGACCTCACTCCAGTCTCCCCTCCCATGATAACAACATCACTGTCAGACGTTGTTGGCTTGCTTCTTAAGTTTCCCTTAAATACCGCATATTTCTGTTTGTTCTATATTTGATTGGAGCATAGCAGGGGCTGGAGTCATATTGAGCATATTGTTTTTTTTTTTTTTTTTTTTTTTTTAAGAGACAATGAACGGAGGAAGGACAAACACGGATAAAACAAAAAGGTCCATGTGCCTAAAGGCATCCTCCATTCATAAAATGTTTGCAACAACTGGATTTAAACTTTTGTAGATTGTAAGTTTGTGGAAAGCAACTCGATGGAAGTGAATTCCAAAGAGTAGTAGTTCTAGGGATAAATGAATTTTGATAAGCAGAAGTTCTGCATTGTGGAGGAGAAAGTGTAAATTCATGGGCGCTCTCAGCTGCCCTAGTTCTACGGGGAAAGATGTGGAGAGGCGGCACAATTGAAGCAAGTTCCTCGGAACAATTGCTGTGAAAATATCTGTAGAATAATGCAAGGGATGCAACGTTTCTTCGTATGGATAATGTAGGAAGGTCCTGTGTGATTGCAGGGTTATTGATTAATCTAATAGCTTTATTTTGAATTTTGTCCAACTGCCTCAATGCAACCACTCCACTTCCACTCCACAGAGGTGAACAGTAATCCATCTGAGAACGCACATGACTTTTATATATTACGGCCAACTGCTCGTCAGTGAAGAATTCTCTAACTCTGTACAGGAGTCCCAGTTTTTTAGAGGCAGCTCAAGTTAGTAGTTAATGTTACACCGAGAATGTCAATACTAGGGGAAGTGGGAATATTTAAATCATTAAAAAATATATGGGAGTCGGTGAGATTCTGTCGGTTAGAAAATTGAATGTACTTGGTTTTCTGTGCATTAAAGGACACTAGATTCTTTTGTCCCCATTCATTAATTCTAGAAAGGTCCTGGTTCAGAGAAATTGCAGTGTTTATTTTTGAATTTATAAGATCGGGTTGGGTGAAAGGATTGGTAAATGTGAAGGAACTGTGGAGTGTTGAGTCATCTGCGTAGGAAGGGATTGGATTATGAGTGGTAGATATGAGATCATTGATATGAATGAGGAACAGAGTTGGGGCCTTAACTGATCCCTGGGGAACACCAGCATTTATTGGGTGAAATTGAGAATAAAGGCCATCTACCATTACACATATTTTTCTGTTATGAAGATAAGAAGAAATTAGTGGAACTAATGATGCAAGGCCGTAGTGTGACATCTTCGACAATAAGGATTGATGCCAGACTCTATCAAATGCCTTTGATATATCCAGTGCTATTGTATGTGTTTCACCATGTTGGTCTGTAGCTTGGTTGATTTGATGCGTAAGAAGGCAAAGAATGTCTGCAGTTGATCGACATCGCCTAAAACCATATTGCCTATCACTGATTAATTTATTATTCTCAAGATGCTTAATGATGTGATTATTTAATATAATTTCAAAGACTTTACCAAGAGTGGAAATTATAGCTATTGGTCTGTAGTTTGATGGATCTGAAGAGGCACCTTTTTTAGGAACTGGATGGATGTTTGCTTCTTTCCAGGGTACTGGGAAGCATGAGGTATGAGTACACAGACGGAAAATTTTTGGCAATACAGGAGCGAGCACCAAGGAGCAATTCTTAACCCTTCTTTGGCGGCGCGCAACTTATGTCGTGTGAAATTAATTTGGACTAAGTGGCGGTTCACAACTTATGTCGTGTGCCATTTTCAGCACGTAATGTTGCAGAGAGAGAGAGCTGAGCGGTGTGAGGAGCGTAGTAAGGCTATGACCGCCGCCCACCACCGCGGTGGACCAACTGAAGTGAAAACCACCCTTCCATCCCCCCTTGCACTCGCTACACTGGGAATTATGTAGGGAAAGTACATAATTACATGATTTTTGCACTCAATTTGCGCGATCGTTGCAAGAAAACCAGTGGTCGTACAAGGATGGTTGGGGTGTCATTGGAAAGCTCTGTCTATGCCCTTTCAGGGATAGATACTTGTTTTATGCTCTGGGTCTTATTTAGGCATGAAAATGATCACGTAAACAACCCTATTTAGGGTAAAAACACCCCGCTGGGCGGTACATATAAATTACCGCCTAGGCCGCTCGTAAGGTGTTAAGTACTATTGGAGGAATTTCATCGGGACCAGGAGCCTTATCTACTGAGAGATTCTGCAAAATAGTTTTGACATGTCTGGTGTGGATCTTAAGTGAGGGAATTTCAGGCGAATTAAAATTAAGTACAGGGACATCTTGATTTATTTCATCTAAGGTTGAGTTGGTGGAGAAAATATCCGCAAGAAGGTTAGCTTTACCTCGTGGGTCACTTACAAGATTGACAGTCGGAGATTTTAATGGTGAAATGGATGAAGCAGTAGTGAAGTTGGATTTGAATGAGTTAAGAGTAGACCAAAATATTTTTTTATCATTTGGATTATTTAGAAGTTTATTTGCCTGATTGTGGAGAAAGTTTGATTTAGTTAGGTTTAATACAGTTTTGGCATGATTTCTGATGTTTCTAAAGTAATTAAAGGCTTCATGTGTTTTTTATCTTGTGTATGCATTGTAGGCTATTGCTTTTTGTTCAGTTACTCTAGCACAATTATGGTCAAACCATTTAGGTGAATTAGATCTTTTACTGTACTTTTGATGAGGAATAAAAGTTTCCATTCCAATTTTTACAAAATCTTGTATGTGGCTCAAGGTGGTGTGTGCATCATTAGAAAAGAAAGAGGTCCAGGGAATATCAATAAAGAAACCTTGAAGACCCTCCCAGTCTGCCCTATCGTAATGCCATTTAGTCACCAAAACAGGTTCAGAGTGGGAAGGTGTGGTAGGTGATAGACAGGTGGCCTGTATCAGACAGTGATCAGAAGATCCAAGTGGGGACCTCACTGTAACATCATAATTTTCTGAATTGGTTGTTAAAAATAAGTCCAGTAGGTGGGAATTATGATTAGGATTATCTGGTACACGGGTGGGTAGGTTGACTAGTTGAGTGAGATTAAATGAGTCTGCAAATAGCTCACATTCAAGACCAGCATCATCAGTCCTGGCTGAATGAGTGAGCCATTCAACATTATGGACATTAAAATCACCCAACACAGTGATTTCAGAAGAAGCATACTCCTTCAGACATATTATGTTCCAATAAGTCCGAGGAGGCGGGAGCCCCAGGATCATTGCCACTGCCCCGCACTACACTCACAACAACACTGCGGCCGTTAGAATTATCGGAGGTGAATGAGGTTGCCACCAACGGTTTTATCGTATGGTAACTTATCGGACTTACTGAGCTCATATGACGCAAAATCGCGTCATAAACTTATTGGAGAGGTATAGAGATAAGTCCATATGACGCGATCGTGTCATATGAGTTTTTGGTTCACTCTCCCATATGACGCGATTGCGTCATATATGTCTGAGGGAGTTTTAAGTTGAGGACACTGAGTTGTGAGGACAGAGAATCAAAAAGACTTTGCTCTGGACGAGTATTTGGGGAACGGTATATGCAACATATGTATTTAAATTTACCAGCAGAAATTAATTTGTATATAGAATATTCAAAATAGGGACAATTGAAACTAGTAACCTCCTCCAGGGCAATTTCAGATTTTGCGAAGCAACATACACCTCCTTTAGGTCTGAAATTTTGGAGCAGTTGATAACCTGGAAAATTAAATCTAGACGTGTCAGATGTGGATGTTACTTGAGTCTCTGTCAAAAAAAGGAGAGTAGGGGATTCTGCTTGAAGAAATTGGTGTACAGAATTGATGTTAGAGTGAAGTCCCCTTATATTGCTAAAGAAAAAGCTGCACCGACGAGCAGCTTTGGGACGTTGCAATGCTCTTGACACAGTCGCATGATAACGGCCCTGTGTCAATGACCCAACCCTGCCGGGGGTGGATATCCGAGGGACGATCAGGTTTGCTCTTAACAATTGTACTGCCATATTTATTAGGTAAAGGTGTATGGTGTTACATGTATGATATGTAGTGGGAAGAGTAGTGTTTTATGGATAGAGGATAGCGATGTAGGGCAATGTCGTGAAGTTGGATGTGTATATTATATAAAGAGGGTTTTCCTGATACCCCTGATGTGTGAGGCAGAAAGATATGTATCCAGCTACCAAGGCCTGGGAGAGAAAATGGAATTCAGGCTATTCCCCGAGTCTCCCGAAATCTTGGCGGTAGTACTTCCCTGGGCGGGGCTGCCTACCCCTACTACCTAACCTGTGTGTTAACCCCTTTAGTTTAATAGTACTCACTGCATTAATTTCTTCTTTGGTAATCTTAGTTTATAAGCTTCGGCACTGTTTCCTTGCACTTTTCTTCCATTGTTTAACTGCATTGCTTATTGTTATTACATGTATTTATCCTTTATTATTGAAGTTGACATTCACAGTGGTTTGGTGGTATGCTCAAGGGTAGCCTATCCCAGCCTACTGGAATGCCAACTATTGTGTTTCATGTCTTAGGATAGTGCTTCAGACTTCCCCCATGTTTCTGCTTTATACTATTCCTAATTCCTAAGCGATTGGGCATACTATGAAGTGTCTGGGAGTCTGGCAGTGTTCTGGTGTATCATTTATGTGCAGTTCATAATACCCTTAGAAGTTCTCTGGCATACTACACGCACTATTGACTAGAGAACCTGCATGTCTTAGTGTTGAGTCAGATATTAAGAGCGTGTCTGTTTCAGGGTTGGTTTAGTGCGAAGGGCAGTGTTGAGTGCAGGTCTACAGCATTGGTGTCTTTTTGCTACGGCATTGTCTTTTTGCCAGTGTGGTGGGCTTGGCTATTTGAGCATCTGTTTTCCCCCAGCCTCCCCTCGTAACAGTGGCGACCTCATGCCAGGATAGTGTGATAGTATAGAGTTCTTGTGGTGTGAAGCAATTATATTTAGATTGTCAGTAATTTTTCTAGCAGATGAAAGTCTACGGACATAGTACTCTTATTTCATTAACTTGTGTCCACACCTATTGCTAAGATGTCGCATGTTGATTACATTCCTGTTCATATTGTGGGGAAGGAGGACGTTTGGCAGTTTATTGCAACCCAACCTAGTCAGGAAGAGGTTGCTAGCATGAGTAGTGATGAATTAAGACGTGTGTTGGAGATACATGGTTGGAGGTGCAGTGGTATGGCTAAGGCAGAGTTAGTTCAAGAGGTGTCTAAGCTAGTTGCACAGCAGAATGGTCTTTAGGAAGCTAGTACTTGTGTCGTGGATGATGGCACCCTCCAGCATGTGCCACAGCGTCCTATCAGTCAGTCTAGCTACCATTCTACTGGGGACCGGAGTGGAGCAACAACTCCAGAGCAAGGTGATACTGTATGTAGGCAGTCTCCTACTATTACCACAGCACCTGCTACCACGCCCCCACCGTCAGCATTTAACCCTATCAGTACGGCCCCTTCATTTTCACAGGGCTATGTTCAGGCCCCTATGGCCAGTACATTTGTTTCAAGTTATGATAGCAATCCTCAGTATCCTCCTTCTTCCCCCCATGTGTCGTTGGCCACACCCCAGCAGTTCAATGGCACTCATACGGTGGCTGCGCAGCACAATGTTCCCTCTTATGCCCAGTTTCCTCCTATAACCCCGATAGGGTCGAGAAGGAGTCCTGAGGTTGAGTTGCAACTAAAGAGAATGGAGATTGAAGAGAGACAGAGAGCTAGAGAGATAGAGAGATGCAAGAGAGAATTGCATTGAGGAAGATGGAGATAGACAGAGAGATTGAGGAGAAGAGAATACAGGCAGAGGAGAAGAGAATACAGGTAGATTTGGAGAAGACGAAGTTGGAAGCTAGTGGGCAAAGACGACAAGGGAATAGCGCTGGTCATACATCTAAGGAGGAGGCAGAAGAGGTGCTGTTATCTCGACAGCTGAAACTCGTGCCGGCCTTCGATGAACTCAAGGTCACGGAGTGGTTCTTGCGTTTTGAGAAGAAGGCCTATGAGTATCAGTGGCTGAGGCAATGCTGGGCAGTGTTGGTGTCTAATGTCTTGAAGGGCAAGGCTCTTGATGCATACGATCGCCTAGAAGTGCAGGAGCTAGAGTATGATGTACTTAAAGAGGCTCTGTTAAAAGCGTACGAGTTGCGTCCCGAGGCTTACAGGTTGGCTTTCAGGGGGGCTCGGAAGTGGCAGGGGGCTCGCATGTGGAATGTGCCAGGTATCTGCGCGATACTCTAGTTAAGTGGCTGCACTCAGAGTCAGCTGATACTTTGGAGGTGGCGTGTGAGGTTTGGTTGATGGAGCAGTTTACAACCATAGTTGAAAAGGACATTGGGGCAAAATTAGAAGAAAAGCGGTTTAAATCAATAAGGGAAGCAGCAGTTTGGGCTGATGACTTTGCACTAGCCCAGCATGGCACGTGCATGGGGAGCATTGGTGACAGGAGAGACCGACCTGTGCACCAAGCAGCCACAATATCAGCTCGCCCATCATCACGCAAAGGTACCACAAATAAGACACAACATTATACCAAGGCTGACAACCAACAAGCTTCTACAGAAGTGAGATGTTATTTTTGCGAGCAAGTGGGTCATATTAAACCTCAGTGTGCTAAATGGAAGGCTACCCAGGAACCCAAGGCCGTCCAGTTGGTGGCGACATTAGGGGAGGTGCCTGTGAAAGGCAAGCCAGGTACTGGTGAGTTTGGGGGGCAGTGTTGGCCAGCGTGAAGCAGGGTAGTAAGCACTTTGCCGCCCCAGATGGTATCACCACCTGAGCATAACCAGACTTCCCCTGATTGGTGTCGGCCATTCATACATGATGGATTTGTATGGGTTGGGGAGCAGACAGGGGCGGATTTACATGTTATGGGTCCCTAGGCACTGGGGTTATGCGGGGCCCCTGTAAATGGGTGGGTGGGAGGCGAGCGAAGCGAGCCCCTACAGCCGGGGGGTTTGGGGGGGCGCTGTAAGCCCCCCCCCCCCAAGAAAATTTTGGAAAATTTAGTACTTTTAGGGGCATTTTGAGGCCTATGGAGGGAGTGAAATCCTGTAATTTATTGTGGTTTTAATAAGACAATAGTGTTTCTCACTCATGATAGTCAAAGTATTATTTGACACAACATGAGCGACTGAGCCTATTTGTGCTAATTCAATATAAATTTGAATCATTTTGTCAATAGCCTAGTGATCACGTTATTTTGCTTAGCTTTGTAACTAGTAAATTAAAATAGCAGATGCATATAGATATACAAAATTATCCATAGATCTATGTAGCCTACAACAACGATAACACTGACAATATTGATTGAGTCAGTCTGCTTTGATAAAAATAAAAAATAAATCATATTTTGCAGCTTTTGCTGTATGTAGCTAGGCTATGGGAATGGATCAGTTGATGGTTTTGCCGAATGAGGCTATGAACTTCTGTGAAATATAGAAAATAATTAATATTTTACTTTGATCAAGTTTTCAATGTGAAAATTGTCATTGACATTGTGTCATAGAAATTAGAACGAGTTGCTGAAAATGAAGGCTTGATTGCATTGCCAATTATATTTATCTTTAGACTAGCATGATAAAACCACCTTTAAATTGTAAACTACTGTCCAAGACTACAAACTATAATTGTAACTTATTACCTCTCTACTTAGCCTAATGCAAGACGGTATTGTAAGTGATTGGAAAATGGGCTGGACAAAATTATGTTTCATAACAAATAGTATAATAGATTATATAGATACAATATATATTGACTATAGATACAATATATATTGACTATAGGCTATTATACATTTGTAATATATTAAAATCGTCTAAAAGAAGCCAGATTTTGTTTAAAAGGATGGCACTGGTACTGAATGGGTTAAGCTAATGTAGGCAAGCAGCCTAAGGACTAATGAGATTGATTAGCATGGGTCTAGATTCCATATACCTAGGCATACAAAATTGCACCTCCACCTACGGGAACTATCTGCTACTCTTGCATCTAGTTTGGGCTAGGAAACAAGCGTGCCGAGCTCTGTGCTATAGAGGTGCCTACTATCCATAGACTACCCATCAATAATAATTGGTTTAGCAAAAATACAAGGCATAGGCAGTGCCAGTAACATAACCACTTAATCATAGGTATTTATAAGTGAGGATTTGAGAGAAATTGAGGAAAGAGTCCTAGATTCCCAATAATCAATAATATAGTGTTAACAAAATAGTATCAGGGATAACTAAATGTTTTCTTCTACCAGGTAAACGGGTTACGCGTTTTACGTTTTACGGTTTTAAAACAAATATAACGCAATCATTATACATTTAATACCCATTATGTTATGTTCTAAAAGTCATAATGCCATTCATCCCAATAGTACTGGGAATGGAGTAATCGCTAACAAAAATTAATAACGGAAAATGCAAACTGTGAATTATTTATTTGTTTTATTTTTTTTTATTTTTTTTACCAAAGGTGTGGGCCCCTTGGGGGTGCGGGGCCCTTGGGGGCGCGGGGCCCTAGGCCATGGCCTACTCGCCTCCCCCCCCCCCCTAAATCCGCCACTGGGAGCAGACTTACCCTGTCAAGGTGTTTAGGGATACTGGTGCGCAACAATCCATGTTATGCAACCTGAGAGGGGGACCTATTAGCACGGGAGAGTTTGTAATGTGCAGGGGAATCAACAGTGAACAATTCTGTGATTTAGTCCCGGTGACCCTAGAGCGCCCACTTTTGACTGCCGAGTGTAAGGTGGCCATGGTGGACACTCTGCCAGTTGAGGGGGTGGACTTTTTGCTCGGGACTGACTTGGCAGGGGATGTAGTTTTCCCGCCTCCTATAGTCATCGCTGAGGCTGCTTTTGTGCCCCCTGGTGGTGGTTGTTTGCAAGAAGATAACATGGACTCTATCTACCCTGTTGGTGCAGTGACCCAATCAGTGGCACATTTGGCACAACAGGTGTATGATTTAGTGGATGCGGGGGCCGACAGCCATGAGTGCGGGCCATCCCATGATGCACTACTAGATGACACTGGTCCGGAGACAGCTGTGGGCTTGGGTAACCCCAGTGAGGCTATCGAGACTAGTAGAGGTGACCTAGTGCCGGACGATGAGTCTGACATAGTGATACCGACTCAACATTCTGATATTTTTGAGAGGTCAGAGGTAACTGCCTTGATGGAGCTACCTAGAAAAAAACTGAGCAAGTTGCAGCAAGAGGACCCCAGTCTGGGCCTGCTGTTTAAGAAGGTTGGTACGACTGGTGGGAAGAACGGTCAAGAAGAGAACTTTATTATAAAAGGGGCATTGTTGTATCGGCAGTGGAAGCCGGATACGAACTCAGGTTTGGGGGAGGAGCAGTTAGTGGTGCCTGCCCAGTTCAGGGAAGGGCTGGTTAGGCTAACGCAGGTGGCACCACTGGCGGATCATTTAGGGGTATGTGAGACTACTGATAGGCAATATTCTCATTTTTGGTGGCCTAATATGCATGCATCGGTGGCTTCTTTTTTGATGTGTCATATTGGTAAGGTAGTTGGAGAACCCCACCCAGGAATACCTGTGGCACCTTTGATCCCTACACCTGCAGTTGAACCGCCATTGACTTGTGTTATAGTTGACATGGTTGGTCCCTTATTGCCCACCAGTTCGGGAGATAAATACTTGCACACTTAAATTGATACTACCACTAGATACCCGGAGGCTATCCCGGTTAGCAGCATGAACACGAAGATGAGAGACCATTGTAACAAACAGGCTAAATCTGGGGTGTTCAAGGTGGGCGACGAGGCTTTGGCATGGTTGTCAGTTCAGGGTCGACCCATGGCTGCTAAGTTTTGTGGTCAGTATCCGGTCATTAAGCAGATTGGTGAGTTTGACTATGTAATAGATACGCCCGACCGTCGCATAGCCTCCCAATGCTGCCCTATTAAAATGCAACAGCCCTACCATAGACCGACTGCATCTGGCCGCGGCGCTGATGGAGATGATGTTGCGCAGGCAGGTGTAGCCGCAAGGAATGCGGGGGTGCGCATGTATGGTATCGGCGGGGAAGCCTTGGCACTTATGAACTGTGGGAGTGACTGCACAGGTGGTACAGATTGTTCCTCTCATGACCTGGCTGTATTAGGGACGAAGGAGGAGAAGAAGGGAGACTATAGTTTAGAGGCTGCGGTCCCTGCTGGGTTGTGTGAGGGCAATGAGTATGTTGTTCTTCGAGATAAGTTGCAACCTCTTGTTCCTAAGTGACATGAGGAGTTGTTTACTAGGCTGTGGCAGTACTTCCGCATGTTTGTTGATTCTCCAGGCCTGATGTCTGGGGTGGCACCCGACATAGAGGCTGGAGACAGTGCAAAGCTCAAGTTGGCTCCCTACCGTATAAATCCTGCTCGACAGCCTGTCTTAGAAGCAGAGCTGGACTACATGTTGGAGAAGGGTCTGAGGGATAAGGGATATCGTGACTGGTCTTTGCCAATGACTTTGCAACCTGAGCAGAGTGGCAAGATCCGTTTTTGGTTTGATTGCAGTAGTGTTAGTGCATTATCCCAGACAGACACCTCTCCATTACCCAGAGTTGACGACCCCATAGACCGCATCGGGGCTGCCATGTTTATCACTAAGGTGAAATTAGTGACAGGTTATTGGCAGGTCCCGTTGCCGGAGAGAGCGAAGAGAAGCGCCAGTCTTGTGATGGACTGGGCAGTTTATCAGTGTCAGGTGATGTTCTGCAGTTTGGATGTGTGGCATGTTAAGGGCACTGATAATGTTCCGACTGATTGTTTGTCACGGGAGGGTATGTTTGAAGGAGAACCCTCGCCGTTCAGTCAGTGTTGGTGTAGCCTCCTACTTTGGTTTGATTAGCATGATTACGTCTGGTGCTTGTTGGTTGCCGTATGTAGCCCAGCGTACGGTCGTAAAGTAGGAGTTGCTGTGGTTCTGTGTAGAGCGCCCACTTTTGACTGCCGAGTGTAAGGTGGCCATGGTGGACACTCTGCCAGTTGAGGGGGTGGACTTTTTGCTCGGGACTGACTTGGCAGGGGATGTAGTTTTCCCGCCTCCTATAGTCATCGCTGAGGCTGCTTTTGTGCTCCCTGGTGGTGGTTGTTTGCAAGAAGATAACATGGACTCTATCTACCCTGTTGGTGCAGTGACCCAATCAGTGGCACATTTGGCACAACAGGTGTATGATTTAGTGGATGCGGGGGCCGACAGCCATGAGTGCGGGCCATCCCATGATGCACTACTAGATGACACTGGTCCGGAGACAGCTGTGGGCTTGGGTAACCCCAGTGAGGCTATCGAGACTAGTAGAGGTGACCTAGTGCCGGACGATGAGTCTGACATAGTGATACCGACTCAACATTCTGATATTTTTGAGAGGTCAGAGGTAACTGCCTTGATGGAGCTACCTAGAAAAAAACTGAGCAAGTTGCAGCAAGAGGACCCCAGTCTGGGCCTGCTGTTTAAGAAGGTTGGTACGACTGGTGGGAAGAACGGTCAAGAAGAGAACTTTATTATAAAAGGGGCATTGTTGTATCGGCAGTGGAAGCCGGATACGAACTCAGGTTTGGGGGAGGAGCAGTTAGTGGTGCCTGCCCAGTTCAGGGAAGGGCTGGTTAGGCTAACGCAGGTGGCACCACTGGCGGATCATTTAGGGGTATGTGAGACTACTGATAGGCAATATTCTCATTTTTGGTGGCCTAATATGCATGCATCGGTGGCTTCTTTTTTGATGTGTCATATTGGTAAGGTAGTTGGAGAACCCCACCCAGGAATACCTGTGGCACCTTTGATCCCTACACCTGCAGTTGAACCGCCATTGACTTGTGTCATAGTTGACATGGTTGGTCCCTTATTGCCCACCAGTTCGGGAGATAAATACTTGCACACTTAAATTGATACTACCACTAGATACCCGGAGGCTATCCCGGTTAGCAGCATGAACATGAAGATGAGAGACCATTGTAACAAACAGGCTAAATCTGGGGTGTTCAAGGTGGGCGACGAGGCTGTGGCATGGTTGTCAGTTCAGGGTCGACCCATGGCTGCTAAGTTTTGTGGTCAGTATCCGGTCATTAAGCAGATTGGTGAGTTTGACTATGTAATAGATACGCCCGACCGTCGCATAGCCTCCCAATGCTGCCCTATTAAAATGCAACAGCCCTACCATAGACCGACTGCATCTGGCCGCGGCGCTGATGGAGATGATGTTGCGCAGGCAGGTGTAGCCGCAAGGAATGCGGGGGTGCGCATGTATGGTATCGGCGGGGAAGCCTTGGCACTTATGAACTGTGGGAGTGACTGCACAGGTGGTACAGATTGTTCCTCTCATGACCTGGCTGTATTAGGGACGAAGGAGGAGAAGAAGGGAGACTATAGTTTAGAGGCTGCGGTCCCTGCTGGGTTGTGTGAGGGCAATGAGTATGTTGTTCTTCGAGATAAGTTGCAACCTCTTGTTCCTAAGTGACATGAGGAGTTGTTTACTAGGCTGTGGCAGTACTTCCGCATGTTTGTTGATTCTCCAGGCCTGATGTCTGGGGTGGCACCCGACATAGAGGCTGGAGACAGTGCAAAGCTCAAGTTGGCTCCCTACCGTATAAATCCTGCTCGACAGCCTGTCTTAGAAGCAGAGCTGGACTACATGTTGGAGAAGGGTCTGAGGGATAAGGGATATCGTGACTGGTCTTTGCCAATGACTTTGCAACCTGAGCAGAGTGGCAAGATCCGTTTTTGGTTTGATTGCAGTAGTGTTAGTGCATTATCCCAGACAGACACCTCTCCATTACCCAGAGTTGACGACCCCATAGACCGCATCGGGGCTGCCATGTTTATCACTAAGGTGAAATTAGTGACAGGTTATTGGCAGGTCCCGTTGCCGGAGAGAGCGAAGAGAAGCGCCAGTCTTGTGATGGACTGGGCAGTTTATCAGTGTCAGGTGATGTTCTGCAGTTTGGATGTGTGGCATGTTAAGGGCACTGATAATGTTCCGACTGATTGTTTGTCACGGGAGGGTATGTTTGAAGGAGAACCCTCGCCGTTCAGTCAGTGTTGGTGTAGCCTCCTACTTTGGTTTGATTAGCATGATTACGTCTGGTGCTTGTTGGTTGCCGTATGTAGCCCAGCGTACGGTCGTAAAGTAGGAGTTGCTGTGGTTCTGTGTAGAAGAAAATATTTAAATCCAAAAAAATTAAAAACTATAAAAATACTAGAAAAAAGACTGTAGTTGTGTATGTCTTGTAGTGTTATTGAAGTATGAGCAGTCTGTTGTTTCAAGATGCACCAACAGACTCCCCCTGGGTGTGAGGGTGTCACTCCCAAATGAGTTTATAGCCTATATCATTTGTGAGTGACTTATAGTTTGCAAGGCCTGATGTGGAGGGGCCTTGATAGAGGCTAGTAGCTCGCTATCCCTCTGTCTTTCTTCTTTCGTGGCTAGCAGGACGGCACCTGGTGTCTGTGTTGCCGTCAGGCTAGCACTATAAATTAATTAGTTTATTTAGCCTTGTGTGATTAATGCAGTTTATCATAAGTTCACACAATGATGACTTATATTCATTTGATTACTTTTGTTGTTAACCTGGGAACTGCGGGAAGACTCTTAACCTAACAAGTGCGCATGGGGGTAATTAGACACCTCTCCCTGTGCGCATGTATTTGAGGTGTTTCCGTCACTAAAATATTCATTGTACCATTAATAGCATTAATACTTATCCATATGTGCCTATTATGGGTTGATTATAAAGGTATTAACCTGAAACAACAATAAAACGAGTGAAAACAGCGTTTGGATGGTCAAAATCGGAGATATAGCCCGCGAGTTGTATAATGTATGGGTGAGGCAAGCTGCTTTCCCGCCAATTTCCCCCAAGGCCACTGAGACACAGTCGATCGATACTCTCTCTCTCTCTCTCTCTTGCATTCGCTTGCTATCAGTGATGACCACACCCTGCAACCGGATTTCTAATGTTAGCACGAAAATATACCTCAGAATAAGGGAATAACAGTGAAAATAGGTGATAACTGAAGGAGAGGACGAAAGTGGGGAAGCAGGGGAGGTAGAGGACTGAGATTTTGCATGGCCCAGGGGCCAATTTATTTATTTATTTTTTTTTTTTTTCGATGTCAAAAGTTGATTTTTTTTTCTGACTCTTAACCCGTTGAGACCCAGCGTCGCACGTGTTGCGTCGGCAGTCTTTGATCACCAACTCCCAGCGACGCATCACGTGCGTCCGACATATAAAAAACACTTACGTGGCTCGTAAGGTAGGAAATGGCGGGAGAATAGGAGGGGGCGGTACCGTAGTGTGTGGGGGAGCCGGGCCAGTAGGTGTGAGCGGGCCGAGACAGCCGCGCGGCTGGTGGTGGTGGGCTTAGTGGGGATAGTTTACACCCCTAGTTTACCGCCACTTTGAACCTTCATTACTCCGGTCGTATGGGAGCTAGAGGCTTGAGATTTATGTGAGATACTCCTTAGGATGTATGCCGTACAATGCCATACTCAGTTTTTACCCTAGTGCTCCCGGGCGGGTGGTCATGCGGGGGACACGAACTATTGAAACCCCCCCCCCCCCACCCCCCAAATGACCGAAATGAGTTTTTTTTTATTTGTGTTCATTTCTCACCATTCTCTTCCATTTTGGCTCAACAAATTTTTTTGAAGCTCCCCCCCCCCCAACCCCCCACCGGCCCCCCCCCCCAAAAAAAAATGTCAGAGGTGATTTTTTTTTGTTTTTTTTTCATTTCTCATCCTTGTCTTCCATTTTAGCAAACAAAAAAAATAAGTGAAAATGGCTTGGGACTGGGGTGAACAAAATATTATAACTAGCCGGGGCTCAACGGGTTAAGAGTCTTCCCGCAGTCCGCCGGGGGAACTCTTAAGAGTCTCCCCACAGTTCCCGGGTTAAGAGTTCCCCCGGCGGACTGCGGGAAGACTCTTAAGAGTCAGGGAAAAAATTAATCAATTTAACCCTTAAAGAGCAGCGCGCAACATAAGTCGAGTTGAAAAAACTGGCCAAAAACGGGTGAAAAAAGGGTGGAAATCGAGTGAAAATGGGTGGGATAGTAATGATCCATACGTCCGACATCTGTGGCCTCCCGGCCCACACTAACTCCAGTTCCCCCACCGCGTGGGAGGATGACAGTGTAACCAATAGTTCGCTAAAAGTGAGCAATGTAGCAAAATCAGCTAAACTTCCATCTTCGAGGTAACACTGTCAGTGCTCCACGAGTGCTACGTAGCTGTATGTGGCGTCATTGTGTAGCGATTTCCACCTAGTTTTCGGCGCAGTACAGTTCCTTTCATACTGATGGTTGATATAGCAGTCAGAATGGCCTGAAAAGGCCTAAAACGGCCACAGAGCACCCGCTAGACAAGGGTTAAAACACCGAAAAAAGAAAAAAAATTGCCCCTGGGCCATGCAAAATATCACTCCTCTACCTCCCCTCCTTCCCCACTTTCCTCCCCTGCTTCAGTTATCACCTATTTTCCCTGTTATTCTCTTATTCTGTGGTATATTTTCGTGCTAACATTAGCGAGTTGCAAGCAGGGCATTGTCATCACTGTTAGCAAGCGAGTGCAAGAGAGAGAGAGAGAGAGTATCGATCGACAGTGTCTCTCCAGACTTGGGGAAAAGTGGCGGGAAAGGAGGTTGCCTTCGCCATACATTATGTAACTCCCGGCCTGTATCGCCAATTTTGACCATCCAAACGCTGTTTCCACTTGTTTTATTGTTGAACCAGGTTAATACCTTTATAATCAACCTATAATAGGCACATATGGAGAAGTATTAATGCTATTTATGGTAAAATAAAAATTTTAGTGATGGAAACAGCTCAAATACAAGCGCACAGGCAGAGGCGTCTCATACCCCCCATGCGCACTTCAGAGGTTAATGAGAGCACAGGCTGCCTGAGATAATTACGTATTCTTGCGACGCCTGGAGCCCTTCCTTGCCACGCGGGGCTCTAGCTCGACTCTCGCCGCTGCAGGAGCTCACTCCAGTCTCGCCTCCCGTGATAACAACATCACTGTCAGATGTTGTTGGCTTGCTTCTTAAGTTTCCCTTAAATACCGCATATTTCTGTTTATTCTTTATTTGATTGGAGCATAGCAGGGGCTGGAGTCATATTGAGCATATTGTTGTGTGTTAACCCCTTCAGTTTAATAGTAGCCTACTCACTGCATTCAGTTCTTCTTTGGCAATCTTAGTTTATAAGCTTAGGCACTGTTTCCTTTCACTTTTCCACCATTGTTTAACTGCATTGCTTATTGTTATTACATGTATTTACCCTTTATTATTGAAGTTGGCATTCACAGTGGTTTGGCGGTATGCTCAAGAGTAGCCTATCCCAACCTACTGGAATGCCAACTATTGCGTTTCATGTCTTAGGATAGTGCTTCAGACTTCCCCCATGTTTCTGCTTTATATTATTCCTAATTCTTAAGCGATTGGGCATACTATGAAGTGTCTGGGCTTCTGGCAGTGTTCTGGTGTATCATTTATTTGCAGTTCATAATACCCTTAGAAGTTCTCTGGCATACTACACGCACTATTGACTAGAGAACCTGCGTGTCTTAGTGTTGAGTCAGATATTAAGAGCGTGTCTGTTGTAGGGTTGGTTTAGTGCGGTGGGCAGTGTTGGGTGCAGGTCTACAGCATTGGTGTCTTTTTGCTACAGCGTTGTCTTTTTGCCAGTGTGGTGGGCTAGGGTATTTGAGCATCTGTTTTCCCCCAGCCTCCCCTCGTAACAATATAATTATATATATATATATATATATGTGTTTTTTTTTTTTCCTATGTGAGTGAGGGAGGCAAAAGGCAGAACTGCCTATAGCGAGTGCCTCCCCCAAAGTTGAAGGAGTGACAGGGCCAAAATCAAGGGACGTTCGAGCCAAAATGCCTGGACACACGGAGTTTGAAGCAATTTAAGTCATAGGAAGAGGGAAAGACTGATTCTGGGAGAGAGTTCCAGAGCTCAGCTGTTGAATAGAAGAAAGACTGAGAGTAACGTTTCACTCTTGGGTTGGAGAGTTGCACAGAGTGGGGGTGGGATTGTGTTGCAAGACGGGTACCACGTGCCCTACGTAAAGGAGGTAGTATACACTGGGAAAGCTCTGAGGAACACTGATTATTATAGTAGCGATAGAATAGCGAGAGAGATGCAACGTTGCGGCGAAGAGAGAGAGATTGCAGAGAGTTGGTGAGTGGACGGGAGTTAATGATACGAAAGGCCTTCCTTTCAATTTTGTCTAGGAGAGCGGTGTGAGAGGAATCTCCCAACACATGTGAACAATACTCAATACAATGACGCACTATACCCCCTGTACAGAGCAAGAAGCTGAGCAGGGGTAAAGAACCCCCTAAGGCGGTTGAGCACACCCAGCTTCTGGGAGGCTGCCTTTGCAAGAATGGTAATATGGTCCTTCCAACTGAGAGCAGAAGAAAAAGAGACACCAAGAATATTGAGAGAAGATGAAGGATTGATTTTTGTATTGTTGAAGAATAAGGGATAGTCTGCAGGGAGTTCCTGATGGGTAGATAGATGGAGAAATTGGGTTTTGGAAGCATCAAAGGTAACAAGGTTTTCTCTGCCCCAATTGGAGATAGTATTTAGATCAGAATTTAAGTGTTCTATGGCTTCATTCCGTTTGTCGTTGAGGAATTGCTGGCTTGGGCGTTCTGAAAAACTAATGGAGTAGTGTAAGGTTGAGTCGTCTGCGTATAAATGGATAGGAGTTGAGGTACAGTTGAGAAGGTAATTTATAAAAATTAGAAAGAGAATAGGAGATAGGACAGAGCCCTGAGGAACACCGGAGTTTATAGGGTGAGGAAGTGAGCGATGGCCGTCCACAACCGCAGCTAAGGAACGGCCGGAGAGGAAATTAGAGACAAAGGCACAGAAGGAGGGATAGAAACCGAAGGAGGGTAGTTTAGAAATTAAAGATTTGTGCCAGACTCTATCGAAGGCTTTCGATATGTCTAGTGCAATAGAAAAAGACTCACCGAAGTCCCGAAAGGAGGATGACCAAGAGTTAGTAAGATATGAAAGAAGATCACCAGTAGAGCGACCCTTAAGGAAGTCATACTGGCGATCTGAAAGCAGATTATGAGAAGAGAAATGCTTAAGGAATTTGGAAGCAAGAATGGTTTCAAAAACTTTAGAAACACAAGAGATGAGAGCAATTGGACGATAGTTGGAGGGTTGAGAGCGGTCACCCTTCTTTGGGACAGGTTGAGTGAGAGCAAACTTCCAGCATGAAGGGAAGACGTTAGAGGCAAGACAGAGACAAAAGAGTTTGCCTAGGCAGGGAGTCAGCACGGAAGCACAGTTTTTGAGAACAACAGGAGGAACACCGTCCGGACCGTACGCCTTATTAGTATTAAGCCCAGAGAGGGTAGAAAGCACATCTTTAGAAGAGATTAGGATATTAGGCATAAGTAAGAGAGAAGAGGGTGGAGAGGGAGGTATAGCACCGGAATCATCCAAGGTGGTGTTTCTAGCAAAAGTT
This sequence comes from Paralithodes platypus, assembly GCA_032716605.1. NCBI lineage: Eukaryota > Metazoa > Arthropoda > Malacostraca > Decapoda > Lithodidae > Paralithodes > Paralithodes platypus. The sequence continues at coordinate 33,751,190 of CM064489.1, read as the reverse complement.
TGAGCAAAGAGTTTAGCTTTGTCAGAGGAAGAAGTGATGGTTGTGCCATCAGAGTGGGAAAGGGGAGGGAAAGACGAGGAAGAGAAATTGTTGGAGAGGTTTTTGTCTAGATGCCAGAAAGCTTGGGAAGAGCTAGAGTTGGATAGTTCAGTGCATTTATTATTGATGAAAGAGTGCTTGACAAGTCGAAGAACAGATTTGGCTTGATTCCGGGCAGAAACATAAGAAGAATGAGAGTCTTGAGTTTTAAGGCTGTTTGAATGCTTCCTCCTTATTGGGGACAGCAGTAGAACAGGCATGAGTAAATCAAGATTATTTAGTATTAGCCTGAGAGAAAGAGAATGGAATGTATGCTTCCATGCCTGATAGGATTACCTCGGTAATGCGTTCAGCACTCTCCGAGGGTCCCCTGCCACGTAAGCAGAAATAATTCCATGGGAAATCAAAAAAGTACTGCCGGAGAGCCTTCCAGTCCGCAGCGCGAAAGTGCCACAAGCGCCGCCGGCTAGGAGGATCGGGTGGCCGTACTGGAGAGATAGGACAGGTGACAGAGATAAGTTTATGGTTGGAGGAGCCCAAAGTAGAGAAAAGATCGACAGTATAAGAAGAAGGGTTGTAAGTTAGAAACAAGTCAAGAATGTTGGGCCGATCTCCGAGGCGATCCGGGGTACGGGTGGGTTGCTGAACTAACTGCTCTAGGTCATTTAGGATAGAAAAGACGTAGGCTTGTTTACCAGGTGGGTCAGTAGTGTGAGAGGAGAGCCATTGGCGGTGGTGAACGTTGAAATCTCCTAAGATGGAGATTTCTGAGAAAGGAGAAATGGATAGAATGTGTTCCACTGTAGAGTTTAGATAGTCAAAGAATTTGGGAAAGTTGGTAGGGTTAGGGGAAAGATAGACAGCACAGAAATATTTAGTAAGAGAATGACAGGAAAGTTTTAGCCATAAAGTTGAGAATTCAGAGGAGTCGAAATCGGGAACACGAAAGCAAGTGAGTTTGTTGTGCACATATGCACATCATCCGCCTTTGGCGGATAGGAAAAGTGGGGAATGGGCCTGAGTAAATACACACATACATACATACAAGTGTAGACTAACACATAGTTTTAATTCTGAATTAACGTGACTCCCAGTGACTCCCGGTGAAACTGAGAACTGAAACTAAAACAGAACACTGTCCGCAATTTATATAGGAGTCACTGGGAGTCACCAGGACTCACTGGGAGACACGGGGGTGTCACTGGGAGTCACCAGGACTCACTGGGAGTCACTGGGAGTGTTCCTACTCGTGGCAAGAACTTTAAACATGGTGAACATTTTGTCGGACAGGGCCAATCGCCCGCGACTGGTCATGAGTCACTGGGAGTTTAACAGGAGTCACTTGGAATCTCTAGAGTCACTAGGAGTCATCGATTTTCACCGCGAATAGGCCCAGGAGTCCGAATTGTCACCTACTCCTAGTGATTCTAACTTGCACTCCTGACTGTGTGAAGGGCCCTTAACTCTCAAACGACTAGAGTAAGCAAGCTAACATTTCTACTATTTGGGAAGCGGCCACCAGGGAATATGTGTGGAAATTTACAACCCATTTGTTCAAGCTCTTTTTCAGTTATAGAGGTTTAGGTTCACGATATCTGGCCTACCTATTTGGAACAAGTCATAGTAACGGTATCTCGCTAGGCCCTCATACGCATTGACCATTAATTTTGTTACTATTATAGTGTTTGCCCCCTCAGCTCCAACACATGATGAGTAAGAGAGAGGCGGTAGTGTAGGAATTAGTGAAGATATGAGGTCAAACTGTGTGAGAGAGCAGAGAGAGAGAGAGAGCATGTGTGTGTGTGTGTGTGTATAGAGAGTTTGGGTGTGTGTGAGTGAGAAAGAGAGAGAGAGAGAGAGTGTGTGTGCGAGAGAGTATGAGGAAGGCTTATACAAGAATGGAGAGAAACTTGACCCAGGGCTCCAGCGTAACTCGGAATTTAACCCCACTGAGTGTGTATGTGATATACTGTATATACCGGTATATATACAGTATATATACAGTATATGACCATTATACTAGCAGCTTGTATTGGGGTTGGTTTCCTGTCGTTTGGTGAGTTTGTGAGCGTTATATCAGTGGTTAGGGACGTATATCAAATAATGGATTAACCTTTAAATGGCGAACTTATGGTATTTGAAAGTGCCTACCATGCGAAGATAATACCCCAACTAAAATCGTCATTATCCGATAAATATCGTTATTACTTATTCATATGCGCCTATTTTACGCTTAACCCTTTCTCTGCGGGCATATTTTGGCCTATTTCTGCCATATTAGGGCTCATTCAGGCACTCCTGATTTATTAGGCAAGTGTCTGAATGAAATGAAATGTATTCAGCCGAAGACTAGAAGAAAATTGCTTCAAAATGACACCAAAAAGAGCTTCGTAGCTCGCGGGGTTCACCCACAGTGCTACCATAGACATTCGCTAAAATGAGCAATTCTCGCTAATGTCTCGCTACATTTGCCTTTGGCAGCACTGTATATCTAGCGAGACTCTGACTCAGAGCCTTGAGTGCCACGGCCGCCTGGCTGCGAGAAGGACGTGTGGCCTGCTGTGCTCCCGCTCCCTCGCACTCGACTTTACAGGGTTTAACACCTTACGAGCGGCCTATGCGGTTTATTTATGTGTACCGCACAGCGGGGTGTTTTTAGCCAAAATAGGGCTGTTTACGTGATCATTTTTATGCCTAAATAAGACCCAGAACGTAAAACAAGTACCTATCCCTGAAAGGGCATAAACAGAGCTTTCGAATGACACCATAACGATCCTTGTATGATGGATAGTTTTCTTGCAATAACCGTGCAACGCGAGTGCAAAAAGCAGGTAATTCGGTACTTTCAGTACATAATTGAGTATGTAGCGAGTGAGAGAGGGAGGAGGGAGCTGAGATTTGTGTCAGTAGGTTCGCCGCGGTGGTCTGGAGCAGTCATACGCTCGCTAGTCTCCTGCCACCACTTGTCTCTCTCTCTCAGCCACATTACGTGCTGAAATTGCCACTCGAGTTATGTCGAGCGCCGCCACATAGTCCAGCTTTATTTAACTCGACTTATGTTGCTCGCCCCTAAATAAGGGTTAAGAGGCTTTAAAAGCCTGTAAATTGCTGTAAATTGCCATGGCTTTCCAGAACGTCTCCCGTAGGGAAAGGGTTAATATGAAGATATTAACATGTAACAGCAATAAAACAAGTGGGAATAGTATTTGGGGGGTGAAAAAGACGATGAATTGCCGACCATTTCATTCATGAGAGGAGAGTAACTGCGGCACACACACTCCCTCACTCACTTATCCATCGACACTGATGTCATGTTTGTGAAGTCTCTCTCTTGCCACGATCTCTATATGCGTCCCACACGACCTTGAAACCGGGTGAGGGATATTGGCGCGTAAAATAAACCAACAAACAAGAGAACAAGTGGAAAAATAAGTGGTAATTGAAGCGGGGAGGGGGACACATGTGGAGGAATGATAGGAGATATGGAGGGGAATGATCTCACTTAATCTCATATTTCTTCATTTTGAGTGCCACTGGGGTCTTTTAAAAGGCCTTTTTTAGGCCTTGGATCTTAAGAGTCCCATCGCCTTCGCCCAGTAAAACCTCTTAAGATTCTCGGCGCCATTCCCGAGTTAACTAAAGAATTTTTATAAAGAGTACCAAGAATGATTTATGAAGCTGAGACATTGGGTCTGAATATACAAAAGCAAAGAAGGTTGGATGTGATAGAGATGAACTGCTTGAGGACTCGAGGAGTATGTGTGAAGTGACGCGTAGAAACAAAGTGAGAAATTAAGAGGTACATATGGGAGTGGTACAATAGGAACCCCTGTCGGCCAGAGTGGAAAGAAGGGTGCTATGATGGTATGAACATGTTTGAACGAGTGAGAGATGAAAGGCTTACAAAAAGATATTATGAGTCAGAAACAAGGGAAAACCTCGGAGGAAATGGAGAGATGGTGTGTTAAAAGCGTTGGAAAATAGAGAGATGAATGAAGAACAGGCAAGATAAGTGGTGATGAATAGAAATTAATAGAGAATAATTGTGAATAGATGAGTGATAGCGGGGTTGTAGGGAGGGGGGTTGGGCGCCAGTTTGTCTAGATAATAATCTGTCAGGTGTCCGGCCTGGGGTGTCGGTGTTTATATGAAGGCCATGCCTGGAAATTATGTGGGTGGGCATTTTGGTGCACGGACCTGAAATGGGCCTTGGTCTCTGGGTCTTCTCCTGGACGACCTAGATGTGTGTGCATTTATATTTTATTATATTTTGTTGCTTCTGTTCGAGCTCTGTCTAGAGTCGGCTACCCCCAACTATGGGGTATGTGCCTGTGTATATACAGTACATACATACATACATACAGTACATACATATTATACATTGTATTATTTACCGAGATATTCTAGTAAATTTGTTTTTAAAGTAATATTTACTAATTGCTTTTGTAATTTGTTGATTTAACTTAGTTTCCAATAATGTACAATTTAAACTAGGATTTAAAGCACAATGTTAAACTTAATATATGTTGTGTTATACATTATATATCAAGTATTTGGCTCAAGTAATTATATTTAACTTTTTTCGTACATTTTCAATTCACAAGATTATAATCATTCGAAGTGTGGTGGTTTTCGTGTTGATACGGTTCTTGAGTGTACTTTGTTTTGGATATAGGCTGAATAGGTTTGCTTTATATATATACATATATTGAAGACATGCAACTACAGCCGTTCCTCTAAAATCAGTGTTGCATCTTAATTGCATGTAGAATATTCGTATAAATATTTATGATTTTATGTATGAAGTCAATGTAGATTATTTAAGTTCACAGCCATTCATATACCATTTATGATAATGTTAGATAATCAGAGTTCCTTGGTTATTATTTAGAAGTATTTGTATTAATTACGAGTATTTACAAACAAAGTTAATTGAGTTTGTGTTAAGTCAATGTAGAGTATTCAAAGTGCAGTCATTCATATGTTTTAGTTTATGGTAATACAAGGTAGTTAGTACCAAGTTGTTAATCTTTTTGTAAATGCGTGGTTGCAGGCTATTTTATTTGATTTAATGGGTAACAAAATAATTAGGCCTAGTTTTAAATACAATTATATACATAATTTTACGGAGTCAATGATAGAATGTAAACTGAATGTTATACATTCCTTCTCCCATTTGTGTTAAGTTTCTGTTAGTATTTCTTCTTTCATAAGGGATTTTGGCGTTTTCCTGAAGATAGCTGGACACACAATTATAATATAAAAGATTATCTTAAGCGTCGTCTTTCTACTTACCCTTATATATATATATATATATATATATATATATATATATATCTAGGGAGAGGCTAAATCCATTTTATCACGCCGTAGTAGACTTGATTAAAGCATGCACTCTCGTCCCTACTGTCGGTGGTTCGAGCCCGGCTGAGAGTAATTACATTTACTAGCTTACGTGTATTTGTGAGATATACTTAACACCCTGATGATTATGACGCGTGTTGACGGTTTATTCTGCTATTTAGTTTATTCTGCAATGTTGAACAACATAAACGGAACTGTAGGAATTATTAGGGCAAAGAATGTCTCAATTTACCATCAGACTTCCATAATACCCTTCCTAATCTGAACACTCGGCTGATAATAGCCAGAACAAACTGCGAAAGATGTCATAATCTTCAAGGGGTTAATATATATATATATATATATATATATATATATATATATATATATATATATATATATATATATATATATATTTATATATATAAACAAAGAAGGAGAGAGATAGCAAGAGAGAGAGAGAGAGAGAGAGAGAGAGAGTGATGACTACAATACATTAGAGGCTAGTGATGTATGAAAGCAATAAGATAACCTAAACAAACCATTATATACACACAATATACACACAATACATTAGAGGCTAGTGATGTATGAAAGCAATAAGATAACCTAAACAAACCATTATATACACACAATATACACACAATACATTAGAGGCTAGTGATGTATGAAAGCAATAAGATAACCTAAACAAACCATTATATACACACAATATACACACAATACATTAGAGGCTAGTGATGTATGAAAGCAATAAGATAACCTAAACAAACCATTATATACACACAATATACACACAATACATTAGAGGCTAGTGATGTATGAAAGCAATAAGATAACCTAAACAAACTATTATATACACACATACGTACATGCAGAGAATAAGAGAGCGAGATATGTACATAGATGTACATAGATACACTTTATACGATGTCAGTGAGATGGTCGGGACTTAATTCGAGTAGAGATAGCAAACCGGATAACATGGTAAAGTGGAAGTAAAGGACAGACAAGAAGAAGACGAAGAAGGAAGAGAGAGAGAGAGAGAGAGAGAGAGAGAGAGAGAGAGAGAGAGAGAGAGAGAGAGAGAGAGAGAATAGGAGGATTATAATAAGAAATGTGGGAAACTTGGCCGAGCACTCCAAAAGCGTAACAGGGAATTAACGGGAGGCCAGAATGCAACCCCCGCCGCTGCTGCTGCTGCTGCCGGCCCAGAGGTTCACCAATATTCCTGATGGGGAGAGAAGGGGAGGGGGAGAGGAGAGAGGGAAAGTAAGGTGGGGGATAGAGGGGGAGATGGGGAGGAGGATAGGAGAGCTGGAAAGTGAGAGGGAATGGGGAGGATAGTGGAAGAGTGGGAAAAGGAAAGTTGAGAACAAGGACGATGGAAAAGGGGGAAGAGAGGAGAAAAGAGTATGCAGTGTTACGAAGAGCAAAGTAGAGAAGTAGATTAAATAAATTAATGTGTATATATGAAAACATATATACATGCAAGTAGGAAGATGCATATAAAAACAACGAAACGGACGATCATAATGAATGTGTATTTGGTACTAAGATTTAGAAGATAAATCGAAATATAGAGGAAAATGCACAGGTGTGAGAAAATAAACCATGTGTAAAAGATTAAAGGAGATTAATAGATTAGTATCCTATATGATGATGGAAGAATCTCAACAATCCATATTTTGTAGGAAGATTAAAACAACTCGAAGGAGAATAACATAGCATAATTAAGAAGAAGGAATTATTTCAAAATAAAAGCATGGAAAGGAAAGGGACAAGGTACAGGAAAAGGAGTTAATATATTAATATAAAGAGTAACTTTTATTGGATACCCTTCACTGTATAGCGCCTTTAGTACCGTAATCTAGAAGATAAACATACAAGAAGGTGGACGAGGATGGGGAGGAGGAAGAAGGAGGAGTGGGAGGAGGACGGGGGAGGAAGAGTGGGAGGAGGAGGGGTTGGAGGAAAAGTGGGAGGAGGAAGAGTGGAAGGAGGACGGGTTGGAGGTAGAGTGGGAGGAGGAAGAGTGGGAGGAGGTAGAGTGGGAGGAGGACGGGTTGGAGGAAGAGTGGGAGGAGGACGGGTTGGAGGTAGAGTGGGAGGAGGAAGAGTGGGAGGAGGACGGGTTGGAGGAAGAGTGGGGGAGGAGGAAAAATGGGAGGAGAAATAGTGGGAGGAGGAAGAGTGAGAGGAGGACGGGGAGGATGAAGAGTGGGAGAAAGAACGGCAAATATATGAATATGAGAAGCTCTTATTTTTTCTTTCAGTGTCTCAGTTACTCAAAGAGTAATAATATTCTAGATTGCTGTTAAGTATGCACACTCCTGTTATCTTGCAAAAAGCTACATATGTTTCACACCTTACATTATTTAAGGGGGAGGTATTCACTTTTCCTGGACCCCCTTCTACCTGAAGTTTAGCGTATCAGTTTTGACATTTTAAGACGTTCAACCCGTCAGTGTGGCGGTTTTGAGACCTTTCGCCCCATATCTTTGGTAATATTAAAATCTTTCGTGCCATTTAAGTGTCGATTTTTTCCCTGGCGAGCAATAGCGAGCCTTTAATTTTAGAAAAAACCGGACTTCGGACTTCTTAAAAAGGGGTCTAGGGGGTGTTTTTTAAAGTTTGATGGCGGTCTAGCGAGGACATTAATAAATATTGTTAATAAATATATAACTATAGACCAAAAAACAAGCACTACCCCCTTAATCTGAGTCAAATGTATTGTTATTTTGGCGCCGGAATGCATCGACTTAGACACTTCGGTGTTGCAGTCAGCCTCTGTAGAGGTGGACCAGTAGTGTTCATCTTTATAACCCTTTGAGTACCAGCGACGTGTGTTCTATTATATTCTAACTATATTTAGAAAATATTATGCAGCTTTGGAAGGATCTTTGGTAGTTAAAAGGGTTGGTTGAAATAGTTTGAAGCCTAATCATTGCTAGAGGTCTTTTATAAGCCGAATAAAATTGTCTAATAGTGGCCAGAATAGGATAAAAAGGACGACTCTGGTACTTAATGGGATAACACTCCTGTTATGTGGTAGCAAGGGATTGTACATTATTGTGGTCGTCCGTAAGAGCACCATATATTAGCCAACCACCACTACCGTATATAAGGGCTTTGTTCGCTGACCCTTAGTAGCCATACGGGAGGAGGAGGAGGGAAGGTTAAGGGGATAGTGGCCGGTTATTTGGTCTATTAATATTATTCACGTATTTTATTCATTTTTTACTTTTCTCCCTAGACCTCCATCAAGCTTAGAAAAACACCCCTAGACCCCCTTCAAGAATTTTTGTTACATTTTTCGGTAGAAAAATTTCCTGGCCGAAGGCCGGTTACTCTTAGTAATACAGGCTCGCTGTCGCTCGTCTGGAAAAAATCGACACCTAAATGGCACAAAAGATCTTCAAATTGACAACGAAATTGGGCGAAAGGTATTACAATTGCCAAACTAAAGGGTTGAACATCTTAACAACTGAAAACTAATGGGACTAGTTATGAGGGAGGAGGAGGACCCGAAAAACGGCCCATCTCCCCTTAAGGGTAAATATATAAGAGAAACATCCTTTATTGTCCAAGCCACAGCGTCTTTGTTTAGTGAGCCTCAGAACCCATATAGCAAGATATCCAATAAAAGCCTCTCGTGTGGTGCCATATCACACACATTATTACCAGGACTCAGAGAAGGAAGGAGAAAGGAAACAGCAGAAACAGTAGATGGAGGAATATGTGATGTCAACAGCAAGTAGTATTTTGTATATGGCGAAATTTGAGAATATAATAGCAATAACCACATGTATTTACCTTTTTCTTTCACATTGAACTATGAGCAAAATATTGTTATTCTCTTGACTGATGTTTGCATTGACCAGCAGAGCTGGGCACTTTAGCCAACACTTCCGCAAATAGCCAATTCCGCCATGGCGGAAGTGTCATTTTGTTGGCGAATTAGCATTGGCGCCAAAATGGCTGCCTATTTGCGGGTTTGAAGCTCTGGAAAGTACCTCCATGTTGCAAACCTCGAGTCCGCAAAATTTAAATTCCAGCCGCCAGCCAGCCCTGGGCCGCTCCCAGCTCCAGCCAAAAAGTCACGTGACCAAGCCAACTACCTGTGTTCTGGAATCTAGGCCTATACATCGGCTCTTCACGTTTGTTCACTTACTTAGTAGCAAGCGTCGAGCTAACACCTACAACACACAGCAGTCCAAGAGTTCCAACCTGCTAGCACTTCAACTTTGTATATATTTTCGGCCTATTGAAGTGAACATGGAGTCTACCATCATGCCTACCGCAGCTGCCAACAGCATGGGGAGCAGTTCACCACCATCATCCGACAGTGATGCTGCAGAGCATGCAAAAATCGAGGACCTAAGCCACCCCTGGCCCCACCTAGAAACCTTCTATGGGCCTGTAATTACCAAGAAGATGTCTCTTGAGAAGGGGCTGAAGGGCAGAATAATCTACCCTTGCAAAAACTGCAAGGCTAAATTGGCTTTTAATACGTACAGCGCGCGTACACCCTTAAGAGCCATTACCAGCACGTGAGTAAAGTCGAAGTCGAACAGGTATATATGGCTGGTCAATGACCAGTCATATATACCTGTGAAATTGAATGCAAGTCCATATATTAATAGCTATAGGAAATACTACTAAATATTGTAATCTGACATTTTCTCCTTAACCTTACCCTTAAGAATGTTGATCTAAATTTTGATTAGCTTATGCTAACCACATTTTGTATCAACATTCTTAATATTAGCAGTAATGTATGTGGTGAATATGGTAAAGTTTGAGTTCAAAAATACAAATATGATATAGAAATGTCTTTAACCTTGACCTTTGTTCTTGACCTTTGATATTTGCATATATATTTTTGTTTAATTTTGTCAACAACAACTAGTATTTTGAATAAGGTCAAATTTGGGAACAAAATATTATGAGAATCTGTCCACATTTCTCTCACCTTTATTTTGACCTGAACCTCCAAGCAAAATATACTTGAAATGGCCAACCAGATATACCTGTGAAATTAGATGAAAACATATATATTAATAAAGGACATATAATTAAAAACAAAACAAATCTACCTTGACCTCTTGGATTAGTGACAAGAAATTTGGTCAACATAATATCAATGATAACACCAACTTGCATAATGAAAACGAAGAAAATTGAGCAATGAAAACAAAAAGTATGAAATATTGAATATATTATTAACTGTAACCTTTCCATACAAATATTGAATATATTATTAACCTTAACCTTTCAATACAAATGGAAATATTCTTTTGACTGACCTTCGCTTTAGGTAATTTGTGACATTTGGTGACAATCAATAAACCCCTTCAGCATGATGACACCATTTTACAATATATTCTAGCTAAAATAGATGATTTTATGCAGCTTAACCCTTCCAGCACGAAAGAAGGGCAGGTGCTCGAGTGTCATTTTAAAATCCCTGTGCTTGAAAGCGTGCTTCAAAATTCATGCGGCCAAATTTTGCATTGCAGGAGCGACCGTAGCGCCACCAAGCCTCAAGTACTAGTGTTATCAGTTCGTACGTGGCCGCCATAGCGAGTTATACTGAAAAAATGATTTCCGACGTGTCCGAATTGCTGCAACCTCCCGCAGGCCCCACTGCTACCCCGCTCGCAACTTCAACGCCTGTTGCAACCAAGAAGAAAGCTCAACGAAAGAAAGTTAAGCGTTTGTTGAGTGATAGCGCTATACAACGAAAACTTTTTGATAGTGAAGAGAGCAGTGGCGAAAGCTTGGTGGACAAAGAACAATTTATAAGTGCAAGCGAAGATGATGATTTCGTTGGCTTTGGAGACGACGATAATGTCGATTTATTTGAGGGGGGAAACAGTAGTGATGATCCTGATGTGGAAGTGTTTCAGGAAGGTGCCATTGAGCTTCCAAGTGTGCTAGAACCTAGGCCTACCCCCTCGCCATCTTTTCTATGTCAGCCTAGGCCTAGCCCTAGTAGCCCAGGACCTTCCCCTTTGCCTGCCCGTACGCCCTTGGAAGTGGGCAAATATTTCTATAAACAATCGTTGGTGAAAAGTGCAGCTTAAAAAGCACGCAGGGCAGCCGCAGAAAAGAATAGGGAAGCTGAAAACAGTGATAATGACGCCGACCCTGGTCTAGCAACCACCCGCATTCCATTGTCCCGACGCCTTGACCCGGGACGCCGCGTGGGTCACCCACAGCCGTCGGCTTTATCTCTCCTTCAGGATGACCAAAGGGCCTCTTCATGTGGTATTACTAGTGTGCCACAGCTCTCAACACACCGCAGAGCATTATTTGCTGCGGAGAAGCCCTCGGCTCGCCGCAAAAGGAGCCCAACTCCCGAGGCCGAGGCTCCCATTGTTGAAGCTCCCGCAACCTCCCGCGCCCCACACCGCCGACGCCCGGTCACTTCTTCACTCGAATTGTCTCCTGAAGACGATGCTGACGACCCCAACATTGCCCCAGATGACCTGACATCGCCTGAGGAGGAAGAGGAAGAGGAAGAGGAAGAGGAACAGGAAGAGGAAGTCCCGACAAAACGAGCGAGAGGGCGAGGTTGTGGACGTGGTCAGTCTGCCGATGCTGCTGCCCCTGGGCGTGGGCGTGCAGGGCGTCCGCGTGGCCAAGGGCGTGTGCCAGGGCGTCCAGGGCATGTGCCTGCTGCACCTGCACGTCCTCGAGCATCAGCATCCGACCTGTTTGTGTGGACAGATGGGGCTGATTTTGAGCCAGATTGTCCTGCCTTTGACGAGGTACAGATGGGTTCCGGGGTGTCACCAACATTTCCCTGTGGCCCAGCTGCTACCCCCAGTGAAATTTTCTGTGGCTTCTATGACAATGAAGTCATGGAATACCTCGTCAAGGAGACCAACAATCATCATGAGATCTGTGCCAACTTTCTTGGGAGGAAGACCAGTGCCAAGATGGTGGCATGGAGACCTGCCACTGTGGCAGAACTATATGTGTTCTTGGCACTCACAATGCTGATGACACATATCAGGAAGCACGCTCTGGCAGACTACTGGATCACTGGCGAAATCATAACGACTCCAGCATTTGGCAAGTACATGTCCAGGGACAGGTACTTCGACATCTTCTCGTATCTCCACCTGACAAACAACATGGCAGTCCACCTTACCGACTCATTATGGAAGATCAGGAAGCTGTATGACATAATACGTCATCGGTTCACCACCTACCTGATTCCTTTCCAGAAGATGTGCCTCGACGAGTCTCTGGTCCTGTTCCGTAGTAGGCTGCACTTCCGACAGTATATCCCATCCAAGAGACACCGCTTCGGCATCAAGCTCTTCGTCCTCTGCGACTGTTTGACGGGGTATGTGCTGGACTTTATAGTCTACAGCGGCAAGGGTGGAGAAATTGTGTCTGACCCCCTCATTGGTTTTCGTGGCACTGTAGTGAAGAAGATGATGGAGAGGCACTTCAATAAAAACCACATCCTCTACACAGATAATTACTACACGTCGCCTCTCCTGACCAAGTACCTCCATGACCGCAAGACCGGAACTGTCGGCACAGTCAAGGGCAAGAGGAAGGGCATGCCAGGCTACCCAACCAAGATGAAGAAGGTGGACATCTTCCACAAGAAGAGTGGCCCCATCCTCTCCATCCACTTGCATGACCAGTGGAAGGTCAACCTCCTCACCACATGCCACAAGGCCCCATGGTCGCCACAGGGAAGGTGGACCGAAGAACCACGAACCCCGTCCAGAAACCAGCTGCTGTCCTGGATTACAACCTCAACATGCGCCTCGTTGACAAGTCCGACATGCAGATGGGCTTCATCGACTGCCTGCGAACATCTTGCAGGTGGTACAAGAAGTTTATCCTACATACGGTAGATATGTCGATCCTCAATGCGTACAACATCTACCGTCTGAGGACTGCAGGAGCCAAGAAGTACATGTCCCTGTGGAAGTTCCACAAGCAGGAGATACTTGAGCTCCTGGCTAAACATGCGGGTACACCAGGGAGGCCACTACAAGGACCAGGCCAGCTGGACAGAATGGGGTGTGCTGAATTTTTCAGGAAGCACCAGCTCAACGCCCTTTCTTTCAAAGCACCAGGTAGTAACGTTAGGAGTCAGAAGAGGTGCCATGTGTGCAGCCACACAACAAGAAGACCCCGCAAAAGCACAAAAACAACTTGGGAATGCCTCGAGTGTCAAGTTGGACTGGGTGCTGGCACCTGCTTCAACGGCTTCCATACTCTAATAAACTTTTGAAGTGGAATTGACAACAGTGAAAGTGACACTCAAATGTAGGCTAAGAATAATAATATAACTAAGTATAAGTGAAAAGGACACATATAAGTAATAATAAGTACCTTCAATAACAATATGAACAAGTGAAAGTGACACTAAAATATATATTTCTAACAATAAATAAGTGAAAATGACACTCAATAAGCCTAGGCCAGTAAAAGTGACAGTATAATAATAATACAACTAAGTATAAGTGAAAGAGACACACACAAGTAATAATAGGTGCCTTCATAACAATATGAACAAGTGACAGTGACACTATATATATTATTAGCTTACCTAACAATACATAAAAGGGGAAATGACACTATAATAATAATAATAATAATAAAACGAAGTAATAAGTGACAGAGACACAAATAAGTTCATGTAAATAACTTTATTGAGTGAAAATAAACATAATAACTATAATAAATGACATAATAACCAATAAAACACTATCAAATCGCTTGCCGGCATAATTGCGGGTGGAGCGACGTGTGCAACTGGGCATCGTAGCCGGGGCCGTGGTTGAGTGTTCGGACACGCCGAGGTAATTACACGGCAAAAGTTACCTCCACTTCCATCACCATCACTCCGGAACCAGATGAGCTAGAGAGCTCTATTCAACGCCATTCTACGCAGCAAGGTAAGGCGCCCATTTCTATATATGTTTGATTAATGTAGGTAATATATTAAGCTCGATTAACCTTAGTTTACTTTTGTTGATATTCGGCCAGATCGCCCGGATACGAGCTCCGTCCTTTGGAGAGCCGGCCCGGGCCAGGAGGGTTAAGAAAGACCTATATTATTCTGAGGGGTAATTTAGATTGTATTTACCGTATTTACCAGTCTTGAAGGTACACTACAAGCTAAAGAAAAATGGCACCAAAAATATTAGGAAATTTACGTCATCGTGCTGAAGGGGTTAAGGGGAGATGGGCCGTTTTTCTAGATTCCCTTCTCTGTCATGTTTAGCCCCATTAGTTTTAAGATGCTTGCCCCATTAGTTTGTAGATTTTAAGTCCTTTCACCCCATTCCTTTGTCAATATTAAGACCTTTCGTGCCCCTTAGGTGTCGACTTTTTTCCCTTGGGCGCGATTGCAAGCCTGCAATTGTGGAGGAAACGGCCTTCAGCTGTGACAGTTTTCTACCAAAAAATTTACAAAGTAATCTTAAAGGGGGATCTATTGGATGTTATTTCAAGTTTGATGGAGGAAACTAAAAAAATATATGAATATACAGTATAAGTAAATAGACCCCAAAAATAACCACTGCCCCGTAAGTGATCTAGGAGGAGTTTCTAGACAGACAGACGGACAGACGACAGACGACAGACAAGCTGACTGGGGGTGCACAGTATACGGGCGGGATCTCTGTGTGTGATACCACTCTGCTTACACAGATTGAATAATAGCAATGGGGAAATATATAACGATGTCCTATTCCTTGCGACGCTTCAGTTTAAGGGGACGTGATTTCATTAATTTATTTGTTATTATTACCGGTATATATTTATTTTAGTTTGCTCCTAGTTCTTTATCAAATTTATAAAAAAAAAACATCCCAAATACCCTGCTTCGAGATAAATTTGTACATTTTTCGGTAGGAAAAAATAGACACGAAAAAATGACAAAGAAATGAGCGAAAGTCTTAACATTTGAAAAATAATGGGGCTAAACATGAAGGAAAAGGGGGCTCAGAATAAAACCAGTATTTTCCATAATATCTCCGACATACAATGCTATAACTCAAGGTGGGAGGTAGTAGCCTTCTCTCTCTCTCTCTCTCTCTCTCTCTCTCTTGGGTCACTGCTAATACGTAATTCATGTGCCTTATATTTCTGGGTACACAGTGTTTCCAGGAAAAGTGCGAGTTTCTGTGTTACTGCAACGCAACGAATGGGCGCGCTCACAAATGCAGACACTATGTTTAAAGGGACAGTGGCTGCTTTTCTGGCCTATTAATTCATTTATTCATAAAAAAATATTAGTTTCCACGCTAGACATCCCTCAAACTTATAAAAACATCCCCTATACCCCCCTTAACACCCTACGAGCGGCCTAGGCGGTAATTTATATGTACCGCCCAGCTTTTTTTTGTGGCCAAAAATGGGGTTGTTTCCGTGCTCTTTTTCATGCATAAACAAGACCCAGAGCGTAATACAAGTATGTATCCCTGAAAGGGCGTAAATTGAGCTTTCCAATGACACCCGAACCATCCTTCTACGATCACTGGTTGTCTTTCAACGATCGTGCAACCGAAGGGCAAAATGGCTAAAATACGTTAATTTTCTTACATTATTACGTGTGTAGCGAGTGAGTGAGGGTGGAGGAGGGTGAAATAAATCTCAGTTGGTCCACGGCGGCCGTGGCGAGCGGTCAGGCGGTAATCTATGCTCCTCCCACAGCCCCGCTCTCTCTCAGACCACATTACGTGCTCAAAATTGCACTCGACAATAGCCGGATGCCGCCACATAGGCCATATTTATTTCACTCGACTATAGTCGTGTGCCGCCAGTTATGGGTTAAGATATACTTATATATCTTTCGATAGAAAAATGTCGCGGCCGATGGCCGGTTCCTCTTATAATTACAGGCTCGCTATCGCTCGCCAGGAAAAAGTCGACACCTAAATGGCACGATAGGTCTTAAAATTGATAACGAAACGAGACAAAAGGGAGTGCGTGTGAGATTATAATGTGCGCGAAGAAAGGTTAGCTGATCCAAACAGTACAAGATTCACCATATATCTGTGAATAACGAGAGAGAGAGAGAGAGAGAGAGATATTTAAGATACATTGGATTGTATAGTGTTACGCCTGTAATGCTTACTAGACCTATAATGTGGTACCTACTGTATATCACATATCCATCTGAAGTCTATGTATTTTATATGTCCTTTATATTAACTGTCAACGATCGCTAATGAATGTCTTTGGTAGGAAGTAGTGTTTATTTAAAAACGTAATAAATACAATTACTTAATTAATAAAGTAACTATTATTATTTGTTAATTTGTTTTACCACTACTTCTCTCTCTCTCTCTCTCTCTCTCTCTCTCCAAATCACACACACGCGCACACACGCACACACAAAGCAATTTCATTACTAGGATCATCAAAATCAGTAAAAATTATCCGGAACTGTTTGAATTGAATAATCTAATATAAGTCCATATAATTCACATCACAAACGATTACAAATTTCAGTATGGAATGATAGTTTTGCTCGTGAATGTAAACATTTATGCATACATGAATAAATATCGGTGTGCTTTATCCGTTCATAAAATCACAGGCTTTCCAATAAAATGTGTTAATGATTTAATTTGTTAAAATTATATCATATATGTACCCTGTCACACACACACAAAAATGCAAAGTTACAAGGAATAGTTAGTGTCTCAGAGACCTTTCGGTCAATTCTGGAGTGATACTCGAATTGGAAAGAGAGATAATATGTAGCACAATACGCTCATTGCAGAGCGTGTAATATACTGTCTACTCTCTTCTTGAACTGCTCTACTAAACAATTATTTACAACTTCAGTGGGAAGTTTGTTCCTGGTGCAACAGATCTTCTATGTTAAAAAGTGTCCTCATTATAGGTTTGACTCCTGTAAGGAGATTAGGAAAACCTAATATTTAGTAGTGGCCCCGTAATCATTGACGAACATGCCTATTACATAAGGCATCCTCTTCAAACACTAATCCGCCGTAGTTTGAATCTACCGCGCAGAGCATTTAAAAACTGAGGAGCCTTCATCATGAGCGCACGCGACCTCACTCATGGCTTCAGTCATTATGAATTGGGTTCTCACTACGAAAAAACTTCGTAAAAAATAAAAACAAAAAGAAAATAAGAATAACTATCCAATAAGCTTTCCATCATATCGTGGATGTACTTGTGTGGATTTCTGACCAGACGCTGAATCAGGCGTCATTCCTCCTTCACTGACATATCAAGTAAACCAAAATCCTTAATACATCAACGAATGGGAAGGGGACGGTCGGGAGGGCCCCAGTCGTCAATGATTACGGGGCCACTACTAAATATTAGGTTTTCCTAATCTCCTTACAGGAGTCAAACCTATAATTTATTAGTGGCCCCTCCATCATTGACGAACATGCCTGATATCTAAGACTGGAGGGGGACATTCGTAATCATATCATAACTCTAGAAAAGCAGATAATAAAAACAACCACATAGTATTCTTACTTTTGAAAAATGTATTTAATACGGCGTAGGCCGGAAATATACAAGAAAAAAAGGGGGTTCAGGCAGGTGCGTGCTTCAAAGAAGCCTGCCTGACAAAAATAGGTAACCCTGAAGATTCTGAACACAGATCTGTAGTTACAAAAGGCACCCCACTCAACGAGTGGTGACAAATAATAAGTTATAAGTTTATATGTGCACATCATAAACCCCAAAATACATGTGGAGATCAATTGCTAATGAACTCCATTGAACTAATGTTACATTGCTTTCGCAGCTAAAACTACTATAACAAACACCGTTGTTTTGTACTAAACTTTGTACTAGCACAAATTCTCTCAGAGAAATTTTCATATCACATTTCAACCTTAAATTGTATCACAGTTCTCATACTCCGGCGGGGTCTAGGGTGTCCTATGTCAACTGACTGCACCCCCCCCCCCCCCTTTCCTTGAAAATAAACATAAGTGACTGCAGGCCACCTAGACCCTCTGCCTTAAAGCTATACATGGTAAGGAAGGTTTGTCTAGAGCAACTGACAAGTATCTAGAGAGAAACGTATGATTAGACGCCCACAAACTGTGTGGACGCAATATCTTCAACTGAAAAGTTTTTCAGGAAACGTAAAGAGGCCGCCCACTTGCGTAAATCGTGGGCCCTACCCACAACGCCGGGATTACTCTCTTTAATGACTTCTACTAGAAGAGAGGCTAATCGCCGTTTAAGTAAGCGTTTACCCGTACTCGCTACCCATAAAGCACCTTGGGGGTTATGAGGAGCTATTCTTAAATATTTGGTTAGAGCTTGCACTGGACATAAATTATGATGCACCTTTCCCCTTTTTAACGCCGGCACCGTGAATTCAGAAAACACGTGTGCACTATGCTCATTCTTGGCTACAAACGCCGGGGAGGGTGCAATGGAAATTGAATCATTAAGTCTACCAAACCTAAGACAATTAGGTGTGTTGCTCATCGCCGCCAGCTCAGACACTCTGTTTCCGGTGGCCAAAGCCAAAAGGAAAACTGCCTTCTTTAAGATTAAAGCAAAGTCTGCAGTATTTTGATACAGACGAGAATGAAGTAAAGACAAAGCTTTGTCCAGAGACCAAGTAGGCATGAGCTGACGGGGAGGTGGGCGGAGTTTAAAACACGCTCTCATAAATCCTGTTTCCTCCGCCACCGGTATGGATAGACCTGTAAGGTCGAAAAAAGGGCACTCTAATCGCAGTTAAGTGATTCTTCAAAGTAACCACAGATAAACGTTTCTGCTCAAACAGATAGTTCAAGTAATTAAAAACCAATGCCACTGAGGGTACAGTTTGTTCCGTTCTAACAATCCAAGAAGTAAAAGCTTTCCAATGAGATTGATATTGTCGCTTAGTAGACTGAGTATATTGATTGAGCAATTTATTGGTCACATCCCTACCGTATGGTGCTAGCCACTTGGCCTCCTGAATGTCCATAATGCAAAAGTCAGCGAGGTCTCTAGGTTGCCAATCGTGTCTAAGTGGAAGTACCCGACCGGGAGCGATACCGGGTCCGGGCACCACATTATTAACTGCTGGCACCACACCTGCGCTGGCCACAGGGGCGCGATTAGCGAGACTAAGCCTCGATAAACTCGTAGTTTGTTCACTACGTGGCACATTAGTGACGCATCTGGCGGTGGAAACAGATAGATGGAGCTCCATCTGTTCCAGTCTGTCACTAGGGCGTCTGGCCCCCCTGCCGGCGTTATCGTCCGGCGGGTGAGGTATAGAGGGAGCTTGTGAGTCTCCTCGGACGCAAAAAGATCCACTTGTGGATGGGAGAGCTCCGCAATCATTAGGTCGAAAATGGGTTGCTTGAGCTCCCATTCTACTGTCGTGCTCTGTCTCCGGGACAGAGCGTCTGCCCAGACGTTCGCTACGCCTGGGAGATAAGATGCGTGAAGATAAATATCTAGACTGGTGGCTAGAACAAAAATCTCTTCCGACACGAGTAGCAACTTCCTTGACCTCGTTGACCCTTGTTTCTGAATACAGTGAACTGCATTCAGATTGTCCATTCTGAAGGCCACTGACTTGCCCCGTAACGCCGGGCCGTGAGCCTGAAGGAAATACAATGGGACTAGTAACTCTTTGACATTTATGTGAGAGATTTCTAAGTGGGACCAAAGTCCCTGACCCTGTTGCCCCTGATTTGACTGAAATCCCCACCCTATGGTGCCTGACGCATCCGTGTCTACCCATACCGTTGGAGGAGGAGAGGTCCATGACATGATTGAGTGCAATGTTTCCCTCTTCGCCCAGACCGCTAGTAAGGTGTGGATTAATTTTGGTATGGGCCATAATTTTCCCGCCGGTAAGAGTGGGAAATATTTGTTGCCCTCCAATATTAATCGTTTTACTTTCAACCGGCCCAACTTGACAGTTAGCTGAATCCAGTTGAGAGAGCCGACCAGAGACTCCCAGACTCTTCGTGTCGTAGTCAGACTGTGAAGAAACCTGAACAGTTTCCTGCGAAACCTGTTGCGATTGTCCACACTCTGTCTCAGAGTGAGAGCGGCGGTGTCCCAGACCAGCCCTATCCACTGAATTACTCTTGAGGGAACAAGGTTTGACTTTACCAGATTTCCCTTGAAGCCTAGAGTCTTGACATGATTTAAAATGATATTGACATGTTCTTAGCCTGTGCGGGACTGTGCTTCACGGCCTGTGCCATGTTAAACACTGTTCGCCATACATCAGGGGACATTAAAGAAGGTGTAAGTACTGGGGACATTACCACCTGGTTAGCAATGCGATCAGGCAGCTTGCGAACTAATGACATTCTAAGATCCTGTCGTGCTCGCACCGCCTCAAGTAAGGCTGTGCGTATGTCACCTAAGGATTGAATTGACGACTGAAGAATCAGACGCCGGGATAATTCAACTGATCTTCGAGCATCCGCGTCTGCGATTGCCTGAGTAGACCTGAGTAAAGACCTTAGCCACCTGTTGAGAAACTATGTACTGTGAAAACAGGCGGAAAGCTTTTCCCCTTAGCCTAAATTCTCTGTCTAGGTGAGAAGGGGTAGGGGTAATGAATGGTTCCTTTAGTTCACAAAGATTAATCTTAGGGGCAGCTAAAAAGGAAAAATAAAGCTGACGGAACTCCGCCGGCAGAACCTACCGGCATTGAGAACCATGAATGTGTATCCTGAGGGATCTGGTGGGAAGATTTAGAAGTGAAAGTGGTTGCAAAGTTTTGAGCCTCTACCTCCCAATCCACCCAAGGTCCTGGTCCTAACTGTCCCACCTTCAACACTGGATTAGCTGTCTCGTCTGTGACGGTCTGTAAATCTAGTTCAGGAGTAATAGCCAACAGAGCCTTAATATCATTAAACCCATCCAGCTTAGACCAGTCTGAAAAAAGTTTTGAAGCTGAGGCAGGGGGTAAAGCAGGCTTAGATGCATAAACAAAATAATCCTGATAATAATAACTAGGTATAGCCTTGATATTTACGTCCCAAAACATTACCCAAGGCATCCAATGCCCTTAATTTCTTAGACTTATTTCCCTGGATAAACCACTCACGTGGTACCGGGAGTTCCCCTGACAAGGTAGGCTGGGCAAGCTCTGGCTTAGAGGGGTTCAAAGGGACCCATGACTCGTCTGGCCCATAAAGCAGGGGCATAGCTACCTTTCTAAGAGGCGCTTTGTCTAGAGGGGGTGGATTAACATCCGTAATGACCCTGACATTTGACGTAGTGAATGCCGCCGTAGCTGGCTTAGAGCTCCCTGCCGGTGACAGAGTAGGAGGGTTAGGAATCTTAGATAAATCGATTGACGTTATCAGAGGCCGTACCGCAGAACCTGTCAAGGGAGCCCCCAAGTCCATTGTGGGGTTTTCTCGTTGTTGATTAAAGAATTTTGATAGAGCATGAGTAAGTAACCCATCAATTTCTTGTGCTGTAACAAACTGGTTAGGTGCAGAACTTTCAGGTGAATTAGTATTATCATGGGCGGCGTCCAGGCCTGAGCCTGACCCTTGTCCTTCCCTATCTGAAATTAATGACACTTCATCTTGTTCCTCCCGATCCTCCTGAGAAGACCCCGCCGAGGCAGGGGCACCTTGTTTCCAAGATAAATCAGGGATAGAGGATGGGGTCGCCGCGTCCCTGTGGACATCGGCTACTGTGTGACTCGTATGAGTCGGACGTGGATGGACAGACCCTGGCTGAGCAAATCGCCAAACACCGAGGCTCTGGCCTACGCTCTCTTGAGAGTCTGAAACATTCTCAATTATTGAATATCCTGAACTCTCCATTTCTAGGGTTAAAATATCAATAGGTAAATCTTGTTTAGGGACAGGCGCTTCACTATACTCTGAGGCTGTAACAGAAACATTGTCAGGTGTAGAGGTACGATGAGATGCACTAGACTTAGAAGAATGTCGAGAGGACTTCTTATGGGAATCCTTTTTGGAGGATTTGTGGCTACGGTGTGACCGCGAACTGGACCTAGGTTTGGAAGAATTCACCACCATGGCCCCTGGGGGAAGCTTCAGTCTTGCACTTCTTACTAGCCGGGGAAGAGGCCCGACTTGAAGACCGTTGTCTGAGGGGTGACCTTGACCTCGATCTCGCCTGCGACGAGGAGGTGGCTGCCGGGGGGGTAGGCTCTCTCGGGCGTTTAAACGTCTCCACAGACGATACAGAAACCCGGCTAGTCTCTTGTCGGCTTAAAACCCTTACTCTAGAGGTACGTTTAGGGGGAGGGTGCTCTGACAGCAACTTATCCCAAAGTGGGACGTTGTCACATTGAAGTGACTTATGTGCGACAATGGTAGTGTAGGCCGACATTTGTTGTCTGACCTCTCTCAACGCTACCGCCGCGGTCTTGTCATTGTCACACAGGACTTTATTGGTTAATTGGGAGCAAAAAGAACAATTACGTGTAACCCAGAGACCCCTTGAACGGTCTAGACATCTAACACACCTTATGCAAAGGGTATGTGCAAAAATTGGGATACCCGCGCAAGTAGGGGTAATGCACAGGGCAAAAACTGGGGTCACATTAGCCATGACAGAGACTGGTGAGAGGAAACTACCGCCGGGTCTGTATTGGTCCGCCGGAGCTCAGCTCTGGAAAAATAAAGAAAATTTCCAGGAATTAATGCTCATAAGGTTAACCCAAGTGTTCGCATACAAGTGTTAATAACCCGCCGGGTAACGGGATGCAAAGACACAGCTAACACATCTCGCCACGCGGCTGGGTATAAAGAGGCTAAACAAGTCTTCTTAGCTAAGAACATGAAGAATACCCTCTGATATAATGGTCCAGTATGGCACTAATAGTCTGTAGGAGGTGGTGACTGTCTCAAGATTCAATTTTGTAACAAAGCCCCCCCTCATAAAGACGCCGGCCCTTGAAATATTTTAGTAGAATAGCCCAGGGCAGGAATATACGAGATCTGATTTTTTAACGAATTGTCCCAAACGATCGTCGTAAAATTAGAAGGCGGCGATACTGAAAGTATCACCCAATTAAGGTTAATCGAAATTGAATTTGTTTATAAATTCCTTAGTTCCTTTACTTAGGGACACCCGCCGGGTGTGGAAATCGATTTGGTTAAACCTCACTGATCCTTCAAATGCCGTAAGAGTAAAGGCAGCGATACACAGAGTATCACTCACATGGATTGGTTAACTATAAGAGACCTAAGTCGTTTTATCCCACCCTGCTAAGGTGCACCCGCCGGGTGAGAAGTCTAAAAGTTAACCCCACAAGTTCCTGACCCCACTACTTTGTAAAAGATCGCCGGGGAGGAACGCCTAAACAACAGCTAGGTTTTCCCCGTGGTTTGTCGTAAACCAGGTAGAAAAACCTATAAAAAACGAGTGTTCTCACGAACGTCGTTTCTTTATATATAACTAAATATATATGTAAGGATGGGTACAGCCATCCCGCCGGGAATTATAAAGGAGGCCTGAAACCAGGCACCCACAGATACGCAGTCCTGGAGAGCCACAGACACCTCCCCTCGCCGGGGAACCAGCCAGTGTTAACAACCACGTGTGGCCTAACACTGCTCCTCGGTCAGGATTTTTCACGGTGAAACCGAGAAAAACCCGCCGGAAGGCAAACCCCACCCTGAACAGACACCATCTGAACAATACGACACGAGGAGAGACACGCACGACTAACCAAGGTCACAACATAATCCGTGGAATTAGCCAATACACAACTAAACCAGGAAACAAATATAGTCCGAGGAATTAGCCAATACACAACTAAAACCCGGATACACATGACACAGTAGGGCATATTTATAAAATAAATAATAACACTAGACATGTGGCAAAGCTACGAGCGGCTGGCTAGGCCTAGGTAGACGGCATGAAAATAGTTGAAATATAAACACACACTGGAATATCACAACAGGAACCACCGCCAACACACCACCGAAGCGATAACTTCCCAACCCCGGGAAGCCTGACACGGACCCAGAAAAAACTTCACTAAGTGAAGAAAAATACGCTGGGAACGTCAGCAAACACACAGCTCACCTCATCAGAAGGATAAAAGGCAGCAATTATTAACGCGTAATGAAAGCCGCCTGCATCACCAACTAAACCAAACTGTGAAAAGTTCACGTGTCCACAACAGGACCACGAGGGTACATCCGAAATAGATGCCCCATACATACGACCCAAAATACATTGCACTGCGGGCAACCAGCCCAGGACACTCCTGCTACGCCTATCCTAACCTTACTCGATACATCCCAGAGTAAACAAATGAGAAAAAACTCACTAGGGACGCCACGAATGCGGAACCAGCGGAGCCTGAAAGGAACGTCCGGGCAGGCTGAGCGCAGAGCAAAGAAGGAGGAATGACGCCTGATTCAGCGTCTGGTCAGAAATCCACACAAGTACATCCACGATATGATGGAAAGCTTATTGGATAGTTATTCTTATTTTCTTTTTGTTTTTATTTTTTACGAAGTTTTTTCGTAGTGAGAACCCAATTCATAATGACTGAAGCCATGAGTGAGGTCGCGTGCGCTCATGATGAAGGCTCCTCAGTTTTTAAATGCTCTGCGCGGTAGATTCAAACTACGGCGGATTAGTGTTTGAAGAGGATGCCTTATGTAATAGGCATGTTCGTCAATGATGGAGGGGCCACTAATAAATATACTATTGTCGGTTTTATTTCAGCTGTCAGTAATTTGAATACTTTACGAACTAGTTTCTCAAAAAATAATAGAAGAATAAAAAACCGGTGTTTCCGCATCATGTCATTGCCGAGCTTTCATAATTAACACAATATGGTGCTATATTATTTTCGTAATAGTCAAGTTATGAAGATGGGGACAAGACAATTTGCAGTCAGCTGGAAACACACTAACTATAGTAGTGAACCATATCAGTAATAACTGTTGTGACAGTTACAAAGTGGTGTACAATCTATCTTATTCTAGTTACATTGTAGTTTATCTTATTGTACCAGTACCTCCCTACAATCAACCTAGTTGTTCACCAATTCGTCCCTCCGCCATGACCATTTCAAAGTCCAAGTCTCTCACTCTTGTCCTCTGTAGCGGGGAGGACCTTGTACCCCTGAGACATAGGAGTGCAGACCTGAGAAGAGAGAAAGAGAGCCAGCATCTCATCCAAGTTATGACTTGGCTTCTATGCTGGCGCTTTTTCTCTGATATTTGTTCAGCTAATCTGGCATAGAAAACACTTCCAGTCTTGTTATATTTGTTCTATGTGTAAGAAAGATAAAAGGTAAAGCTGTTTGTATTGAATGCCCCCCAACCCCACTGCGAAATAAATTACAAGAGTAACCGAGCCTAATTTAAGGTACGTTAGAGTCAACATGTCTGGACACACGGAGCTTGAAGCAGTTGAAGTTGTAGGATGAGAGAGAGAGTTCCAGAGTGTAATTGTGGAGTAGAAGAAATTTTTGGAATAACGGTTTACTCTCGGGTTAGAGAGTTAGAAGACAAAGAAACACCAAAAATATTGAGAGAGGGGGATACTTGTGTGTTGTTGAAGAGCAAGGGATAATCGTGTGGAAGCTTGTGACTGGTAGATAGATGGGGAAATTGGGTTTTGGAAGCATTGAAGGCAACAACAGCGGACCCTAAGGAAGTCATACAGGCGATCTGAAAGTAGATTATGAGAAGATAAATGCTTAATATATTTTTAAGTAAGAATAATTTTATAAAATTTGGAGATGCAAGAAAGTAGAGCAATTGGACGATTGTTGGACGGTTGAGAGCGGTTACCCTTCTATGGGACAGGATGAATTAGAGCAAACTTCCAGCAAGAAGGCAAGATTTTAACTCAATCATTGCGGGAATACTATATAATAAATGCGGCCATCACTGCAGTAAATGTCATATGAAATCGCCAAAAATCTGCTTAGTACGTGGCATGAGAGGCAGGCAAGCGATTCTAGGCAGTGCGGTACAGCTCCCACCACCGCCAAGCATGACTGGGAGTATACCGAGGTAGGTTTGAAACATCTTGCGCTCCCCTACAGACTTGGGGATAGTGAAAACCGTTTGAAACCGCTAATTTCTACTGATTTTGCCCAAATTTGCAATATCGTAGCACGATAACCAGTGGTCGTACAGCCATGATTCTGGTGTCATTGGAAAGGTCTACTCCTCTACTCTCAGGGATATATAATTGAATTACTTCCTAGCTATCGTGTTTATACATGGACATGTGCAGGGAATGAAGGTCACTTTTAGTCCAAAAACCCCGCATGGTACAGTGCAGGCCAAGCAATTGTCATATGACAATTGTCGCAGTAATTGTGTTAAAGGAGAGACAGAGACTGAAGAGTTTGCCTAGGCAGGGACTCAGCATGGGAGAGCAGTTTTTGAGTACAACAGGAGGAACACCATCCGGATCATACACCTTCTTAGTATTAATCCCAGAGTGGGTAGACAGTACATCTTTAGACGAGATTAGGATATTAGGCATAAGTACAAAGTACAAAGGAGTACAAAGGAAATCAAGCAACAACATATCTAGTGACCCTTCTAGGTTGCTTGTCCTCCAAAACACTGAGGATCAAGTGTCCAAACAGTGGTTTAGAGTGGGTAAGGGAACATTGGAAAGGGAATTACTGCCCTGGAACTAATGTCCGTGGCAGGATTAGGAAGTTAGTAGGGGACAGATGGGTTAGTAACTGAGGGGGGGATAAAGTAAAGTTATTCATTTACAAACGCAATCAGCCGCGGGTTTGATGCGAGATATTTGTCTTGGCGGAGTTTAAATGAATCAACGGTGATGCAGTCTATAACATTTAGGGGAAGCCCATTCCACAAGTTGACAACTCGATTGAAGAAGAAATTCTTAGATTCGTGTGAGTTAAAAGATTTACCAATAATTTTGCAACCGTTTACCCGCGTGTAATTAGATTGGTCGATAGTGAAGTACTTACTACAGTTCATATTGTCGATGCCTTTGATGATTTTGAACACTTGAATTAAGTCACCTCTTAATCTGCGCTGGGTTAAAGGAAATAGATTTAATTCTCTAGGTAGCTCTTCGCTCTTCGTATGGTTTGTTCTTTAGGCTAGGTATCATTTTGGTAACTCTACGTTGAACTCGTTCTAGCTTGTTTATATCTTTTTGGTAATAAGGGCACCAGGATTGAACGCAGTATTCCAGAAGAGGGCGGACTAAGGAATTGTAAAGGGTTAGGATAACTTCTTTGGATTTATGCTCAAATGACCTGCCTATAAAGCCAATTATTTTGTTTGCCTTCTTAACAACTTCTGAACATTGTTGACTCGGTTTTAGGTTACTCGATATTGTTACTCCCAGATCGGTTTCTCTGTTTACATTCTTAAGCTGAGTGCCATTCATCGAATAGTTTGCTTTCTCATTTAGGTATCCGATATGTAGTACTTTACATTTATCCGCATTGAAACTCATTTGCCAAATTTGGGCCCAACATGACAATTTATCTAGATTGTGTTGCATATCGTCAACTTTTTCTTTTGAGAGTACGCTATTTGCAATTTTTGTATCGTCAGCCAATTTTGAGATTGTACAGGTGAGACCCTCATCTATGTCGTTGATGTAAATTAGAAAGAGAATTGGTCCTAGTACCGATCCCTGGGGTACCCCGCTACTTACATTGGTCCATTTAGATGCCTTACCGTTTATGACTACTCTTTGCTTTCTGTCGCTGAGCCAATTTGCTCTCCATTTCAACACACCATCTTGTATTCCATGCGCTTTTAGTTTTAGCAGTAAACGTTTGTGGGGAACTTTGTCAAAGGCCTTTTGAAAATCAAGATATATAATATCTACAGCTTTACTCTCATCGTAGAGGTTGAGGATATCGTGGAAGAAGTCTAAGAGGTTTGTTAAACAGGAACGTTTTTTACGAAAGCCGTGTTGAGTATCTTTAAGTATGTTATTTTCCTCTAAGTGATTTACGAGTCTGTCTCGTATGACCGTTTCTAGCATTTTACATACAACTGAGGTTAAGCTAATTGGACGATAGTTACTGGGTAGGGATTTGCTGCCTTTTTTGAATATCGGTGTTACGTTGGCTAGCTTCCACTGATCAGGCATAGTACCAGACTGCAAGGATTTATTGAATAGTAATGTCAGTGGTTTGGAGAGCTCATCCTTAGCTTCCTTTAGAACTCTAGGCGAGATTGTATCAGGTCCAGGCGTTTTATTTACCTTGAGGTTATCTAAACAATTCAATACTTCTCTCTCTGTAACGGTGATATTGCTTAGAACATCTGAATTATCAATCTGAATCGGCGATGGTGTAGGGATATCACTGAGGTCTTCTGTTGTAAAAACTGACGCAAAGAAGGTATTGAGGGCATTACTCATTTGTACTTCGTCTTTGGTGTATTCTCCATTTTCATCGACTAACGGTCCAACAGTTGAAGTAACTACTTTTTTCTTTCTGATATAACTATAGAATTCTTTCGGGTTTGTTTTACTTTGATTCGCAATATGTAACTCTAAGGTCTTTTTACTTTGCTTAATTAACTTTTTGGCTTTGCGTCGTAGCTCTACAAATTTCAGCAGTTCTTCGTCATTTTGTGAGGATTTTAATCTATCATTTGCAAATTTTTTAGCAAGCAGGCAGTTTGAAATATCTTTATTCCACCATTTGGGCTTATTATTATGGCCTGGACGCCGTATTTTCGATGGTATGCAGTCTTGCACTGCTTTTAGGTAAGTGGCTTCGAATAACTTCCAAGTGTATTTATGTCGTTATTGTGAATTAAAAAGCTCCAGTCAGTTTCTTTAAACATAGCTCTAAGTTTATGGAAGTTTGCTTTCTTGAAATTAGGGACTTTTTCGATGCTACTATTTGGTTCGTTACTAGTAAACTTTAAAGTGAAAGTTATCGTACGATGGTCGCTGTTACTGAATTCATCACCAACATTCAAATTCTCTATTAATTCTACTTTTGTTGCAAGTACAATGTCAAGAACGTTATTACCACGGGTTGGCGTTCGAACAAATTGATAAAGCGAACTCTCTTGCAAGTTCGTATACAAGTCATGTCCGGAGTGTGAAGTAAGAGTATCGCCCCACTTGGTCACAGGTAAATTAAAGTCGCCAAAAATTACGGTATCTTGTGAGTTACTTACATCTGCAATTTGTTCGTAAATTTCTCAGTCAGTTTGCACTGATTGAGCTGGAGGTCTGTATATTAATGCAAGTAATATTTTTGTACCTTTATTATTCTTTATTAGCACAAAAGATGCGTCGACGTTCACAATTTGAGGTTTTGACAAGAGGTTCGGGTTAAGACTTTCTTTGATATAAAGTAAAACGCCACCTCCATTTCGATTTATTCGGCTTTTCTCAAACATTACATAACCGGGAAGTGAATACTCTGCTAAAAAGTCTCTATCTTCTGTATTGAGCCAAGATTCTGTTATGCCAATCACATCATAATTTTCTGTAAACACTAGCTCCTCTAAATCTGAAAATGTATTGCGTATGCTACGAGCGTTTGCATAGAAAACCTTTAAATTTGTTATTTTAGAACTCACGGAACGCTCTTTAATAATATTTTTGGTTCTTGTCGGATCTACATTTATGTTCATGGCTGTCCTCGGTCCTCACTGTCTTCGGTCCTTATCGCTGGTGGTCCTCGGTTGCCTCTGTTTTTTTCTTGGCGTTGGATGATTTATGTCACTGCTGCTTCTTCTTGGATGGCGTTTTTTGATCCATGGCTGCGGACTGCTTCGTGTAGGAGACGACCCATGCGTGCTGAACCCACAGGGTTTAGATGAGTGCCATCCTTGCGGAACAGAGTAGGCTGGTTGTAGAAGTTGTCCCAGAGGTTGATGAATTCAACTTCTTCCCTCAGACACAAATATTTTAGTCGGCTATTTGTGCTGAAGGCCTTGTCGTAGAATTTGTCAGGTGCGTCGATCTTGGGGAGAATGCCTGAGATGATGATATTCCTTGACTTGTTTTTGTAGTGCTGGATCATCTTGCGATATTTCTCCATCATCTCTTCGGATCTGGTGCGCATGACGTCGTTTGAACCAGCATGGATGACAAAAAGGGTATTTTCATTTGCATCCTTTGTGGTATCTTCGAAGGTTTCCACAATGTCGTCCAGTCCAGCTCCTGGGATGCAAAATCTTTTTCGTTGATTTGGGACTCTGTCACAGAACTCTTCGACCTGTCCTCGTAGGATGGAATCCCCAACGAGCCTGGTCTCCTCTGGTTCGTCTTCCATCTCTTCCAATATCTCAAATCTGTTTGACATTGTGACTGGTAGATGTGACCTTTTCTGCGTTGGCCGTGCACCGTTCCTCACTGGTGTAAATCCGGAAACCTGTGGTGGCGGAACTCTACGTACAGGTCGGGGAGAGGAGTGGTTAGAACGGGGGCGAGGGGTTGGTACTGTTCGTGCTAGCAGGCTTCTTGCACGAGGAGTGGGGGAGAGACTAAGGTGAACAGGGCGGCTGTCCTGGTTTGATGTCGGCTCAGGTTCGTCAGAAGCATCTGCTGCAGTGTCTACTGCAGGTGTTGGATTGTTGGCAGATGACGTTGGGGCGGTGGTGGATGCTGGAGTTGAAACAATTGGAGTTAGTGATACTCCAACGTTGAGTGTTACAAACTCTTGGAGTGATTCCAGCTTCCTGGTGAGGGCGTTGATCTTGTTGTGGGCTTCATCCAATTTTGCTGTCAAATCCTCTCGTTGCTGGCAGAGTCGGCAGACTTGTGGATCGACAGGAGCAAACATGGAAGCGCCAAACCTACCGGCGCAGTTCGTACAGGCACGAGGCATGGTGACGATCACTTTCTTCAGATCACTTCACTCACTTAAAAACACTTAACTCACTTTAAAAACACTAAACTCACTTTAAAAACACTTCACTCCCTTCAGGTCGCTTCACTTACTTAAATAGGCCTAACCGAAAACAAAAATGTTGAAATACACACAAATAGGTTATCAGCGGTGATAGCCTAACCGAAAATTAAAACAAAACTAAATTAAATTTGAATACGCAGTGATAGCCGAACCGAAAACAATTATATGTTTATTTAAACAGAAATAGGCCACCAGGGGTTATAGCCTATTCTAACCGAAAACAAAAATTATGAAATACCGGTAAGCAGAAATAGGCCACCAGCGGTGATAGCCTAACTGAAAATTTAAAAATTGAAGTACGCAGAAATAGGCCACCAGGGATGATAGCCTAGACTAACCGAAAACAAAAATAACCGAAAACAAAAATTATGAAATACCGGTACGCAGAAATAGGCCACCAGCGGTGATAGCCTAACTGAAAATTTAAAAATTGAAGTACGCAGAAATAGGCCACCAGGGATTATAGCCTAGACTAACCGAAAACAAAAATAACCGAAAACAAAAATTATGAAATACCGGTACGCAGAAATAGGCCACCAGCGGTGATAGCCTAACTGAAAATTTAAAAATTGAAGTACTGTACGCAGAAATAGGCCACCAGGGATGATAGCCTAGACTGACCGAAAACAAAAATAACCAAAAACAAAAAAGTATGAAATATGCAGAAGTAGGCTACCAGGGGTGATAACCTACCTGAAAAAGCAAAACAAATATATATATATATATATATATATATATATATATATATATATATATATATATATATATAATAGAATATGTGACTAAATATACAATTCACCAAATAAAGATTATATAAAAATAAATTGTAACTGCACACAAGGGGTTAATATACTGTATCAACAGATGGCGCTGGTGTCACTGTAGGCTAGTCAAGCAGGATTATATTTAGATAAACAAAGTTATCAGTCAAAGGTTACTACAAGATCATGCAAGCAACAACTAAAATTACAGATATATATAGCTACAGTAGGATACTGAATACGATACCCACTAGAGTTAATAAGAAAATACAAAGCTAGGTCGATTAGAGGTGCGCGTGCGTCGTCTGCTACAAGCTAGGATAACAAATGTAAACAACAATGTTTATCAGTCAGAAAAGCAATACAATAACATGCACGGCAACTACAGAACTATGTGGAGGTTAAACAAGCACTTAACTACTGTTCATGCGATGAATAAAGGGAAATTGGGATATGAAATACTCAAATTAGGATAGAGTTTTCTCAGTGGCGATGCGGAGCTGTTGGCGGTGCTAAAGCCGGCGGGTGAATGAGAGGGAGTAAGAGAGAGAGGGGTGGAGAGGGAGGAATAGCACCAGAATCATGCAAGGTGGAGTTTCTAGCGAAAGTTTGGGCAAAGAGTTCATCTTTGTCAGAGGAAGAAGTGATGTAGTGCCATCAGAGTGGAAAAGAGGAGGGAAAGACGAGGAAGAATAATTGCTGGAGATATTTTTGGCTAGATGTCAGAAAGCTTGGGAAAGGCTAGAGTTGCATAGTTCAGTGCAATTATTATTGATGAAAGAATGTTTGGCAAGTTGAAGGACAGATTTGGCTTAATTCAGGGCAGAAACATAGGAAGAATGAGATTCTTGAGTTGGAAGGTGACGGTACCGTTTGAAAGCTTCCTCCTTATTGACGACAGCAGTAGACAAAGTGTGAGTAAATCAAGATTTGTTTGCATTAGTCTGAGAGAAAGAAAATTGGTTGTATGCCTCCATGCCCGAGACGATTACCTCAGTAGTGCGTTCAGCATTCTCCGAGGGTCCCCTTCCACGGAAGAAATAATCATTCCATGGGAAATCAAAGAAGTACTGCTGAAGAGCCTCGAAGTCAGCAGTGCCAAAGCCCGGAGAGCAAGTGAGTTTGTTGTGTACGTATACACAACATCAGCCTTTGGCTTTGAAACTAGGATATATATAATATGAGGGTAAAGACAAGGGTTTGCTGTCTGTAATCCCAGACAACTGAGATTCGGTGAGAAAGTGAAGATCAGGGTTGGCAGAAGAGAGGTGCATGGTGCTCAACAGAGTAGGATTCAGAGGAAAGGCCACGAATGTTGTCGAAGTTGATAGTGTGAGTGTCAGGTCATGTAGTGTTAAAAAGAGAGTGTTTTATATATATATATATATATATATATATATATATATATATATATATATATATATATATACATATATATACCGTATATATAGTATATATATTATATAATACAGTATATATATACAGTATACTGTATACCGTATATATAATATATATATATATATATATATATATATATATATATATATATATATATATATATATATATATATATATATATATATATATATATAAACATACATATATATTATTATTTCTATGTGAGTGAGGGAGGCAAAAGGCAGAACTGCCTGCAGCGAGTGCCTCACCCAGAGTTGAAAGAGTGACAGAGCCAAACTCAAGGGACGTTCGAGCCACAATGCCTGGACACACAGAGTTTGAAGCAATTTAAGTGATAGGAAGAGGGAAAGACTGATTATGGGAGAGAGTTCCAGAGCTCAGATGTTAAATAGAGGAAAGTCTGAGAGTAACGTTTCTTGGATTGGAGAGTTGCACAAAGTAGGGGTGGGATTGTGTTGCAAGATGGGTACCACGTGCCCTACGTAGAAGAGGTGGTATATACTGGGAGAGCTCTGAGGAACACTGATTATTATAGTAGCAATAGCATAGCGAGAGAAATGCAACATTGCGGCGGAGAGAGAGAGAGATTGCAGAGAACTGGTGAGTGGATGGGAGTTAATGATATGTATATATATATATATATATATATATATATATATTATATATATATATATATATATATATATATATATATATATATATATATATATATATATATATATATATATATATATGTTAGTAAAGCCAGGTAATACATTTTTTTTTATGCATACGAGGTTAAAAGAAACAGCAATTTCGGCATTAGAGATTTTATTGTTCAGATTTTCCACTAATGGACAACTCCCCTTCCTCGACACCCTCGTCACCTTGAACACACTTGGGTTCAAAACCACAGTTTACACTAAACCTACCAACACAGGACAATGCCTCAATGGTGACAGCGAATGCCCCCGTCGTTATCTCCTATCCTCCATCTCCGCCTACGTCAGGAGAGCCCTCACACACTTCTCTACTTGGGCCGACACCCACCAGGAACTGGAAAGTTTATCACAAGTCCTAGTAAATAATGGATATTCCTACTCTGACGTCTCCAGCACCATCAACCACCACCTTGAAAAATGGTACACCCAAAAGCCCCCCAACATTGACCCCCCTAATGAAATCAAAATATTCTACCGTAATTACATGTCTTCCGACCTCTTTTAAACTGATGAGGACGTCATAAAATAAATAGTAGCTAAACATGTCCTCCCCACCAACCCGAAAAACAAAATCAAATTAATCATATATTACAAAACCCCTAAGACCACCAACCTTGTTCTCCGCAACAGACCTGATCCTACCAAACCAACAAGCCCGATTACAGATGATCGCGTAATATACCAATTTACCTGTAATTTTGAGGACTGTGGACCTCAATCATACATTGGTATGATGCGGACTCGTCTATCCCGACAGCTAACCCTTCACCTTCAGGCAGGAGCCATAACAGATCTTTACCTGACCCCCCCCCCCCCCCTCACACGTAACGATTTAAATAAACTCACCACCATAATAGATAAAGAAATTGACCCCAGACGACTCCCTATACTAGAAGCCCTATACATACAAGCCCTGAATCCCAGTATTAATAATCAAACTCTAGACCTCCAGATACTCCCCTCTGCGAAGAGGCACAACCCAGACGTACTGCCCTTGGAGAGACGTCCCTCAGCACCGCCCCTCGAATCCGCGCATCTCACGTCACGCCACCCAGCTCCCAACCAACCAGCGATGACATCGGTCCCCCCTTCTCTCCATCCCCCTACACCCCCAGCCACGATTGACTCCAGCACGCAACTCCTGACGTCATCACCTACCGGCCAATCACAGACCAGGAGAAGTGCCCGCTTAGCTAAAATATCTTCCACCAATAACAGGCGCTAGCCTGCTTTTTCTTCGCCACCTCACCCCTATATAATCTCATATTATTCACTATACCATTCATTACTTGAAAATGCTAATTGAATTAGCGAAACGTCGTTATCCACTGTTCACCATGTACTTGTATCCTGTATCCATTTCATCATGAACTTCGCCAATCTACTATATATACCTCCTTACTGCCCATCAACGCAAAACTATCAGAGCCCTAGGAAATCTGAACAATAAAATCTCTAATGCCGAAATTGCTGTTTCTTTTAACCTTGTATGCATCAAAGAAAAAAAAAAAATATATATATATATATATATAATTTATATATAATTATATTATATATATATATATATATATATATATACACAGTATATACAGTATATATATATATGAAATAATGAAGAAAGAGGATGGAAACACAGCACCACCAAGAGCCAACATTTCCACCCTTACCACCACACCACTGAGGAAAGGAGTCACAAGCGCCAAACCACCAGAGTACACCCGAGTCACCTCCATCTTACTCGCACTTCCCCCAACACCAGGAAAGAACATCATAGTCACCATCAGATATCCTGGCAGCGACAGAAATAAGTAGGACCGGAAAGAAGGCAAAGCAAGCAAAACTTTACATAAGTCTTACACCACCACACCGCCCTCCTTGCTCCAAGCCGCACCACCGCCGTGACACAGAAAATCAGAGGGGTTACCCCAGCCGCCCCAGGCCCTCCTCCCAGCACATCCGAGAAGGAACACCGGGAGAAACGCCACCATCATTAAGACTATGCCAGACTATCAGGGATCAGTACAGTTGGAAAGCTCTTAAAACACTTCACTGGAAGGTTTTTAAGAGCTGGAAGATTTGGGCTATATATTCGGTAGTTAACTAAAGCACTGGCAACAAGTTACTTATCGAAGATCTTTAGATCTTGGCTCTACAAAGAATTATTATTGAATCACCATGGTGGCACCTCAATATTAATTCTTTGCCTCGATCTCCAGGAATTTCTGTAGCTAGAGAAAGCTGTACTGATGTGCGCTCTAGTACTAGTAAACCTAACCTCAATAAGGCTTGTTAGAAGTTAATGCACTGGAATTGACTTTCTCTAAGTCAGGGTTCGCGAGATACCGTAGCACTGGTAAGATACCAGCCCTCATTATTAGATGTGGAGGAGTGAAGGCTGCGTAAACTATACTGTATGTATGGGTGTCTTGAACTGCTAAAGGGAGAGGCATTGGCGTGAGTAGTCGAATTAGGTATTCACACATTTATTGTAATTACGGTGATTGAAGATATAGGGCATAAGAGTCCCAACATGACACAAGAATAATTATCAGGCAGTTTATTTATCTGGGGTTCACTTTAAGGAGGTTAACCGTAGCAAGGTCAAATTGGTAGCAATTAGGTACTCACTTTGTCATATATACTGTACCTGTACAAATCAAAAGTATGACAATAATATATACACAACATAAAGAGAATTCGACAGAGATGATATATGTTAAATAATCAAGAATTATGCTCGTGTGTGGTTAGAATAACGTTAGAATGAACGTTAAGAAAAGGCCTGATAGACAGACCATAGATAATCTCAGCAGTGAGGCTGACCGAGATAAGAAAGTACTTTTACGTCCAACAACGAATGGCTTCGGCAGTGAAACTGACCGAGGGACCAGGAGATATTGAATACTCCTTATTTTCTACCACACTGAGACTTTGGGCTTTCGGAGCACCTAGGGAGGTCATTGACACTCAGCTCAGGAGGAAGGGTGAGATACCTTTCCTAACCTGGTCTGAGTACATGTTCACTCTTTAGGTCTTCCTAGGCCTGGGTTGCCTACATGGAGAAAGGGCGCCCGTGGCCCTTCCTATCATTGGCATAGGTCCTTGTTGCTCCGGTGATGGGGGGAGGGGGGATAACAATGGTAACTTCAGTATTTGTTTACGTATCCCCTCCCATATCCACTCTACAGGTGATGCTCCTTCCTGATTGGCGGGGTTGACCTGGCCGTCGGCCAACCATGGGTCGGCTTGTGGTGGTGACATCACACCTGTAGATATGGGGCTGTGTGACCGCCCGCTGGTACTCCAAGAAGTAGTTCCGGCTAGGTGTTGGTGTTGGTACACCTGACTTCGGGGGGACTTTTCTATATTTCCCCCGTTCCACTTGGGAGAGAACGGTTGTAGGACAGGCTTCTTTTTTTATGCGGCCCCAATGGTCGATGATGCCTCTGATGTTTCTGGTGCCGTACGAGGTTGGATAGGGGTTGAGCCTGTCGTCTGTGCCCCGGGCTGTAGGTGTGTGTCCGGTTCTGGTGTGGAGGTTGGCTGGGGTCGCCCTGGTATTTCCCTAGGTCTGCGGGTGGCTGGTTACCATTGGCGGCTTCCTTTTCCTTCGGTATAACAACTGGCATAACGGCACTTTGCATAGAGTCCTTACGATACGCTGTCCTAGGTTCTAGCAATAAGACTTATTCATAAAAGACCAAAATACAAACACATCCAAAATCCCTGGAAGACTCTTATAAAGGTCAGGACAGTTAAGTGAAGTTGGAGAGCACAGGCATCCCAACCCTCTTACATTAGTCCGATGATACAAAATGTATACCACTGGCAGAACAGCCTCGTATTCATATAAGACCCCAAACCCAAGAATACTGTAAAGCTTCTTGATTAATGACTCTTATAAAGGTCAGGATAGTTGAGAGAGACAGTATAACACTGGTATAACTTCTGACGTTAATCCGATGATATATTACGTAAAACACTGGTAGAACGTAACATATTCATTTAAGACCCCAAACCCCAGAGTTCTACAACATCTTCCATCCTGCTGTCATCACCACACGACAGGACCACCACCACGACCCAAGAACCTCGTCAGAAGTACCACGGAAGTGCAACATCGCCGGAAGTGCCTAGTATTATAGTTACGTTGAATAAGATATTCTATGCTTGTACTCTGTATTATATTTATCCTCTATTACATTTGTGCATGTGTTCATGTGGTTTCAACTATCTAAAATTCTAAATAGTCCAGTTAACCCCAGCAAAAACCTGGCATAACAATATATATACAGAGAGAAAGAGAGAGAGAGAGAGTGAAAAGAGGGATAGTTACAATTCATTAGAGTCTACTGATGAATGAAAGTAATAAGACAACCTAAGCAGATCATTACATGCACACATTTTTACATACAAAGAATGAGAGCGAGAAATGTACACTGGCCACACATATCTTACGATCTCATCGAGGTGGACAGGTCTTAATTCTAGTAGATATAACAAACC
This sequence comes from Paralithodes platypus, assembly GCA_032716605.1. NCBI lineage: Eukaryota > Metazoa > Arthropoda > Malacostraca > Decapoda > Lithodidae > Paralithodes > Paralithodes platypus. Next base: position 33,712,551 of record CM064489.1, on the reverse strand, counting down.
CAATAGTAGGTTATAGGAAAGTGGAAGGAAAGGATAGAAGTGAAGAAGATTCAGAAGAGAAAGAAGATGAAGATGATGAAAAAGGAGAGAGAGAGCGAGAGAGAGAGGAATTACAATAATAAGCTATACAGACCATCACACACACACACAAAGAGGGATACATCATCACAATACATCTCCTTGAACAGTAATAAGCAGCCCAATTCATGGCAGAGATTTAAAATATTTAACACTGCTGTCAAATTAATTGGTGTATATATATAGATATATATATATAATTATATATATATATATATATATATATATATATATATATATATATATATATATATATATATATATATTATATTTTTTAGCCAAGCACGTACCACTTCAACCCGAGTTGCGTGGGGATAGTTGTTATCATTCCTATAGCCTATGGTACTTACAGTATTTTATCATATTGCTTTTTTTTTTTTTTTTTTTCTATTTGTATTGTTTTTGTTGTTGTATATGGGAAAATAGACAGCGTGGTGTGCTTGTTTAACCCGCTGAGTACCAGCTAAATATTTATAAATGTACCACCCAGGACCGGCCGATTCTGATTTTTTTTTTCTTCCAGAAACAATAGCGAGTGGGTTAGGAATGAAGGAAAAAACACAAAAAACCGATCAAAAAGCTAAAAAAAATAGTCCTACAGAGCCCCCGAAAACGGATTTTACAAGAGTAAAAAATTGAAGGCAATTTCCCCAAAAAAACAAGTTTTTGCGCACTCACGCACACGCGGTTGAACTTTGAGAGTTTTCAACCATCGGCATGGGTGCGTGGGATACTTACACAGTTCTCATACAAATCTGACCCCTCTAGGTGCCATAGGACCGGAGTAATTGAGACCGGAGTGACACTGACGCAGACGTCTGCATCGCTGGGGTTTAGCGTTATATATATTGCCGACGCACTGTTTGCGTCGCTGGGGCTCAGTGGGTTAATGTAATGCAATGAAAAGGAGGTGGAGTTTGTGAGAGCTAGCTTTGTGTAGGTGAGACACTTCAAACCATACCACAAATATGACAGGTTTAGTTTTGCTATGTACCTGCATAGGCTTAAACTAATTGTCTCTGATTGGGCGGCACTACTCGCACTGAGCTGCCACCCAATCTCCCTTTGACTTCTTCACACATGATGCACACCCAACACAGTGCTGGAGTCCAACTAAAGGCAGGCATGGACAGTTTCTGGTTGTACATATCTGTAGCAAGGCAAACATATTGGCGGTGGTGAGGAGCCGGTTCATCCTGACATCAGGAAAATCAACTAGCGTCGTCTCTCTATCACCCCACGCGACCTATGATGAGAAATTGGCCAAGAATAAATGTTACATCAGGGCCTAAACTTTGCACAACTGAGAGAAGAACAGTAAGAGAAGTTTTGATGCGCAAAACATCATTACAGTACAATTCCGACATTTTAACTCCTTAAAAGCGGGCGTTTTTGTTTACATGACCGTATTGCTGGGCGGGTATATTAACCGAAAACGAGCTTCAGTCCATGCTCTTTTTTATGCATAAACAAGATCCAGAGCATAATACAATTATATATCCGTGAAAGGGCGATAATAGAACTTTCCAATAATACCAGAATCATTATTGTACGACCTCGGGTTATCTTGCAGCGATCGTGTAACCGGAGGTGAAAATACCCTAATGTAAGGTTATTTTAGATTTTTTTTCTTTGTCACGCGAGGTATGGCGGTGGGGATGAGACATACTACGTGCCAGTGATGGCAAGCGGTCCAAGACCAGCTATCGTCCTCCCAACAAGCGGACTTTCTCTCAGAGCTCATAATGTCCTCAAACTGGCACCCGTCATATGATGTTCACCGTCGGTTCAGGGTTAACATAAGTATACGTGACTCAGTTTATATATTTTGCGTAGGATATCGTGCAGTCATATTGATTGAGTGACCCTACAATACAAGTGTACGCGAAACGTTGCAAATCATAAACCCTGGGTGCACAACCTACCCACAGGTTTTATAGCGTTATCTAACAACTTACGCAGGTGTCATGTGACAATTTGCCAGGGTACATTCTGAGCCAGATCGCCATAGTGCGCATGTGTGATACTTTGCCCCCTGCTGGCAACATATAATATGATAACAATAAGTTGCACTGGTATCAGTGCATTACCACAAAGCCCACCGAAATGCAAAATAAATACCCTCATTGTTCCCTGATTAAATAGCACTGTATGAATATTCCCATATTCAAAATATGCTACAGGGGTGCAATGCCAAGTGAGTTCATTGCTCAATAGGTGGCACCCTGAGAGTGAGGGTCTGAGTCTAGGAGGTGAGACAGTGAAACACTGGAGCGATGCAGCTTCAGAGATGGGGCTGCTTCGAGCCGTGATTGAGCAACTAAACCCCATGCATCCTGCAAAGGCAAGATGGCAGGGGCTGGTTGCAGCTAAAAAGTGTTTCACATGTCTCACTCCCTAGACTGGAACGAGACCTCACAGGCTTCTCCTTTCAATGTAGAACGGTTGAATGTACAGGCTCTCAGCCTATGCCCGAGAGGGAGTAATTGGAATATAGAAAAAAAAAGGAGCTCTGTCTCTCCCTCAACCTATATTGTATCCAACAGCCAGCTGTAGGGAAAATATTTTGGTAAGAGATGATTGGGTTACCACAGTGCACATGTACAGTCTGGTGTTCTGGTTCAGAATGTACCCTGGCAAAATGTAATGTGACACCGGCACTAATGCAATTATTGCGCATGTCGGGTTCAAACCCGCAACACCATGAATAAATGATTAACTCCAATGAAAAGGCAACACAACTTATCACCGTGGTATTATAAGAATTGAAGTTAACCACCCAAAACTAGACTGCAAGGTTAAAATTATCCTCCAGCGAAACCCTACAACACTATACAACTATACAACAAGTCAATCAGAATCATATAATTTATATTATTAAGTTTACTTTAAATGTCAGTAGAATAACTTATGCTTTCGTAAATCCTTTAGGATTTATATGTAAGGTATTCAAGTATCCACTTTAGTTTACTGTACAAAAAAAAATAATTACCGTTTACTTTCATTTGGAACCACAGATTATTTAAAGTATTTAAATCTTTAAGTTAATTTCAAAGATACTACATGAAAATAAATAAGGTAGGTATGGATGAAAAGATAATTTAAAAGTTTGGATATTATTTACATATAAATTACACTTTATACATCTATCCTTACATTCACACAATACAACATAATCATACAATACAACATAATAATACTTATCTATAGAGAGATAGTTATACAAGGCAGGACACAAACTCAGGGTGACCCATGGTGAGGTCTTGGCGAAGCAGAGGGGTGAGGATAACTGCCGTTTCTCAAATCTTATTCTCTATCGAGCCCTTCGTCATTGAAGTTATCGTACTGGACTATTCTCTCTACATTCTTTCTACAATCAAACAAATTAACTCAACTAATAATAATATAGAATACTTCATTAAAATATATAAATGAAGAGTAAGAACATTAAATCACAAATTATATAAAGACTAATCATACGTCTGGCAGAGAGACGCTTAAACAAGAGGTGAGAGGGGGAAGGTGCGGGCTTGGCGCCACAAACTGCCGGCGTTTATGGCCTGGGGCAAAAGAAGTCTGGCTAGTAGGCTACAGTACACTCTGAACAAAAAATATGTTCCCCGAAGTTATCTTACTTCCTAAAGGCCTTCCTATGTACAAATAAATAGTCACATATACCCACTAATAAGTAGTTAACTCTATCCCACCAGCAATTAGTTTAATTAAGGCAATACATAACACCTCCCCCCATTAAGAGATTTATAAGGGAAACATTGTAAATCAAAACATTCTAAGTCCTAGATAACATGTCTGCAATTATATTGTGTTTCCCCTGGATATGAAAAATGTGCAGCTTGTAAGGCTGCAATGCCAAAGCCCACCTCATGAGACGCTGGTTAGAGTTTTTCATCTTATGCAAAAATTTGAGGGGATTATGATCAGTAAACACATCTATAAGAAAGCAAGAACCATTCAAGTTCACATTAAACTTATCAATGGCAAACAATAATGCAAAGCACTCCTTCTCAATAGTACTATAATGTTTCTGGTATGGTTTGAACTTTGTGGATGTGTAGCAAACAGGATGTAATACTTCATTCTCGCTATACTGTAACAATACAGCCCCTGCTCCCACATCACTGGCGTCTATTTGCAAGATGAAAGGCTTGGTGAATTGTGGAGATTTTAGTATGGGCGCATTTGTGAGAAGGGCACAGATTTTCACGAAAGCGTTCTGGCATTCCTGAGTCCACACAAACTTTTTCTTTGGACTGACTAGATCTGTTAAAGGTGCAGGGAGGTCAGAAAAATTGGGCACAAAATGCCGATAGTACCCACTCATGCCCATGAAGCGCATTAGTGGCTTATGATCATGAGGAACAGGCAGTGACGCAATGGCTTCCGCTTTGGCAGATACTGGGCTAACCTCACCTTGCCCAACCACATGACCCAGGAATATTATGTTGGCATGTCCAAACTCACTCTTGGCCAAGTTTACTATTAAATGTGCTTCAGCCAGGTTGTAGAATAGGGCGCGCAGTTAAAGTTGGTGATCTTCCCATGATTTGCTGTATACTACCAGATCGTCCAAGTAAGATTGCACCCTGACGAGTCCCTCTGTCACCCGATGAATCAGCCGTTGGAAGGTTGCTGGTACGTTGACCATCCCATAAGGCATGACGGCATAGTGGTATAAGCCGTCAGGGGTGACAAACGCAGAGATTCGTTTGGCACGCTCAGTCAGCCAGACCTGGTAGTACCCACGCAATAAGTCGATCTTGGTAATGTAGTTGGCGTCCCCCAGTTGGTCGATAAGGTTGTCAATCCGAGGAAGAGGGTAGCAGTCCTGACAGGTTAGTTGGTTAACCTGGCGGTAGTCAGTGCACATCCGGAACGATCCATCCGGCTTGTCCACTAACAGGCATGGTGAAGCCCACTCGCTGTCACTCTTCTCCACCAGGCCATGATCCATCAGGAACTGCACCTCCTTCCTCAGGGCCTCCCGCTTCCATGGACTGGCGCGGTAGGGATCCTGCTTAATGGGACGAGCACCGTCGACCAACACATCATGCTCAACCAGAGGGCACTGCCGGGGAACATCGCCAAACAGCTGTGGAAACTCATTAAGCAGGGATTCCAAGTCACCCCACTCTGGTCAGGCAGCAATTGCTGGAATTTTAGATGAGGATTAGACAAGAAATCAGAGTTTTGCAATTTCGTATCCGAGGGCAAAGAAATATCTTCTTCATCCGCAATTACAGAGTTTGCTACATCCACGTTCATTGCCAGGATCTCTTACAAAGTATGGCTTTATCAGGTTCACATGTATCAGTCTCTCTGCCTTTCGTCTGTAGGAGTTTTCAGGACATAATTAACATTACTGGTCTTTCGTTTTATCACATATGGACCATGAAACTTACTTTGTAAAGGTTTCTTAGGGATTAGCAAAACGGCTAACACAAGATCACCTGGCTTAAACTCTCTGGCAACAGCTTTCCTGTCAAAATTGTCTTTCATTGTTACTTGAGAATCTTTCAGGTTTTTCATTGCATGTTCTATAGCAGTTTTTCATTTTTGTCTAAACTGGTGAACATAGGTAAGAAGAGGTTTACTGGAAGGTGTATCTAACCATGATTCTCTTAGAACTTTAAGAGGACCTCTAAGCTCATGACCATACACCAACTCAAAAGGTGAATAACCAAGGGAATCTTGTACACTACTCCTTACAGCATACAACACAAAATGAATACCTTCATCCCAATCTGCATTATTTTCCTCGTAATACTTTGTCAACATTGACTTGAGAGTTTGATGTAGGCGTTCTAATGCACCTTGGGACTCTGGTCTACAGGCTGTGGAATGGTAGTGGCGCACTCCCAACTCATCCATAGTTTGTTTGAAAAGTTTGGAAGTGAAATTGCTACCTAGGTCAGATTGGACAATACGAGGAATTCCATACTGAGTGAAGAATTTACTGAGGGCTTTCACGATATTTTTGGAAGTTATTCGCCTCAATGGAAAAACCTCTGGATACCTAGTGGTAGAACACATAACCGTCAGCAAATACTCATTTCCACTGCGTGTTTTAGGCAAGGGACCAACACAATCAATGATTACTTTACTGAAAGGTTCCTCTGTTACTGGAATTGGATTTAATGGTACAGGTTTTATTGGCTGATTTGGTTTTCCAGCCATATGGCACCCATGACATGTTTTACAGTAGTAGGCAACAGATTGCTTCATTTTAGGCCAGAAGTCCTTGGAAATTTGGGTATAAGTTTTGTTAACACCTAAATGTCCACCACTGAGGTCATGACCCACTGATATGATAAGAGATCTGAACATAGTAGGTATAACCACTTGGTGGTATTCTTACCAAGTTTCATTAGCTGGTACTTTAGGAAGTCTGTATTTTCTCATTAGGATACCGTTCCTCACATAAAAGCATTTGGGAAAGTTCACTAACTCAGAATCCTCGACAGCCTTGTCAAAGAATGGTGCCAACTCAGTCTTTTACTTGGGCTTCTTTAAGAGTGTTAGAATCAATGGGTACGTTACTTAGTTCCTCTGGAGAAGCTAACACCTGAGGAGGGTCATTTTCAGAAAATAGGTGTGAGAGATCAACATCCACAGAATTAGTTCTATCATTACTGTCATTCTGTTGAGCTGCCATGCTCCTAGTCATTACACAAGAAGGGAACAAATAAGGATAGTCCTTTTCCAGCTGTTCTGTGTTATTACATAATGAGGGAGACGAAACTACAATGGGGTCAGGTACAACATTTCCACATGCAATATCATTCCCTAACAGAAAGTTCACTCCTTTCACAGGTAGTGACTCTTGAACTCCTACAGTGAAGTAACCACTAGCTAACTCAGTATTCAAATAAACCTTAGCCGGAGGAACAGTAATACACCCACTAACTCCATTGATCAGAACACTCTGGGCCAAATAACAGTCCTCCAAATCAGGCACCACACCTGTTAACATGAGGCTATGAGAGGCTCCTGTGTCCCTAAGTACTTGAATAGGATATTTAGTGGAAGTGTCAGAAAAAACACTGTTCCTATAGAATGAAAGGGTTGAAACTGATCAACAGAACAGCTAGGAAGGTCACTACCAGCTAGAACACTGTCTTGAGTCTCTGTGGGGTTATTAGGACAGGCACTCAAAACAGTCAGTTTAAAAGTTTGGTTAGAACTAGAAGTAGCTGGTTCACTGGTAGGCAAGTTAGAAGGAATGCTAGAAGTAGCCAGAACTTGTTCTGGGCGTCTTTCCCTGCCTTTAAGCTTAGGACAGTCCCTAATGTGATGACCGGTTTGTTTACAATAAACACAAATCAAAGTAGGTTTGGATGAGTTTTGGGTTTTACTGGGATCAGTCTTACCAGATACAGTGCTCCCAGAAGTAACCTTAGTAGATGGCTGGGAGCCACCAGAACCATTCCCATCACCTGTTACACGAGTTCCACCACCACCTCGGAAACTCCCGCTAGAGACACTAATACTCCTAGACGAGTCAGTCCCCTTCTGCTTCTGCCTGAAAACTGAGTCACCATGAGTCAACCTGTAATTTTCAGCCAAAGTGGCTGCCTTGTTTACATTAGTAACTTCTCTCTCTTGTAGATACCAATTCAAGGAATATGGAACTTTGCGGATAATATCTTCTAACACAACCAGCTGACAGAGTTGTTCAAAAGTAGTTACATTACTGGCCCTCAACCAAGCATTAAAGAGCCTTTCCTTTTCTTTGACAAACTCCAGATAGGTTTGTTTCTCTTCCTTATATAGATTACGGAATTCTGTCTATAAGTTTCAGGAACCTGGTCATAAGCCTCCAAGATAGTCTTTTTTAGATCATCATAAGGTATGCTATGACTAGGGAGATTAGCGTAAATCAACTTTGCTTTACCTATGAAAGCGGTTTGGGAAAAGAAACTCCACTGGTCTTTTGGCCATTTAAGCTGGTTTGCTACACGCTCAAAGAGATTGAAGAAATTCTCAACATCTGTTTCATCAAATTTTGGCATAAATTTTAACCGATTTCCTAGATCAGAGAAAGATTTCTTTGCATTCACTTCTCTGTCTTTCACACTTTCTTCACTCTTCAGTCTCAATACTTCAAGTTCATGTAATCGATCTTGCTCCTTTTGTAATCGAACCTGCTCCTTTTGAGCAATTTCTTGGGTTTGCATCCCTCTTTCATGCTCTCTCTGTCTTTCTTCATGTTCTCTCTGTCTTTCTTCATGTTCTCTCTGTCTTTCGGCATTCTCTCTTTCATACTCTCTCTGTCTTGCTGCCTCCTCTAATTCCATCTTTTTATTCATAAGCAATGATGCGCTACCTCCATCACCATTGCACAAACCATAGCCTTCAAGTGGTAGCAACTCCTCATATACCAATTTATCGATCACACGCTTCTTTACCTCAGCTTTAGTCATACTGGATTTGTGAGCAACTCCATATCTGACGGCTAATGCAATCCAATCAGTTTTCTTTAACTGGGAAACAGCCAAGGTGCTCAAAGAAGGTTTCTCAACAAACTCATCGATATTAAAATCCATATTGAAATCTAAACAGAGCAAACAGTCTTAGAAGAGGAGATGTTCAAGAGTGCACAAAACAAAGAAAATTATTCATACCAAAACAGGACTCACAAAATCATAAGAATTCATATTTGACCACTAATAATATAATTAACTGTTGTATAAAAGCAAAAAGGTAATCCCGAACAGGCCCCCATATAATGTTACGGACTAGGGTTCAAACCCACAACACCATGAATAAATGATTAACTCCAATGAAAAGGCAACACAACTTATCACCGTAGTATTATAAGAATGGAAGTTAACCACCCAAAACTAGACTGCAAGGTTAATATTATCCTCCAGCGAAACCCTACAACACTATACAACTATACAACAAGTCAATCAGAATCATATAATTGATATTATTAAGGTTACTTTAAATGTCAGTAGAATAACTTATGCTTTCGTAAATCCTTTAGGATTTATATGTAAGGTATTCAAGTATCCACTTTAGTTTACTGTACAAAAATAATTAATTACCGTTTACTTTCTTTTAGAACCACATAATATTTAAAGTATTTAAATCTTTAAGTTAATTTCAAAGATACTACATGAAAATAAATAAGGTAGGTATGGATGAAAAGATAATTTAAAAGTATGGATATTATTTACATATAAATTACACTTTATACATCTATCCTTACATTCACACAATACAACATAATCATACAATACAACATAATAATACTTATCTATAGAGAGATAGTTATACAAGGCAGGACACAAACTCAGGGTGACCCAATAATGACCCATGGTGAGGTCTTGGCGAAGCAGAGGCGTGAGGATAACTGCCGTTTCTCAAATCTTATTCTCTATCGAGCCCTTCGTCATTGAAGTTATCGTACTGGACTATTCTCTCTACATTCTTTCTACAATCAAACAAATTAATTCAACTAATAATAATATAGAATACTTCATTAAAATATATAAATGAAGAGTAAGAACATTAAATCACGAATTATATAAAGACTAATCATACGTCTGCCAGAGAGACGCTTAAACAAGAGGTGAGAGGGGGAAGGTGCGCGCTTGGCTGCCGGCGTTTATGGCCTGGGGCAAAAGATGTCTGGCTAGTAGTCTGAACAAAAAATATGTTCCCCGAAGTTATCTTACTTCCTAAAGGCCTTCCTATGTACAAATAAATAGTCACATATACCCACTAATAATTAGTTAACTCTATCCCACCAGCAATTAGTTTAATTAAGGCAATACATAACAATAGGGCTGTCTACGGTTAGAGCTCCGGCATTTATACAATAACAGTTACCCCGTGACGCAAAGCGTACATGTCAGGTTTATAAGGTTATAATTGTGGGAACATGTCCTAGCCCATTATGACGGTCAATTGAACCACGGCGCGACATGCTCCTATCGGGTTATTAGGGCTGACCCAGATCGTGACCTTCAATACCCTCAAGTTCCGACAGAGTACGGTGCGCTGAATGGATTTATGAGGCTGTTTGACACGAGTCCTACCCCTTGACCCTGATGGAACCGAACCGCGACGCAATGCGCACTTACCAGGTTTATTGGGTCAGCAAACTGTGTTTCCAGACCTTCAATGAGACCAACATCAGCCGGTTCAAATTGCCAGAAAATGAACCGACCGACTAGCATAGAGTTCCAATATGCGTACCCGACATAGGTGAACTGTGTTCGGCTATATACTGTAGGTAACAGATTAGCAAAACGAACAAAGGTTCCGAGGTCCAGACCAAGAAGATTCTAAAATGTAAAGACCAATAAACACATAAACACATAAACACAAACACAAGGCGACCATGAAAAAATATATGTCGTAGGTCAAGGAGAGGAAAAGGAGATCGGCCCCAACAATCCAGACCTCAAGTAGGCCTACCGTGTAACCCATTTTAGTTACTGTGAGCCTTATAACTAATAAGTCACACATGGCACAATAAATAGGACACTGTATAAATATCAAATACATAGATTATTGCGATAATGCAAACATATTAAGTTTCTAACACAAAATAACCTATGGAGGAGGCACTAAAATGGGCTAGCGCAGTGCAGTGGCGAAGTAAAGTAATATGACGACCCCAATGAGGACCTCAGCGCCGCATATCACTCTACCCTGGACATCAGACATCATAAAACCATCGTAGAAAAAAAGGCCTCTCAAAGACGTGGGTGTCAACAACATACCCCTCAATAAGTGAGGCAGTTAAAAAGAAAACTCAACCAAAACCTATTTGCTAGCCCCCACACAACCGGGCCCACAGGCCAACATGTGCAGCCCTGTCGAAGAACCTGGCAAGCTAGGCTAACACAAGCCTCTTACAAGCAAAGCTAGCTAAATTAAAATAATAAATAAGAATAACACTTAGAAAACAGTCTGCTAACCCCAATTTATTCGCGGTAGGGGCCAAACTGGGGTTTCCTTTAAGACTAGCGAATGGCAAGAAAAACATGAGTTAATTGCACTCTAACTAGCTGAAATACTTTCTAACCAGCTTTAACACCTCCCAAATATAACAAGGACTCACTGGGGAAAGCGTGCAGTCAGTCAGAAGAGGTACGAAAGAGTACACTATGCAGCGAAGGTAAACACGAGTGACTCTAGCCAGTCGCTTGTCCAGAAAGATGAACTAGCTCAAGGGAGAGGGACGGGTGGCTTTGCAACAAGTGAGAACAAACAAGCACAATTAACTGAAGCTATATATTTTGTTTCCAATTGTGTTATTATTATTTACTTCATTATAGTGTTATCTGATTCAAACGACGTTCCTTTGGTACTTTTGTGGTGTCACCTAGGAAGTTGGCTGATAATTTGTTGACAAGCGAGACGTTCCCTATGAAGAGCTTGCTAGGTTAGTAATGGTGCCAAATATGAATATAGGCAGTACGTCAGTGATGGAGAAGCCACTATTAGATATAAAAGTTTCAAGTTCACTTAGTTCCAAGCCTTGAAGGTTACTCCGGAGGTATATTATCCATCTATCTAACCATCTTCTGCTTATCTATTTATCTGTCTTCCTATCTATCTATCTATCTACCTAATTATATATCTATCAACTTGACTGGACCTGATGAGGGGAGAATTTCTCTAAATCGACTTCAGTAGGATGACAAACGCTGTACTATAGCTACAGATGTCCTTACTCAACAGGATGCAAACGGCAGGGGCAGCACAACGGCTCAGGATGAGGATGGGTTTATTCAAGTACCCTGGAAAAGTCACCCACAGTCATCTACTAGAGTTACCCTGCAAAATAGAATACGGGATGATGCTACACAGCTTAATAGAAAACGGGATGATGCCACCCATCGGCCTCAAGAACAGAAGGGGCGACGTTCAGCTGCTGTGAGAGGGACGAAAATAAATGGTAACATGAAGTTCAAGGGTACTATAGGAGATTTGCAGATGTGTTTGTGGGAAACGTTGATAAAGAATTCAATTCTGATGATGCAATTCAATATGTAAAGGACGAATTTCATATTGGTGATGATAGATGCGAAGAACTGAAGTCACAAGATGTAGTTAGAGACTGGAAATCTTTTAAAGTGACTGTAGCAATGGAAGATAGAGATTTACTACTTAAAAAGAGGAGGCTGAACCTTTGACCCCCAAGTCAGCCTGTATAATAGATTGTGTTTCTGGCATTATATCATCTTTTTACCAATGGAAATACTAAGACTCACTGAAAAAAAGCTCTCTATGAGCGTGCGCGTGCGCACGAGCACAGAATTTCATTGCACTATTTGTAAAATCATCTAGTCACTGAAAATTGTTCAAATTTCTCGCAGTTTTTGCATGGCGTATCCTACAAGCATCCCCTACAACGTAGCGTTTTCGTTTACCCATATTAAATAATAGAAGGTGCTGAAAAAAAAAATATTATATCATTATTTTTGGGGTACAGCTGGTTTTGACACCGAAATGGTCAAAACTCTGATTTTTTCGGCAAAACGGCCATTATCTAAACGTACAGGCGTTCCTATATACCCCTATTTATAGTGTTTAGAAGGGGAATGCATTTGAGCAATACAAAAAAAGGTAGGATTTTAGTTACTGGACACCTATTTGACAGGTACCACCGAGGATTTAATACATATTTTTTTTCGGTTTCCACGCATCCAACACCAAGCTACACCTTTTTCTGGTCCGGTAATAGTATTGAAAACGATATAATAACTTTTTAAATGTGGTTTTCGACGAGAATAAAACGGCGCGTTTGGGCCTAAAATCGGCGACGGGGGGAGTCCGTCGTCACTTCGGATCGTCGCGGTTTGTTTACCCCGGACGCTCGAGGTTTCTACGGCCAGCTGTTTTACTTGCCCCCTGCTGGCCACATAGATGACGATTATTATAATTCAGGGGGGGGGGGGGGGGCCTGTCCTGTATCCCACGGCCTATAACGAAAGTCTTTATCAAAAAATGGACCCAACAACTGGTTATATAAGCTTAGCCATTTGAAGTCGACCGCCAAGGCGGGACCGGGAAGTCACTCCGAGCGTAAAGTAAACAAAGCGACGCTACTTCCACGAACGCAACCGAGTTGTGTTTATATTTCGTCTCATATTATCATTATTAAAGTGTCTCCATTGCTTTTTTAGTGTTTCGTACACCAGAAAAGGGTGTAGCTTGGTGTTGGATGCGTGGAAACCGAAAAAAATATGTATTAAATCGTTGGTGGTACCTGTCAAATAGGTGTCCAGTAACTAAAATCGTACCCAAAAAAATATAGATGCACTCGTAAGTGCCAATATATGATCACTGGCCACTGAAATTCTTAGATTTTCAGCAGACAAAAAACATTTTGTAGGAGATATATTAGTTAGGCCTCCTTAGAAAACGTTTTCTATGACGGCGCGCTCATAGAGGATGGAGTTTTATGACAAACTAAACTAAAATTTTGTCAGGACCAAGCTTGAGTAAATAATTTCACACCAATTTTTACCAAAATCCATGATATTGGGGTCCCCAGAGGGGGAGGTGCTATGGATGTCATATGGGTGTTTATGCCCTCATATGATAATTTCTATTGCTTACAGAAGCCCTTTAGATAAAAGACACAACAATTTTGTTCTGGTGGCTGAAGGCAAAATTTTTGTTTTTGGGGTCGTGGGCGAATCCTTGCCCCGGGGGGTTATGAATGCAATATTGTTTTTGTTCCCTCCTATGCTATTTTCCTATGTTGAAAGAAGCATTATAGAACAAAAACAACAAAATTTGAATTTTTTTTTTCTGGGCTCTGCTGAGGTTCTGCCTCCCCTAAGGCAGAGGGTTGGCCAACAAGGGTTGTTGTACGTAAGTTTTACGCGCCAAGGTCAAGAAATACTAATTGACTTTCCCTCCTAAACATCAGAAAATGATTAACTTTGTGTCTTATAATTGTAATTATATTAGAAATAATGTAAACACTGTTAGGACCTTATCAACGGAGTATGATATAATTTCACTTCACGAAATAATGCTGCTAAAGGATGATTTATCTTTTTTAACCCTTCCAGCCCGGGTGTCATTTTAAAATGACACAACGAAACAAGGGCAGGTGCCCGGTTGTCATTTTAAAATCCCTGTGCTTGAAAGCGTGCTTCACAACTTGCGCGGCCAAATTTTGCATTGCAGGAGCGACCGCAGCGCCACCAAGCCTCAACTACTAGTGTTATCAGTTCGTACGTGGCCGCCATAGCGAGTTATACTGAAAATGATTTCCGACGTGTCCGATTCGCTGCAACCTCCCGCGGGCTCCACTGCTACCCCGCTCGCAACTTCAACGCCTGATGCAACCGAGAAGAAAGCTCAACGAAAGAAAGTTAAGCGTTGGTTGAGTGATAGCGCTATACAGTGACAACATTTTGATAGTGAAGAGAGCAGTGGCGAAAGCTTGGTGGACAAAGAACAATTTATAAGTGCAAGCGAAGATGATGATTTCGTTGGCTTTGGAGACGACGATAATGTCGATTTATTTGAGGAGGGAGACAGTAGTGATGATCCTGATGTGGAAGTGTTTCAGGAAGGTGCCATTGAGCTTCCAAGTCTGCTAGAACCTAGGCCTACCCCCTCGCCATCTTTGCTATGTCAGCCTAGGCCTAGCCCTAGTAGCCCAGGACCTTCCCCTTTGCCTGCCCGTACGCCCTTGAAAGTGGGCAAATATTTCTATAAACAATCGTTGGTGAAAAGTGCAGCTAAAAAAGCACGCAGGGCAGCCGCAGAAAAGGATAGGGAAGCTGAAAACAGTGATAATGACGCCGACCCTGGTCTAGCAACCACCCGCATTCCATTGTCCCGACGCCTTGACCCGGGACGCCGCGTGGGTCACCCACAGCCTCGGCTTCATCTCTCCTTCCGGATGACCAAAGGGCCTCTTCAAGTGGTATTACTAGTGTGCCACAGCCCTCAACACACCGCAGAGCATTATTTGCTGCGGAGAAGCCCTCGGCTCGCCGCAAAAGGAGCCCAACTCCCGAGGCCGAGGCTCCCATTGTTGAAGATCCCGCAGCCTCCCGCGCCCCACACCGCCGACGCCCGGTCACTTCTTCACCCGAATTGTCTCCTGAAGACGATGCTGACGACCCCAACATTGCCCCAGATGACCTGACGTCGCCTGAGGAGGAAGAGGAACAGGAACAGGAACAGGAACAGGAAGAGGAAGTCCCGACAAGACGAGCGAGAGGGCAAGGTCGTGGATGTGGTCAGTCTGCCGACGCCGCTGCCCCTGGGCGTGGGCGTGGGCGTGCAGGGCGTCCGCGTGGCCAAGGGCGTGTGCCAGCGTCCAGGGCGTGTGCCTGCTGCACCTGCACGTCCTCGAGCATCAGCATCCGACCTGTTTGTGTGGACAGATGGGGCTGATTTTGAGCCAGATTGTCCTGACGAGGTACAGATGGGTTCCGGGGTGTCACCAACATTTCCCTGTGGCCCAGCTGCTACCCCCAGTGAAATTTTCTGTGGCTTCTATGACAATGAAGTCATGGAATACCTCGTCGAGGAGACCAACAACCATCATGAGATCTGTGCCAACTTTCTTGGCAGGAAGACCAGTGCCAAGATGGTGGCATGGAGAGCTGTCACTGTGGTAGAACTATATGTGTTCTTGGCACTCACAATGCTGATGACACATATCAGGAAGCACGCTCTGGCAGATTACTGGATCACTGGCGACATCATAACGACTCCAGCATTTGGCAAGTACATGTCCAGGGACAGGTACTTCGACATCCTCTCCTATCTCCACCTGACAAACAACATGGCAGTCCACCTTCCTGTTACGCTGGCCAGCTTGCCAGAATGCACTCGTAACTCGCTAGCGCTCACCAGGGCAGTGAAATGGGCTACAATAATCGTAGAACGATGTTCTTTCTTTTATAGAGTTCATGTTGTCACAGACAGATCAGTGGTGGTCTTTATTCTTGTCTGTGACACTTGGAAGTATTTTATATCATTCATAGAATATAAGAAGCATTGTGTGAAGTTAAAGGAGAAAGAGCGAGGTAGGCAATGAGGTGGTAGTATGTGCGTGTGTATGTACGTTTGCCTCCCTCGCTCGGAGGAGTTTTCCACGCTGGTGAGTGGTCGGCGGGTCTGACGCGTCACGTGACGCTTGCTCCTTGTGACGTAGTCGTCTGTGATTGGGTGCCGCTGCCTTTGTCAGTCCTGGGGGGGCTCCTGCCGCGTTTCTCCTGCAGAGCTTGGCACGGCGTGCTTGGTCCTACATGTCCTTTGCATTCTGTCCCCCATTTAACCCCCTATACTACTTTCTCTCTCTCTGAACTTCTTCTTTTTCATACGTCCATCTTTATTCAATTACTTATCCCTTCTGGTTCTGCATACAACTTCCATAGTCGGCCAGTCGTATTACCAGCACCAGCTCTCACATTTATGTTTGAACTAGCGTTAGGGATTAGTAGAGTCATAGTCATATGGTAGCCTAGTGTTGGGGGTTCTTCTAATTATTGAGCTGTTCTTTCCCATTATTTAATGCTAGACATTGGAAGGTATCTTTGGTCGTTGTCTGAGTTATGTATGTGGTAAGTCAGAGCCTGTACAACATCGACGAAGCTAGCTAGCCTGTAACCCTTGTGCATATTTTCCTTTGCGAGTGTAGCAGTATACAGGTAAAGAGCTTTTGCCTACTCTTACCTGTATGATTGCTACCTCATTTTGTTGACCTTTGTGGAGCGCCAGGGTAAGACCAGATACTAGAGATCTGGACTTACCAAGAGAGCCTCCAAGTCACTTAACGTAACATAAGGGAAATCTGTTCAAGGGGAGACAGTAGGCTACGAGCATGCTTGCGCTCTGCCTAGTTTCCTAGTACCTTTTATGCCACTGCTAGACTTTATTAGTGAGAAAGACAGCATTGTGTTTATTAACTTTCATTGTGTATGTTTTAGGAATTATTCACGCCTTATTTTAGCCAAGGTTGATGCATAGTGCACAACCCAGTTTGGCTGTTACCTTGGCTAAGGAAGTACTGTTTCTGAGTGGTTATTATTAGTACTGTCACAGAGTTGTTGCACTCCCTTGTTATATACATGTATCCTACTTATTGGTGTATTTAAGATACATGCTTTGGTGTCCTGCCCCTGCATTTATTTCTGTTCTATATTAACAAGCATCTTAGAGCATCAGACGTTTTCAGAAGATCCCTTATCTGATTGCTGTATGACTAGACTTCCAGTGTTTTCATAGAGCATTGTAGAGTTTAGTGTTGAGTACAGACTCACACTAAAGTTAACGTAAGCATTTATTCCTTTTTTAAATAATATATAGTTTATTCAAGCATTGTTATTACTTAAGAGCATTTTCGTAACGTAAGTACTCCTGTTGTGAGTTGGCTTTACCCTCACCGGAAAGCCTTTGTAGAAGTGCACTAAAACCTAGTTAATTGATACCCCGTTATCCAGTAGATTAACTCTGAAGGGTTTTAAGAGTTTTTGTTCACCGGCGTAATAGTTTGAGGGTTTTGGAATTAGCGTACCGTTGTTGCAAATATAGCCTATCATCTAGTCCATCATTAAGTGCCCTTGTTTATTTCGTAGTGCCGGTCGTAACATTCCCGACCCATTATGGAAGATCAGGAAGCTGTATGACATGATACGTCATCGGTTCACCACCTACCTGATTCCTTTCCAGAACATGTGCCTCGACGAGTCTCTGGTCCTGTTCCGTGGTAGGCTGCACTTCCGACAGTATATTCCGTCCAAGAGACACCGCTTCGGCATCAAGCTCTTCGTCCTCTGCGACTGTTTGACGGGGTATGTGCTGGACTTTATAGTCTACAGCGGCAAGGGTGGAGAAATTGTGACTGACCCCCTCATTGGTTTTGGTGGCGCTGTAGTGAAGAAGATGATGGAGAGGCACTTCCATAAAAATCACATCCTCTACACAGATAATTACTACACGTCGCCTCTTCTGACCAAGTACCTCCATGACCGCAAGACCGGAACTGTCGGCACAGTCAAGGGCAAGAGGAAGGGCATGCCAGGCTACCCAACCAAGACGAAGAAGGCGGACATCTTCCACAAGAAGAGTGGCCCCATCCTCTCCATCCACTGGCATGACCAGCGGAAGGTCAACCTCCTCAGCACATGCCACAAGGCCGAGATGGTCGCCACAGGGAAGGTGGACCGAAGAACCAAGAACCCCGTCCAGAAACCAGCTGCTGTCCTGGATTACAACCTCAACATGCGCCTCGTTGACAAGTCCGACATGCAGATGGGCTTCATCGACTGCCTGCGAACATCTTGCAGGTGGTACAAGAAGTTTATCCTGCATACGGTAGATATGTCGGTCCTCAATGCGTACAACATCTACCGTCTGAGGACTGCAGGAGCCAAGAAGTACAAGTCCCTGCGGAACTTCCACAAGCAGGTGATACTTGAGCTCCTGGCTAAACATGCGGGTACACCAGGGAGGCCACTACAAGGACCATGCCAGCTGGACAGAACGGGGTGTGCTGAATTTTTCAGGAAGCACCAGCTCAACGCCCTTCCTTTCAAAGCACCAGGTAGTAACGCTAGGAGTCAGAAGAGGTGCCATGTGTGCAGCCACACAACAAGAAGACCCCGCAAAAGCACAAAAACAACTTGGGAATGCCTCGAGTGTCAAGTTGGACTGTGTGCTGGCAGCTGCTTCAAAGACTTCCATACTCTAATAAACTTTTGAAGTGGAAGTGACAACAGTGAAAGTGACACTCAAATGTAGGCTAAGAATAAAAATATAACTAAGTATAAGTGAAAAGGACACATATAAGTAATAATAAGTGCCTTCAATAACAATATGAACAAGTGAAAGTGACACTAAAATATATATTTCTAACAATAAATAAGTGAAAATGACACTCAATAAGCCTAGGCCAGTCAAAGTGACAGTATAATAATAATAAAACTAAGTATAAGTGAAAGAGACACACACAAGTAATAATAAGTGCCTTCATAACAATATGAACAAGTGACAGTGACACTATATATATTATTAGCTTATGTAACAATACATAAAAGGGGAAATGACGCTATCAATTATCAAAGTCCAGTGAAAGTGACATTATAATCATAATAATAATAATAATAAAACGAAGTAGTAAGTGACAGAGACACAAATAAGTCATGTAAATAACTTTATTGAGTGAAAATAACATAATAAATATAATAAATGACATAATAACCAATAAAACACTATCAAATCGCTTCCCGGCATAATTGCGGGTGGAGCGACGTGTGCAACTGGGCGTCGTAGCCAGGGCCACGGTTGAGTGTTCGGACGCGCCGAGGTAAATACGTGGCAAAAGTTACCTCCACTTCCATCACCATCACTCCGGAACCAGTTGAGCTAGAGAGCTCTACTCAACGCCATTCTACGCAGCAAGGTAAGGCGCCCATTTCTATATATGTGTGATTAATGTAGGTAATATATTAAGCGAGATTAACCTTAATTTACTTTTGTTGATATTCGGCCAGATCGCCCGGATACGAGCTCCGTCCTTTGGAGAGCCTGCCCGGGCCAGGAGGGTTAAACAATTAACAATTAAATATTGTTGGTCACTAGCAGACAACATTTTTGCTATAATTGTATCATTACAATACAATGGATTAATCATGGGGCTTAAACTCTTTCTGCACATAATAGCTACGCCTTTTGATGGTCGACCTTCTATAATGCCTTCACACGTCCTATCCTCTACACATGCCACACAATCAAATGTATCATTAATGTGTATTTACCGTGTGACAAGCAAAATTATGATTCGATTGATGAGTATGCCATTTTGGACAATTTAATTGAAGAACAAAATATTACTGATACATTAATTGGTGGCGATTTTAATGCAGACTTTAGGAAAGGTAGATTTTTGGCAAGAGCTACAAACTTTTACGATCAATAATTACATCTGGGTTAGCGATGCAGTGTTGCCAGAGGACACATTTACATAATATTTAAGTCCAAGTAGAAATAATGTTAGTTAGATCACATATTAGTGTCTCAGACTATGAAAGAACCTATTAGTAATATTATAGTTCGGTACGATCTTGCTCTTTTTTATAATTTCCCTGTTGCTTTTAAGGTTAATGTGGAGAAAGTTTGATGTAATAAATGAGGAAGAGCATGCTGCTCAGTATGTTAACGGGTCAGTATTTAAATGTAATGATGTTGTTGAAGACTATAAAGAGAAGGTGAATAGATATATAGGACAGTTATAATTAATGAATTTTACATGTTTAGAATGTACTACTTACAGTTGCAAAGATGTAAAGCATATTCAGGAAATGAGTGATATTTATAATTTTATTGTGCAATAATTTATTAGTTCAACCAGGGATTTTCAATTTAGAAATAAAAGAAACCCTCCTGTGCAGCTCGGTTGGAATGATCATGTTTCCCATTTGCACAAAATAGCAAGAGAAACATTTTTGACCTGGAAAATGTTAGGATGTCCTAATGAAGGTAGTGAACTTGAGAATATGAAGGACGCTAGGAAGTCATTTAAGAAAGTTTTAAGAAATATTAAAACAAATTATGAAACCATTATGAATGAAAAAAAAGTTAGCTGAATCATTGTGCAATAAAACTAAGAGTGTTTTCTGGAAAGAGGTACGAAAGGTTAAAAACAACAAATGTTACTTAAATGTTAAAATTAAAGGGGAATGTGATGCAAAGCGTATTGCCGAGACATTTTCAATTAAGTTTGGAAAGGTTTTTAATTATAAAAAGTGTTAGAACTCTTTTAACTTAGAATTTTCTCGTGTAAAGTTAAACGAACAGGTGAGAAAGGGCAAATTGCTTGGACCGGTAAATACATGTGATATACAGTATACAGTATATAAAGCAAGCATGGAACTAAACTGTGTTTTAGGGTTTGATGGTATACATTCTAATCATCTGAAGTATTGCCCAGAGAGTGTTAGGAGTTTATTGGCTAAATTATTTTCGTCCTTTATTATGCACGGGTATTTACCTAACGAAATTATATCTGGAGTAATTATACCTCTAATTAAAGAGGGGTTAACAGATCAAAGTTCCATTGATAATTACCGGCCAATTATGTCATCATCAGTCTTTCTGAAAATATATGAATATTGTCTGAAGTTTAAAATTACTAATTTTATTGTTTTTAATGATAGACAGTATGGTTTTAGAAAAAAGAATCACTACATTTACTGCATGCCTAATCTTAAAAGAAACTATCTTAAGTTATACATTTTCAGACTCAAATTTAGACTTACGAAAATAATTTGATAAAGTAAGTCATTTTAAAGTTATTGATACATTTTTAAATTTTGGTATTCCTAATTGTTATGTAAATGTTATATTTGATTTGTATACAACTCAAATAGTAAGAACGAAGCATAAGGATGCTGTTTCAGAACCATGGCAGATAATGAATGGAGTTAGGCAAGGTGGAATACTATTAACTATTTTATTTAATGTATACATTGATGATTTAATAGCAAATTTAGCAAATAGTAAAGTTGGTTGCAGGCTTGGCAATAAAATGAGTAATGTAGTTGCTTGCGCGCGGATGACCTAGTTCTACTGGCTCCCTCGTCATCAGGATTGCAACTTGTGTTGCATATATTAGAAAAAAGACGCTAATGATATACTGTAGATATTGATATTAATATTACTAAGTCAGTGTGTATGTTCTTCAGAGCTGATAACTCTAAATTATTAGGTCCCAATATGATATTAAATGGCGAGAAGCTTAGCAATGTTAATGAACATAAGTATCTTGGATTTGTCACAGATAGTAATCTGAATAATGATAGGGACTTGATAAGATGTAGACATAAATTTTATAACGAGTTTAATTGCATTTTGCGAAAAATTTCAAGAGTCAGTTTTGAAATGTTTATCAAACTATTTACTAGCTACTGCTTAAGCCTGTATGGAACATAGCAATGGTATCGTATTAGCAAGTGTAATGTTTATCAAACTGTTTACTAGCTACTGATTAAGCCTGTATGGAACATAGCAATGGTATCGTATTAGCAAGTGTAATGTTTATCAAACTGTTTACTAGCTACTGCTTAAGCCTGTATGGAACATAGCAATGGTATCGTATTAGCAAGTGTAATGTTTATCAAACTGTTTACTAGCTACTGCTTAAGCCTGTATGGAACATATCAATGGTATCGTATTAGCAAGTGTAATGTTTATCAAACTGTTTACTAGCTACTGCTTAAGCCTGTATGGAACATAGCAATGGTATCGTATTAGCAAGTGTAATGTTATCAAACTGTTTACTAGCAACTGCTTAAGCCTGTATGGAACATAGCAATGGTATCGTATTAGCAAGTGTAATGTTTCCTTTAAGCAATTTGCTATTGGATATCATGAGGCAACCAAGAAAACGTTAGGACTAAAATACTGGGAAAGTAACCATAAAGCTTGTCAACTTGCTGGCCTAATGACTTTCAACTATTTGATGAACTGTAATAAAATTAGATTTGCAAATAGAATGATTGCCCATAATTGTAAATTTCTTGAAAACAGTTTAGTGGATGTAACTAATAGCTTGTTCTTAACTAATGAAGTAATTACTATTTTAAATGCAGCATACAATATAAATTGTTTAAAAGAGAATGACATTGAAGCAGTGAAGTCAAGAATTGTGTACGTTCAAAATCATGAACCAACATTGCGTTAATGTTTACCTTTAATTTTAATTGTATCTGTAAATATGTAAAAAGTTACCATGTATAGCTTTTTATGAAATACAAAATTGACCAACTGACTGACTGTCTATCTATCTATATATCTATCTATCCACCTCAACCCCCCAGACAGCAACAACCAGAACAGATGCCGCCAAACTCCTGCCCCACAAAAAGGTCCATGCATCAACATTGTCTTGATTTATACCTCAATATTAAGATGCTGCCCCGGGACGCTAACACTAAAATATGTAAAACGAGAGTGTTGTGTTGTGTTGTGTTGCTTTGTTGTGGTGTGTTTCACTGTGTTGTGTTAATTACTTTTGATGTGTTTTGTTGTGTTGTTTTTGGGTTGTGTTTTCTGTGCTGTGGTTTTTTTCTCGTTTTCTTGGTGTGTTGTGATGTATTTTGTTATATTGTGCTATGCTTTTTTGTATTGTGTTGTGGTGTTGTATTTTGTTGCGTTATATTACATTTTGTTGTGTTGTTTTGGCGTGGTGTTGTGTTATGCTGTGTTGCTTTGATTTGTTTGGCTTTGTTTTTATTTGTTTTGTGTTGTGTTATGTTGCGCTGTGCGTTGGGTTGCTATGTGTTTTTCTTTGAAGTGTTTTGTTTTGTTGGGTTGTATTTTCAGCTTTCATATAGTGTAATTTTGAAGTTGTGTCCTACTTTTGTAATTATAACTATGAATATCTCTCTACGGAATAAAAAGAAAGAATTCACAAATACTATAAGTGCTATGTTGTATTTTCTCTATCGTATAGTTGAATTCCAAAGTCATGTTCTGTCTTTGTGATTTTAACTATGGAAAATTATCAAGGACAAATATTTGCACTCCTTACTACACGCAAATACTAAAATATACAAAGCGTAAACCTTGTGTGTGTTGTATTGTGTATTCTCTATCGTACAGGCATAGGCGTGTTATAAAGTTCTGTGCTATCACCGTAAATTTAACTATGTACAGCTACTGACAAATGTTCGTATGCTCTTGCGATTGTCTTTATGCAAATATATTAATTAACATTTATTTTCATATCAAATAAGCTACATATTAATTAAGGGGGTAGTAATCCCTTTTTCTGGACACCCTTCTCCTTCATAATTAGCATATTAGTGTTGAGGTTTTAAAACGGCCGTGCTGTTAGTTTGGCGATTTTGAGACCGTTCGTCCCATTTCTTAGTCAATATTAAGACCTTTCGTGCCCTTTAGGTGTCGATTTTATCCTGGCGAGCGATAGCGACGCTCTGATTTTAGAAGGAACCGGCCTTCAGCCGGAACATTTTTCTTGACAGGGGGTCTAGGGGGTGTTTTTTTAACCTTGATGGAGGTCTAGCGAGGAAACTAAAACAAAAAATAATAGATAAATATATTTACCAAAAAACCAGCAGTACCCCCTTCATTATGTATTAGTTATTAATATAGAAACAAGCAGTACCCCCTTCATTATGTATTAGTTATTAATATAGAAACAAGCAGATAAAAACAAGCAGTACCCCCTTCATTATGTATTAGTTATTAATATAGAAACAAGCAGTACCCCCTTCATTATGTATTAGTTATTAATATAAAAACAAGCAGTACCCCCTTCATTATGTATTAGTTATTAATATAGAGCTGATTTGACCTGTAAATCAGTCTCAATGGATATATTTGCATAGTGCAAATCGCAGGACCTATACATCTCGCTAGCATAATGATAATAAAGTATTGAGAGTTCTATATTTCTCTATCGTACAGTCATGTTCTGAAACATTATCCTTCCTCCGTTACTGCCTTATCTATCTATCTATATGCTCATAGATGACTCATAGACTCATAGATACAGGCTGCAGCTGGGATATTGTTGGTGGTACACAGGCTGCAGGTAGGATATTGTTGGGGGCACACAGGCTGCAGCTGGGATATTGTTGGTGGTACACAGGCTGCAGCTGGGATATTGTTGGTGGTACACAGGCTACAGCTGGGATATTGTTGGTGGTACACAGGCTGCAGCTGGGATATTGTTGGTGGTACACAGGCTGCAGCTGGGATATTGGTGGATTTCTCGCCAGTAGAATGATACAAACTAGTGTTGAACGTTTTATATTTTTCTCTATCGTACCGTCTGTAATGTTAACTAAGGCTATTGCTCTAGATAAAATGAAAAATACAACTCTTTAACACACTAAATAAAAGGCCTCCTATATCCAAGCATTGATCAGGATTGTTGAAGATTACTTATTTATTATGTAAGCGTTGTTTTTGTTTTTTAGAGAGACGTTTTGTTCATTATATATATAGAGTATGTGTAAGTAGGTATAGCTTCAATACTAAAGAAAACCATATTTTAACTAGGAGTATACGATATGCACTGTACACTGTGTCCAGTGAGTGAATACAGTACTTGCCGAGATTTAATTAAGCGCTGATATAAAAATAATATGATAAAAATAGAGCAAATATGTTACGGACCAGGGGTATGTAGCACCAAAACTCTCGAATATTCCACCATGAGCCAATGACCCGCACCCCGCTGGTCTATGGCCATCAACCAGGAGTGACCAGCTGGGGTACACAGGTGCAGCTGGGATATTGTTGGGGGTACACAGGTGCAGCTGGGATATTGTTGGGGGTACACAGGTGCAGCTGGGATATTGTTGGGGGTACACAGGTGCAGCTGGGATATTATTGGGGGTACACAGGTGCAGCTGGGATATTGTTGGGGGTACACAGGCTGCAGCTGGGATATTGTTGGTGGTACACAGGCTGCAGCTGGGATATTGTTGGTGGTACACAGGCTGCAGCTGGGATATTGGTGGTGGCACACAGGCTGCAGCTGGAATATTGTTGGGGGTACACAGGCTGCAGCTGGGATATTGTTGGTGGTACACAGGCTGCAGCTGGGATATTGTTGGTGGTACACAGGCTGCAGCTGGGATATTGTTGGTGGTACACAGGCTGCAGCTGGGATATTGTTGGTGGTACACAGGCTGCACCTGGAATATTGGTGGTGGTACACAGGCTGCAGCTGGGAAATTGTTGGTGGTACACAGGCTGCAGCTGGGATATTGTTGGTGGTACACAGGCTGCAGCTGGGATATTGTTGGGGGTACACAGGCTGCAGCTGGGATATTGGGGTGGTACACAGGCTGCAGCTGGGATATTGTTGGGGGTACACAGGCTGCAGCTGGGATATTGTTGGGGGTACACAGGCTGCAGCTGGGATATTGTTGGTGGTACACACGCTGCAGCTGGCATATTGTTGGTGGTACACAGGCTGCAGCTGGTATATTGTTGGGGGTCTGCAGCTGGGATATTGTTGGGGGTACACAGGCTGCAGCTGGTATATTGTTGGTGGTACACAGGCTGCAGCTGGGATATTGTTGGGGGTACACAGGCTGCAGCTGGTATATTGTTAGGGGTACACACGCTGCAGCTGGGATATTGGTGGTGGTACACAGGCTGCAGCTGAGATAATGTTGGTGGTACACAGGCTGCAGCTGGTATATTGTTGGTGGTACACAGGCTGCAGCTGAGATATTGTTGGTGGTACACACGCTGCAGCTGGGATATTGTTGGTGGTACACAGGCTGCAGCTGATATATTGTTGGTGGTACACAGGCTGCAGCTGGTATATTGTTGATGGTACACACGCTGCAGCTGGGATATTGTTGGGGGTACACAGGCTGCAGCTTGGATATTGTTGGTGGTACACACGCTGCAGCTGGGATATTGTTGGGGGTACACAGGCTGCAGCTGGGATATTGGTGGTGGTACACAGGCTGCAGCTGGGATATTGTTGGTGGTACACAGGCTGCAGCTGGGATATTGTTGGTGGTACACAAGCTGCAGCTGGGATATTGTTGGTGGTACACAGGCTGCAGCTGGGATATTGGTGGTGGTACACAGGCTGCAGCTGGGATATTGGTGGTGGTACACAGGCTGCAGCTGAGATATTGTTGGTGGTACACAGGCTGCAGCTGGTATATTGTTGGGGGTACACACACTGCAGCTGGGATATTGTTGGGGGTACACAGGCTGCAGCTGGGATATTGGTGGTGGTACACAGGCTGCAGCTGGGATATTGTTTGGTGGTACACAGGCTGGAGCTGGTATATTGTTGGTGGTACACACGCTGCAGCTGGGATATTGTTGGGGGTACACAGGCTGCAGCTGGGATATTGTTGGGGGTACACAGGCTGCAGCTGGGATATTGGTGGTGGTACACAGGCTGCAGCTGGAATATTGTTGGTGGTACACAGGCTGCAGCTGGGATATTGGTGGTGGTACACAGGCTGCAGCTGGGATATTGGTGGTGGTACACAGGCTGCAGCTGGGATATTGGTGGTGGTACACAGGCTGCAGCTGGGATATTGTTGTGGGTACACAGGCTGCAGCTGGGATATTGGTGGTGGTACACAGGCTGCAGCTGGGATATTGTTGGTGGTACACAGGCTGCAGCTGGGATATTGTTGGGGGTAGATAGGCTGCAGCTGGGATATTGTTGGTGGTACATAGGCTGCAGCTGGGATATTGTTGGTGGTACATAGGCTGCAGCTGGAATATTGTTGGGGGTACACAGGCTGCAGCTGGGATATTGTTGGTGGTACACAGGCTGCAGCTGGGATATTGTTGGTGGTACATAGGCTGCAGCTGGGATATTGTTGGGGGTACACAGGCTGCAGCTGGGATATTGTTGGTGGTACACAGGCTGCAGCTGGGACACTGTTAGTGGTACACAGGCTGCAGCTGGGATATTGTTGGTGGTACACAGGCAGCAGCTGGGATATTGTTGAGGGTACACAGGCTGCAGCTGGGATATTGTTGATGGTACACAGGCTGCAGCTGAGATATTGTTGGGGGTACACAGGCTGCAGCTGGGATATTGTTGAGGGTACACAGGCTGCAGCTGGGATATTGTTGGTGGTACTCAGGCTGCAACTGGGATATTGTTGGTGGTACACAGGCTGCAGCTGGGATATTGTTGGGGGTACACAGGCTGCAGCTAGGATGGTGTTGCAGCTGGTAGATAAGGACTGGAGGCCCCACGGGATACTAGTATATCGGAGTGGATGAGGCTGTACAGTTGGGCACATGAGTTCTGTTACCTTCCGTAATCTTATTCATTGAAATATAATATGCATGATTTAATTATGAGTGTAGTTTCTAATGGATTGCTTAACTAATCTGATTAGTTAACAGATAATTAACACAAAAAGTGCGGGTGGTAGGGTATTTTACACTGTGCCGCCCAGCGTTTTTTTTTTACCCTAAATAGGGTTGTTACGTGCTCATTTTCATGCATAAACAAGACCCAGAGCGTAAAACATGTATCTATTCCTGAAAGGGGATAAACAGAGCTTTCCAATGACACCCTAACCATCCTTGTACGACCACTGGTTCTCTTGCAACGATCGTGCAACACGAGTGCAAAAAACCTAAAATAAGGTCATTTCCGTACATAATTCCCTGTGTAGCGAGTGAGAGATGGGGGAGGAAGGTGGTATACAGTTCAGTATGTCTACGGTGGTCGTTGGGAGCGGTCATAAGGTTACTATGCTCGTCCCACCGGTCAGCTCTCTCTCTCAGCAACATTACGTGCTGAAAATGGCTCTCGACAGCTGTCGTGCACCGCCACATAGTCCAAATGTATTTAACTCGACAGATGTCGTGCGCCGTTGGTTAAGGGTTAATAGAAGCCACACTTGCAATATTCATTCAGACTATTTTACTGTCATACATATAATCACAACAAGGACTCATATCTCTCGCCGTTCCATCTACTCACTCATAGACAACACGCAGCTGCAGGCACGACCTCCCAAAATCCATCCTTCTGAATCCTCCCGTCCTCGCGAGGACAGAGTCCACCTGGCCAGGCTGAGATGCGGATACCATCCAACCCTTCTGAGCTATCAGAAGAGGCTGGATGACTCCGCCGTCGACACCTGCCCAGGTTGTAACACAGCACCCCATACTATTAAACACATCATACAAGACTGCATTTCACACAACCACTTATGCCAACAACACAATCTACACTCCTTGATAGCTCTGTGGGAAAGCCCGACCGTGGCCATGGCCTTCCTTAGGGACTCGGGGCTGTTCAGCCCGGCAGCTTAGGGAACAACAATGAGGACCATAACTTATGTGGCCAAATGTACACCCACTAATATTTCCTACTTGCCCCATGCAAATTGTATATATGGCATTTAGGCTGTTGTTAGTAGAGCAATGGTAAACATAATATACAGACTTAATCAATTCATTGGTTTGTATATCTGTGATTTGCGTTTCTCATTGACAAACAAGAGGGTGGTGAACATGAAAGTAAAGAAATCATTAAATGGTAGTGGGGTAATTCCGACATTGACATACGTGCGTGAAACAGTAACGTTGCTGGAGAGATATACTGTAAATCAAGAGTGAGATGGGTGGAAATTATTTACTTGAGAATTGCGTGTTGAGTTACATGGAGAGATAGACAGGCGAATGAGAAAGTACGAGAGCATTATGGTGAGGATGTGGATGTGCTGGGGAGTGTGTGAAGGAACACTTTTAGGTGGTTAGGTCATGTGGAACATGTGGTGAGCGAAAAAATTACAAAGAGAGTGTACGAGAGTGAGGTGGAAGGGCAGAAAGGAAGAACCAGTTCGAGAGTGTTATTAGCTGGAAGGATGGAGTTGAGCGGTATATGAGTGAGAGTGGTGTTGAGTGGGAGGGGGGGCGCCGGTTGACCGAGGACAGCAGTGTATGGAAGTGATTAATTCGCGGCCAGCCCTTCAGGAATCAAGCCGTATGGTACTATATAGATAGATAGATAGATAGATAGACACCGGCTTAATGGGGTAGTGCTTGGTTTTTGGTCTATATACTGTATATATTTATCTATTTATTTTTTAGTTTTCTCGCTAGATTTCCATCAAGCTTAGAAAAACACCCCCTAGACCCCCTTTCAAGATAAATGTGTACATTTTTCGGTAGAAAAATGTCCTGGCCGAAGGCCGCTTCCTTCTATATTTAGAGGATCGCTATCGCTCGCCAAGAAAAAATGTACACCTAAAGGCCACGAAAGGTCTTAATATTGACAACAAAATGAGGCGAAAGGTCTCAAAACCGCCAAATTAACGGAACAAACTTCATAAAACTTCAACACTAATATGCTAAACATGAGGAGGAAAGGGGACCAGAAAAACCAAATAAGGCTTGCAAATATAAACAGCTAAAGCTATCCCATTGCTGATGTTAACTATTCCAAAATTTACCTTTTTGGGCACAAGAAAAGTACAACAAATTTAATTATAAAATATTAAGAACATTCATCAAATGAAAATAATAGTTTTGTACAGTCTCTCCTAAAATTCATGACTTCTTCCAGTTTTAGTAATGTATAAAATGTAACCAAACATTTTGTTAAATAATGTAATTATATATATCCTACAGTAAATGGAAATATGATTTAATACTGTGTATGTATATCTCAATTAAATATTATTGTTTAATCCCTTCTGTACCGGTGACGTCTTTTTAACACCTTACGAGCGGGCCCGTCAGTAACTTCTACTACCCGCCAAGCGGGTGGTTTTACCCTAAACGACCTTGTTTCCCTGCTCTGATTCATGCATAAACAAGAGCCAGAGCGTAATACAATTATGTATCCCTGAAAGGGCGATAATTGAGCTTTCCAATGACACCAGAACCATCCTTCTACGACCACGCGTTCTCTTGCAACGATCGTGCAACCGAAGGGCAAAATCGCTAAAATACGGTAATTTCCTTACATAATTCCCTGTCTAGCGAGGCAGTGAGTGTGGGTGTGTGTGGAGTTGGGCCCAGTGCTGGCGCGGGAGCCGTGCCGAACGGTCAGAGCCGACCTACGCTCCTCCCACCGCTCGTCTCTCTCTCAGAGCCAAATATTGCTCAGAATTGAACACCGCCTTAAGTCGGTCCCCGCCACATAGTCCTTTCTTCTCTAGACCGACTTAAGTCGGGCCCCGATAGACAAGGGTTAAACCTTATTCTAGCTATATTTAGACGAATTTGTACCGTTTAAGAAGGATCTGTGGTAGTAAAAAGGGTTAGGTGAGTAACTTGATGCCTGTTACTTGACGGAGGCCCTTTTTAAGCTAGATAATGTCGTCTAATATTAGCCAGACTAGAATTAAAGGGACGGCTCCGGTACAGAAGGGGTGTAGTCAAGAAAGGTATACTTCTATAATGCAAATCAAAATGAAGTTCAGGTCATACTTTTATAAATGTATTTATTTAGTTTTTGAGTGACTATTGTTTTCTTATTATTTTGTTTTACAGTGTTACCCCCCCCCCCCCCCCCCACACACACACACACACTCGCACACCAGTTGGTACATACTATTGCATTTTTATATAAGCACGTAGCATCTCTCTCTCTCTCTCTCTCTCTCTCTGTCTCTCTCTCTCTTCTTTTTTTCTTTTTTTTTTACACTTAGATATTCATGGTTACAATGATTAATTCTTGTTCTGAACTATCATAGTATTATTAGACTAAAGGACTACATATGAATAGGGATCATATCTTAAAGTCTTACCATTATTATTATTATTTATTTATTTATTTATTTATTTATTTATTTTTTATAGTGGTGTTCTTTTAACCATATATTAATTTTACATTTAAATATGTGAACAGTATTATTTGATAATTCTTCACCATCCAACAGCAAAGTGTTCCACAATCTACAATATTTAGGTACAAACTGTGTCTGATAATGAGTCGTGTTACAACGGGGCTCCTCCAGCGCTGCAGGTGCTCTGACCACTGTTGTTGTGGTGCGTCCTGGTTTGCGCTGATGTTGCCTCAGTGATTGTAAATGTGGTGCATGTTGCTGTTGTATCTTGAAAAGTGTTGTTAGGCCAGCTACGTCCCTACGATGTTGCTGTTGTATCTTGAAAAGTGTTGTTAGGCCAGCTACGTCCCTACGATGTTGCTGTTGTATCTTGAAAAGTGTTGTTAGGCCAGCTACGTCCCTACGATGTTGCTGTTGTATCTTGACAAGTGTTGTTAGGCCAGCTACGTCCCTACGATGTTGCTGTTGTATCTTGAAAAGTGTTGTTAGGCCAGCTACGTCCCTACGATGTTGCAGACTGTCTAGCTTCGTCTCAGGTACTGGTAGAATATCTCCCTCAATAATCCTCAATGCTCTCCTCTGGACTTTGTCTAGGAGGCTAAGTTGAGTTTTGGCTGCTCCTCCCCATGCAAGGTGTGAATATACCATATAATATCTTATCTGAGCTTTATACAGGAGTTCTTTACCTTTTTTGTCTAGGAACCATGCTATTTTCCTTAAAGATGTAAGTTTTTCTTGAGGCTTTTCTTGCAATATTTTCAATGTGAGATTTGAAACTCAATTGTGTATCATATTTAACTCCCAAGATTTCGATCTCCTCTTGACAGTTAATAATATTTCCATTAAAGTTTAAAGTTTACGTTGTGTGTTTGATCTTGTGATGAGTATAAGTTGGGTATTTTGGGGGAGCAAAACTTACTTTCTAGCTCTTACCCCAGTCAACTATTTTCTCAATGCAGGCATTGAGCGTCTTCACAGCTTCTTCCTCAGCATTTGGAGTGTATGCAATTGCGAGGGTACCGTCATCTGCGAAGGCATGAGCTTCAGGGATAAGGTTTAGGATGTTGTTTAAAAATATGTTCCAAAATAGTGGTCCCAAAACACTTCCTTGTGGCACTCCTGCTTCAATGTTGTGCAGCTCTGAAGTGTTTCCACGTAGTACCACTCTAAATTGTCAGTTGCTTAGTTAATTTTCTAACAGGACAAATCATTTGTTCTCCACCCCAACTGCCGTTAGTTTTTTCATTAGTCCATTGTGCCATACTCTGTCAAAGCACAGGCGCCTGAGTAGATGCTCGTGCGTCTATACAGGTATCTACTGTATATGTATATATAATATATGTATATTATTATATATACATATAGATACCTGTATAGACGCACGAGCATCTACTCAGGCGCCTGTGGTCAAAGGCACCTTCTATGTCCAAGGCAAGCACGGCAGTTCGTTTCCCCTCATCTAGTGCTGTAGTCCATTTTGAAGTCATTAGAAGGTGTAGATCTGTAGCTGAGTAACCTCTTCGAAATTCAAACTGCCTTGGACATAATATATGATTTTTTTCTAAGTAAGCAGTGAGTCTCGCAGATATTATTTTGTCCAATACTTTGCTCAATATCGGCAGTAAGGACACCGGGCGGTAGTTATTCACCTCACTTTTGTTTCCTTTCTTATGGACTGGCACAACAATACTAATTTTCCATAAGTTTGGCCACAGCTCCTGATCAAAACAGTTGTTAAATATCATTGAAAGAGGATTAGCTAGTTCTGATGCACATCTTCTTAGTATGCGAGAGCTAGTTCCATCAGGTCCTACTGCTTTTTTTTTCATCTAGTCCATGGAGTAGTTTCTTGACTTCTGTTTTTGTTGTTTGTACTCTCCTTAATTTCTCCTTAGAAAGAGCAGGTATCTGTGGTGGTTTTTGTTGAGTGTTTGGCACACACATCTTATTAGCAAAGTGATTGCCCAGAGCATTAACCTTGTCTAGTGTGGTCGTTGCCATGGAACCAGTTGGAAGAGCAAGAGGTGGAATATTATCTTCTCTTAACGTACCTTGTTTTTCCTTGATTATACTCCACCATTGTTTACTTCCAATGTTTCCTCCTCTTAGTTTAGATTGTTTGCTTCTTTCCCATTGCTGGATTGCCCAGTGTTGCACTTGTTCCATGCGCTTTGTGGCCTCTTTATGAAGATTTTTGTTGCGGCGTGTTGACGTCTTTTTGTATCTTAGCCAAGCCCGGTATTTGTTATCACTTGCAGCTTTGCATTGCGGTCCAAACCAAGGTTGGTCTGAAGGTTTTGCTGCATGACTTCTATGAGGTACAAAATGTTCTTGTATCTGCAATACCGTTGATATAAATAAGTTGACTAGTTGATGTACGTCTCCCTGTATAATCTTGTTCCAGTCAACATTAGTCAGAGCACTCCTGAGTCCTATCCAGTCAGCAGCTTCCCATTTCCACAGCATACGGTTGCAACTCTCTTCTTTTTTACCCTTGAAGATGATGGATGTGAGATCTGCTTCATGATCAGAAGTACCAACAAATCCCAAAGAAGAACATTTGATTATGTGTGATGGTAAGTCAGTTATTACTGGATCAAGTGATGATTCAGATGAATGAGTTGGGAAGTTAACATGGTTATGCAGGTTATATAATTCTAAGAAGTGTTCTGTAGCACCTTGTATTATGTTATGGTTTAAATCACCGATGATAAGTTCATTTTGACACTTATTATTTATCAGTAGTTGATCAAGATTGTCTGATATATAGTCTACTATTAATGATCCTTGGGTGGGAGGACGGTAGCAGCCAATACAAAGTGTACCATGACCATCTCTGTCAATAAGTTTGAAGATAATTATTTCCAACCCCTTAGATACTAGTGATTTAATAAATTGTATTTGTGTACCTTCTCTGTAAAACAAAGCTACTCCTCCCTGTGTATTGCGATCTTTTCTATGCCACAGTGAATATCCGGTTATTCTTGCATAAT
Organism: Paralithodes platypus; assembly: GCA_032716605.1. Taxonomy (NCBI): domain Eukaryota; kingdom Metazoa; phylum Arthropoda; class Malacostraca; order Decapoda; family Lithodidae; genus Paralithodes; species Paralithodes platypus. The sequence continues at coordinate 33,678,185 of CM064489.1, read as the reverse complement.
TAGGTGGAACTGTGTTGTCAAGAAAAGTTTCTTCTAGGAACACCACATCAACATTGTGCTTTAAAACAAACCGATGAGTGAGTTCCCCAACATTTGTATGGAAACCCCTGACATTTGCTGAGAACATTCGGATTTCATTGGAAGCTATTTTGTGTTCCTGGTTGACTGGCATGTTGGAAGTAAATTAATGGATGTTGTGGTGTAGTTCCAAATGAAGGAAGTCCTCTCTCTCTCTCTCTCTCTCTCTCTATCTCTCTCTCTCTCTCTCTCTCGTGAATTAGTTGCTAACAATCCGTATAGGGCTTAACAACTCAGTATGGATCTTAACAGACTGGGTAAATGGGCTGATACATGTTAGATGCCACTAAACTTGAAAAAGTGATTGATGATGCTTATCGGCCAAACAAGCTCCTATTCAGACTACTCACTACTGGAAACACTCACTGAATTGGAAAAGGATTTTGGTGCTCTAATTAGCAGTGCACTGAATTAGAGTACAAAGCTCAACAGTGTTGAATTATAAGAGGCAATTTAGATATACTGTAGAATAAAGAGATACTCCTCACATTCTACAACGCTCTAATACAGCTTTTCCTAGAATATACTGTTCAGTTCTGGTCTCCAGCACTCAGGAAAGACATAAGAGTGACTAGAAAGAGTCCAACTAAAGCTACAAAGCATATTCCATCGATTAAAACACTAAGCTATGAGGACCGGTTGAGAGCTCTTAGTCTATTTTCGACGAAACAAACATGTAGACTACAAGGTCAGTTAATTGAAGTTAGGAAAATAATTGATGGGTTCATTATGTTGATGTAAATTAGAACTGAAGAGGTACAGCACTTGTATGTGCAAAAACATTTGCACATACAATAGAAGATCTGCTATGCCTGGAACACACTATTTTCGGAAGTTGTAAATTGTTCTTCAGTAGAGCAGTTCAAGAAGAGGGTAGATAGTATTTTGCACTCTATGTAACGAGAGTAGTGTCCTGCACAGTATCTATCTTTCAACTTCGAGTATCTTCCCGGATTGGACCGCAAGATATTTTAGATACTAACTAATCTCTCTCTCTCTCTCTCTCTCTCTCTCTCTCTCTCTCATCACACACACGCACACAAACTAGTGGGCACTTCCTACAATTAGGTAAAGTGGTGAACATATTTACTCTTCGTAGTTGTATTGGGAGGTGAGAATCTGGTAAGCTATTGTTTATCTTCTTTATTTTTAGAAACCAGACCTGTTGATTGTTGAAGAATATGAAATATTTAGTTTTTGTTTTGTTTACCTTTTTAACCCTTAATTGGCGGCGCGCAACTTATGTCGTGTGAAATAAATTTGGACTAACTGGCGGTTCACAACTTATGTCGTGCGCCATTTTCAGCATGTAATGTTGCTGAGAGAGAGAGCTGAGCAGTGTGAGGAGCCTAGCAACCCTATGACCACTCACGACCACCGCGTTGGACCAACTGATGTGCCTCCCACCCTTCCCTCCCCTCTCTCACTCGCTACACAGGGAATTATGTAAGGAAATTACCTAATTACAGGGTTTTTGCACTCGTGTTGCACGATCGTTGCAAGAGAACCAGCGGTCGTACAAGGATGGTTTGGGTGTCATTGGAAAGCTCTGTTTATGCCCTTTCAGGGATAGATTATTGTTTTATGCTTTGGGTCTTATTTAGGCATGACAATGATCACGTAAACAACCCTATTTAGGGTAAAAACAACCCGCTGGGTACTACAGTCCGCTAGACCGCCTAGCCCGCTAATAAGGTGTTAAAGTTTTTAGCCATACTATTATGACACTTTCAATTCGATGACAATCTCTATTATGTTGCTTACCATTTGCAGAACGAGGTTGGAGGTACCAGTCGTACATAGCTGTACTCTCGGGGAATGCTATAGGTGGCTGATAAAGATAGCTGGAAGTCCTGTTTCACCACCTGGCCTCCTTTGTTGACCTGAGCCGAGCTTCAAAAACATAGAGGGCAACTCCAGGTTGCCCTCCAAAACGATTGTTCTTGCTATCAATACACTGTGCTACTAACACATTACATACTACATTATCTTCTCAACAAAATTATTATGGCAAAACTACGACCAATCTTGCAGTCCTCGGGGGTGACAACTCCTCAAAATGTACTGATACCTTTACTACCAATTTTAACACCTGTAAGCTTTTCTTATAACTTTCACTTTGTTGGATAATCACCTCTACTATGCCAAACCTGTTCTTCTTTTCTTTACCAACATCCAGTTGTCTAAGGCAACTGACAGCAAGCCCTTCTCTGTATCCTCCTACTATATCTATCTTCAATTTCAAGACAAAGGTGGATGTTGTGTGTATGTGTGCAACAATCTTACTTGCTGTCATGTTCCCAACTTTGAGTCTAATGAATAGAAGTCTCTGGTTCAAGCTAGGCTATCTTGTCACTCTCAAGCAAAATATTGATGTGTTGTTTATATCTCCCCCTAATTCTACCAACTCTTCAACATTCTTTGGCAATCTTACCTCTAAAGTGGAACACATTCTATCCATATTTCCCTTCTCTCAAATCTCCATCTTAGGTGCTTTCCATGTTCACCACAACCAATGGCTCTCTTTTCAGTGATCAACCTGGTGAATAAGCTTACATCTTTTCTATCTTAAATTACATTTTATATATTACTCGCATTACTATCTGCCTTAGAGATATGCCCAAGATAATTGACTTATTTCTAACTGTTACACATTATACTTAGGAATATACAGTACTTGTATGATTATTGATACTACTCTCATATAGGTATTATCTCATTATAGAACACATGAGGTTTGGGGTGGATGGAGGACAACCTGTCCAAGTACCTACACACTTGGATGGCAGCCATCATGGTGTCAAGATGGTCATAGAAAACCTCTATGGTTTCAAACAGACATACTTAGGAGATAGACTCGAGCTACATACATACTATACTCAACCACCGTTCCTGTAATTCATATTGTTCCTGCACATCAAGAGATTAAATCCATAAGTAATACCTGGAGAGCGAGAGGGTTAAAGAGAAGAGGCCTTCGTGTTGCAAAGGCGTTCTCTTTGTGTGTCTTAACTCTGGAGTGTACCCGCTGTATGAGGCAGAAATTGATGTGGAAACGTATATTAAAGTTGTTGGTTGTGTTGCCAATCAACATTTTGTAAACATTAAAGATGGCATATCTGTCTCTGCGTTTTACTAATGTGAAAAGCTTGAATATTTTCAACCTTCCCCAATAATTCCGGTGTTGGACGGCAGAGATTTTACTGGTGAACGAGTGTTGAACTGCTGTAAGTAATTGCTTCTCTCATACCTTCCATGGGCTCCAAAGTTGACAGCAGTATTACATTAGTGGAATGGCCAGTGACCTATAAAGTGTTAGCGTGGGTATCGTATCATGCTTTTGGAAGGTTTGTAGGATCCATCCAGTTTGGTTTCTGTGATGCAATCATTTTAAGGCAGGGGTATTATAGTACTCGCCTGAATAAGTCAAACAAAGAGAAACATGTACATACAACTTGTTTAATACATATAGGGGTTAATGTGTACAAGAAATACAAATCATAAATATACTACAACTATATATAATATCACAATAGTATGTCATATCATAATCAGGGCCTCTTACGACCTCAGGCAATAATAACACTTTTACTAAATGCAACCTCTTGTTCTACCTGGACCAAACGTGGCTGTGAACACTCTCATAAATGTGAATAGCAAAGGTTAATATTGAGCTTGGATCCCGGAGAACCACAGTATGATAATATCTTAAACTTACTGTGTTGAATAGGTTAACCCGAAAACGGCGAGAAGACTGTTAAGAGGTTTTGGTGGTGAAAGGCGACGAACCTCTTTACCCGTACCGTACCGGAGGATACAGTAATAAAAGTCCCCCCAGTCCCAAGCAATGTGGCCAAAATGGCAAGATAGAACAACCTCCCACCTCAAAATATGAAGGAATAATGGCTCTCCCAGCCTGCAGAGGGTTGGATATAAGCTGAGAAGTGTTGCCAACTCGAGAGCAGTGCTCAAACAATCGTGGTACCAGGCACTGCCTGATACTGGCAGTTACAAGGAAAGTACATTACTGACGGATCCCTGCCGTCGCTGGGCCTGGGGAGTGATTTATTTACTGACGGCTCCCTGTCATCGCTGGTACAGAAGGGGTTAAGATCCAAGGCCTAAAAAAAAAAAAAAAAAAAAAGCCCCAGAAGCACTTAAAACAAAGGAATAGGTGATTAAGAGAGATAATTCACCTTCATACTTTCTATCACTCCTCCACATATGTCAAAACCCCCTTCTCCCCCCCCCCTTCAATTATCACTTATTTTTCCTCTTTTTCCCTTGCTTATCGGTTTATTTATCGCGCCAATCACTCCAGCCCGATTCCAAGGTGTTCTCCTCGCATATCGAGTGCGTAGAGAGAGAAAGAATCCTCAGTCAGCCTCCAGGCCTTGGAGAGAGAGGGTATACGTTTCGCTCGCCTCACACCTCCTGACTGGAGGGTCGGCAATAATTTGTCTTTTTCACCCCCCATATACTATTCCCACTTGTTTTATTGCTGTTACATGTTAATATCTTCATATTAAACGTAAAATAGGTGCATATGAATAAGTAATAACGATATTTATCGTAAAATGAAAGTTTTAGGCGGGAATGAAGCCTAATATCATCGCTTGGCGGTAGGGTGTGCACTACCAATAGCTCGCGCTTAAGGGGTTAATGGGAACAGCAGACACTAACTTTGTTGTTGCCACTTTGATTTGACAAAAACTAAACTGTGCATGCACTAAGGTGATAAATTATAGAGCTAACTAGCTTTCACTACTTGAGTTCAGGGAACAGTAGGTATCTATCTGACTAATCAGTTATCATTCCTAGCTTGGCAACTTGGGTTCAGGGAACAACAAGCTCTTGGGTTCAGGAAACAGCAAGCTATATAATAACTAATTTATTATTTGGCATTGATTCTAAGCTCAACTAGGGTTTACGGAATGGAACAAGTTACAGATTTCGTGATCAAGACGTAAGTTCTTTGGGGTTAGGGAACAGCAGATAGTTCGTAATAAGGGCTCTAGCAACACTTCTATTAGTGTTCTATTAATCGTTTAACGATTCCATTAGCAGGGCTACACAAAGGGCTTCGACAACAGGACTTCTCAGGACCTTCGTCAGCTGAGACAATAATATTGCAGGGGCGTTTCGGTGGCTGTCACAGTCTCAGGTTCCAGCAGCTTCGGAAGCTCCACCTCCCAGTGTGTGGTCAACTGTTTGGCATAGGAAGCAGAGATGCCCAGATTATAGCTATCAATTCGGGCTCGGAGCTCCAGCAACTCTGCGCACTACGGCTGCAGGGGGTAAAGTAACTAGTGGCTGCTGTAGTAATGAAGTATGTCTAATGTTTATCTCTCCTATGTCTGTCAAATAGTTCTTTTTCATGCAACCTCTTTCTGCGTTCACGTCCACTAAACCGGGTTCACCACCAAACACCTCGATTGTCGCATGAGGTGAAGGGGTTGGCTGCTGGGGCTGCAGGGGAGGGGAAGTTGGGTTCAAGAGAACAGCGACTGTCTGACTTTCGGATCAGATCGGATCGGGGGTGGGGGGGGGGGGGGGGGGGAGGTTGAGTAGGTGACAGGTCTCTAAGAAATAGAGAGAAGGAAAAGAGGAAATGATGAGCAAAGAAGAAGAGTAAATGGTGTTGTTATTTGTAGTTACTTGTAGTGTGGAGTATCTAGGAACATTGACAAGTAGATGTTGTCGTAAATAGCTTGTACTTCTTCTTGTGTGAGTGGACAAGTCTCTTGAGCCGGCTGTTGAGCTGGTGTTTGTTGAGGATTAATGGGAGTCACCTGTTCCTCCTCTTTATTGGTGGGCGTGGCCTGCTGCTCCTTCCAATTGGTTTGCTTGGTCTTGGACTCCTTCTTCTTGGTGGTCTGGCGAGTTTGTACTGTAGTACGAACTGCTGGCTGCTTGGAGGTGGTGAGAAGATTTGCCTCAAAGATGTTGATGGGCTCAGAGGTCTTAAGCCGACGTTTTGCCTCGTCTATAGATGTTACAGACTTAGCAGATCTCTTAAAAATATTCTCAGGTGTTTTCTCTGCAGCAGGAGGTGGAAGAGGAGGTGTTGTGGTGGATCTCGAGAGAGGCTTTAGAAGGTTCAAACGCTTCCTCGTGTTAGTTCTTGGCTTCAGAACCTGAGTAGGAGTGAGGCTGGGTGGTGATGGTGAAGGCAGAGGCGGGATGATGATGTGAGGGAGATTGTTCGCCTTCAGGAGTGTTGGAAGGTACTCCTAAAGCAGCTGGTGATCCCCTTTGCAGAGGTAATGGCAGTCCTGACAACAACCTGGATCAAATTCAGGTGTTTATCACGACTGACTGCTGTTGTGGCGTGGTGGTAGTCCTCCCTCTTGCCTCTCCTTCCATGTTGTGAGCCGTTCAGGATCTCTCCTTCAGGGCCCATGACATTGATGGCCTCATCTTCTTTCCTCGTCCTCTTGATGGTGAATGATACCCTCTCAATGGTGGCAAGAGAAAGCACAAGATGACGAGGGTTGGGTTTAGAGATGCCTGATGTATGGAAAAAAAAATCTCCTCCATTGTAGGTTATGAAACCGAACCCCTTCTTAGTGTTGAAGCACTTAACGTGGCACAGGAGATATCGGCAGCCATGCTGGCAGGAGACCTGTCTGACTTTGGGGGAGGGAGGGGGGGGGGAGCAAATTTAGGGATAGTATGGGGGGGGGGGGTAGGGTTTATCAGAGGATAATAAAGAGAGGTAAGAAATATGAAGAAAAGTAGGAGTAGAAAGTTAGTGGGCCGTCCACTTTGCTATTATTTAAATTTTCTTGTATTCAGTGTACCATTTGAGAGCATATGCCACTTGCTGTTTACTATAACCATCTTTTTCAAGTCTTTCCTTCACATACTGTTTACTATATCCAAGTACTTCAAGAATGTTACACCTTTCTGTAAGGTGTTCTGGAAAAACTTGCTGGGACGGTGGTGAGCTGTTAGTCTGAAGTGAAGTAGAAGGGGTCTTGTCTTTTTTTTTTTCTGTGTCTCAGGCTTGAGGCTTTGACTTCTTCCTCAAAACTTGTGGTGTCAGAACAGGAGGAGGAGGAGTTGTCATAATGATCTGTTCTGAGGGGCTGGGTGATATATCATCTTCCTCCTCCTCAGCATCTTCCCCTTCCTCTTAATTTTCATAAGTTTCATCTTGATCTTGGATGTCTGCTTCATCTTCTTCATGAGTGGAGAGGTCGATGGAGTCTTCTACTGGAGGATCGATGGTAGGAAGTTCAGCTTCAGATTGTAGTGCTGATGCGATGCTCCTTTGAACAACTCTTGGCATAAGGGAGATCATCTTCTTGGGTGTCTTCCTAGGTTGATGTTGGGGATTGGCCGTTTTCAGAACTGGAGAGGGTGGAACTGCTGCTTCTGGTGGGATGTTGATGACCGGTAGACCGTTATGTTGTAGAAGATTGGGACTTAACTGGCACAGATGATATTTGTTGGCACCTGCAATAACTGATGCAGATTGTATGCATGCATATATCATTGCGTGCATGTCCACAATACCAGCTTCTTTGGTCTTTGGTGTTGGCCTTCTGTTGATGTTGGTGTGTTTTATAGCAGCTCCATTAGGACCAGTGACTGCATGAGCCTCTGGCTTCCCCTTCCTCCCCTCTCTCAACTGAATTCAACTCGATCCCCTTCCACAAGAATTGGAGAGATCCTAGTGTCGTTAGTAGTAATAGCTGATCAGTGCACAAAGACATCTTTCCTTCTGTCATTTCTTGTAATGAAGCCATATCCTGAATTCTTACTGAACCACCTGATCTTGTCTGAAATCTTGAGGTCATCCATTGTAGTCATGACGAGCAGAATAGAATTAGAGTGCTGAAGTAGGGAGGACGATTCTGATTGGTTGCGTCTGACTTTGGGCTGGTTCTAGGGCCTTATATACCCTGCTGGGGGATCAGGGTGTCTTTCTGCCCGCCAATCAGAGTGATTCCAAGATCTTCCAGCCGAATTCTTGATCCTTGTTTTGGAACGAAGCTCTGATGCTCCTTCACCTGGCCGTTTCGGTCAATTAGGGAGGCAGCCAGGTGAGCGTCTTGGCCAATGAGAGGGTTGGCATTCTTCTCCAGCATCTGTTGCAGTGATTTGGCTTGACCAATGTAAGGCGCCATGCCTTCTGGGTTAAGGTGACTGTGGGTCATTCGAGGATCATTATGGACATGAAGTCAGGAAGCATATGCCTCATTGACCCATTTCTAGGCTGTTTGGATGGTTTGGGGATCTGCCTAACAGTTTCAAGCCAGTTTTGCTACGCTGGGCTAATGCATTCCAAATGTACTATCTCAGCTAAGTGTAATATTGCAATCTCTGACATGCTCTTTTGTGTCAATGTTAGATCCGTCATGTGTTGTATATGTGTGTACATTAATGTTTCGGTCAGTACTGTAATTCATGTGTTAAAATTTGTTAATGTTAAAGGATATGTTATTGTGTTTTACCCAAGAGTAAATTGTAGTGAGATCTGCCTGATGTAAATTTGTGTCTGTTGTAGAAGATTCTTTGTTTAATATAAGAGTGTCGCCAACAAAGGAGACAATGGACAAATCCATGGAATTTTTGTCTATTATATGTATCCTATGTGAGTGAGGGAGACAAAAGGCAGAGCTGCCTGTGGCCAGTGCCTCCCCCAGAGTTGAAAGAGTGACAGGGCCAAAATCAAGGGTCGTTCGAGCCATGTTCATTTATGTCTGATATAAGCATCAAGGAAAGCATAGGTCAAAGAAGCGACCCTTGCGGTACTCCACTAGTGACATTAGATGGCTTCGACACCGCACACCCAACCACTACAGAGTGTTCCCTGTCGGTGAGGAAACGGTGCAGCCACACCCTAAATTTTCCGGAGATTCCTGAGTCTCGTATCTTGTGGAGGAGTATGCCACGGTCTACCTTGTAAAATACTTTTGCATAATCAAGGTAGACCACGTCAATATATATATTTTCTAGCCCTTCTACATTTGTCAATGGTACAGTAATAGCTGCAAGAGGCATGAAAACCATGCTGGACCTTCTATATTATATTGTTAACTTCAAGGTATTTTGACATATTTTTATCTATTAGCTTCACACACACACACACACACACATATATATATATATATATATATATATATATATATATATATATATATATATATATATATATATATATATATATATATATATATATATATATATATATATATATATATATATATATATATTGTATAGATATATATACATATATATATATATATACCGGTATATATATATATGTATATATATATATGTATATCATATATATATATATACGGTATATATATATATTACTCCCCCACCCAGTGGGGGTAAGGGGCCTCCATCTTATGGTAGAGGAAAAAAATAATATACCCCACGTGTCCTACTGCGTGTCGTACAAGGCGACTAATAGGGGGAATGGGGGTAGATTGTAGGCACCAATCGAACAGGGCTATGCCCAGGAGAGGCTGTGGGCATTTAATAAGGAATCGCTGGAACTCCTGTTTCATTTGCTTGGCCTCTCTTACTGATTCCCTTTGTGCCTCACTTACACTGAGAGTAGTCCAGCATGCTCTCACAAACCCCTCCTCCTCCTATCTACTTGACTACACTTAACATGCACACCACACTTTCTCCTACATTATTATTAAAATTATTAAATAATGAACGAAGGCCCAGCCTCGGAGTCCCCAGGGAGGGGGGGGGGGGGGGGGGACCATAAATACCCGCACACATGCCCGACCGTCCCCTGACGACCCCTCTAAAGACTCTGGACCATGGCCTGTCACTCTTACTATCAACTTCTGCAATATTCGCGGCCTTTCCTCTAACTTTCACACTATCGAACACCATCTCTCCTCCTCCATACCTGATCTTCTTTTACTCACCGAAACTCAGGTGTCTGAAGCAACTGCCAGCAGCCCCTTCTCTGTGTCCTCCTACTTTCTCTATCCTAGTTTCAAAGCCAAAGGCGGATGTTGTGCATACATGCACAACAAACTCACTTGCTCTCGTGTTCCCGATTTCGACTCCTCTGAATTCTCAACGTTATGGCTCAAACTATCCTGTCATTCTCATACTAAATATTTCTGTGCTGTCTATCATTCCCATAACTCTACCGACTTTCCCAAATTCTTCGACTATTTAACCTCTAAAGTGGAACACATTCTATCTATCTCTCCCTTCTCTGAAATCTCCATCTTAGGAGATTTCAACGTTCACCACCGCCAATGGCTCTCCTCTCACTCTACTGACCCACCTGGTGAACAAGCCTACGTCTTTTCTATCATAAATTACCTAGAGCAGCTGGTCCAACAACCCACCCGTATCCCGGATCGCTTCGGAGATTGGCCCAACATTCTTGACTTATTCTGACTTCTAACCCTTCTTCTTATACTGTCAGTCTTTTCTCTCCTTTGGGCTCCTCCGACCATAAACTTATCTCCGTCACCTGTCCTATCTCTTCAGTACGGCCAACCGATCCTCCCAGCCGGCGGTGCTTGTGGCACTTTGGCGCTGCAAACTGGGAGGCTCTCCGGCAGTACTTCTTTGATTTCCCATGGAATGACTTCTGCTTCCGTGGCCGAGGACCCTCGGAGAGTGCTGCACGCATTACCGAGGTAATCCTCTCGGGCATGGAAGCTTACATTCCATTTTCTTTCTCTCAGTCTAATGCAAAAAAATCTTGGTTTACTCACGCTTGTTCTACTGCTGTCCACAACAAGGAGGAAGCATTCAAACGGTACCGACGCCTTAAAACTCAAGAATCTCATTCTTCTTTTGCTTCTGCCCGGAATCAAGCCAAATCTGTTCTTTGACTTGCCAAGCACTCTTTCATCAATAATAAATGCACTGAACTATCCATCTCTAGCTCTTGCCAAGCTTTCTGGCATCTAGCCAAAAACCTCTCCAACAACTTTTCATCCTCGTCTTTCCCTCCCCTTTTCCACTCTGATGGCACAACCATCACTTCTTCCTCTGACAAAGCTGAACTCTTTGCTCAAACTTTTGCCAGAAACTCTACCTTGGATGATTCCGGTGTTATTCCTCCCTCTCCACCCCCCTCTCTCCTACTTATGCCTAATATCCTAATCTCTTCTAAAGATGTACTTTCTACCCTCTCTGGGCTTAATACTGAGAAGGCGTACGGTCCGGACGGTGTTCCTCCTGTTGTACTTAAAAACTGTGCTTCCGTGCTGACCCCCTGCCTAGGCAAACTCTTTCATCTCTGTCTCTCCTCTAACGTCTTTCCTTCTTGCTGAAACTTTGCTCTCATACAACCTGTCCCAAAGAATGGTGACTGCTCTCAACCCTCCATCTATTGTCCAATTGCTCTCTTCTCTTGTATCTCTAAAGTTTTTGAAATATATATACTTCCAAATTTCTTAAGCATTTCTCTTCTCATAATCTGCTCTCAGATCGCCAGTATGGCTTCCTGAAGGGTCGCTCTACTGGTGATCTTCTTTCATATCTTACTAACTCTTGGTCATCCAACTTTCGGTACTTCGGTGAGACTTTCTCTGTTGCACTAGACATATCAAAGGCCTTCGATAGAGTCTGGCACAAATATTTAATTTCCAAACTGCGCTCCTTCGGTTTCTGTCCCTCCATCAGTGCCTTTGTCTCTAATTTCCTTTCCGGCCGTTCCATAGCTGCAGTTGTGGACGGCCACCACTCATTTCCTCATCCTATCAACTCTGGTGATCCTCAGGGTTCTGTCCTATCTCCTATTCTCTTTCTAATTTTCATAAATGATCTTCTCAACTGTACATCCAGTCCCATCCATTCATATGCAGACGACTCTACTTTACACCACTCATTAGTTTTCCAGAACGCCCCAGCCAGCAATCCCTCAAAAGTAAACGTAATGAAGCCATAAAATGCTTATCTTCTGATCTAGCTACTATTTCCAATTGGGTTAGAGAAAACCTTGTTGCATTTAATGCTTCCAAAACTCAATTTATCCATCTTACTACCCGTCAGGAACCTCCAGAAGACTATCCCTTATTCTTCAACAATACAAAAATCAACCCTTCATCTTCCCTCAATGTTTTCGGTGTCTCTTTTTCTTTTTCTCTCACTTGGAAAGACCATATTACCAGTCTCGCTAAGGCAGCCTCCCAGAAGCTGGGTGTGCTCAACCGCCTGAAGGGGTTCTTTACCCTTACGCAGCTTCTTGCTCTGTACAGGGGCACAGTGCGTCCTTGTATTGAGTATTGTTCACATGTGTGGGGAGGATCCTCTCACACCGCACTCCTAGATAATGTAGAAAGGAAAGCCTTTCATATCATTGACTTCCGTCCACTCACCAACTCTCTGCAATCTCTCTCTCTCTTCGCCGCAATGTTGCATCTCTCTCGCTATTCTGTCGCTACTACAATAATCAGTGTTCCTCGGAGCTTTCCCAGTGTATACCAGCTCCTCTATGTAGGGTACGTAGTAACCACCTTGTTACACAATCCCACCCCTACTCTGTGCAACTCTCCAAACCAAGAGTGAAACGCTATTCTCAGACTTTCTTCTATTCAACTGCTGAGCTCTGGAACTCTCTCCCAGAATCAGTCTCTCCCGCTTCCTATGACTTAATTTGCTTCAAACTCCGTGTGTCCAGGCATTTTAGCTCGAACGTTCCTTGATTTCGGCCCTGTCACTCTTTGAAATCTGGGGAGGCACTCGCTGCAGGCAGTTATGCCTTTTGTCTCCCTCATTCACATAGAAAAAAAAAATATATATACAGTATATATATATACACAGTATACAGTATATATATAAATATATATATAATGTTAGTGGAGGGTTGGCCTCTAGGGTACCGTATCCTCAGTATATAAAGAAGGATCTGAGCAACGACGGTGTTCATCTTGACATCTTTATTTCTTGCAACATTTAAGACAAACCATGTCCATCATCAGGCTTCTAAAACATAGCCCTTCTTATGAAACGAAATTTGTTGCTATGAATATTAACATTATAAATAATTTGACCATACCAAAAGCATACTACGAAATTAAAACATGAATTAAGGATAGGCAACCTATCAGTACATGTAAAGTCCGTCATAACATTATCATTCAGTTGGAACGAAGACCCCACAACAAGCTAAATAGTCACTATGTAAGTACTGTCAATAGTCACACTGTAAGTACTGTAACTCAATATATTTGTCAACGTTTTATCATGTATGTAATAGTTAGGCTAAGTTTAGACAGCTTTAATTGTGTTAATCCTTAATTCATGTTTTAATTCCGTAGTATGCTTTTAACACGGTCAAATTATTTACAATGTTAATATTCATAGCGAAATTTTACGTTTTCATAGGACCGGCTATGTTTTAGAAGCCTGATGATGGACAAGGTAGTCCGAAATATTGCAAGACATAAAGACGTCAAGATGAACACCGTCGTTGCTCTGATCCTTCTTTTTATAATAAATTTATATATATATATATATATATATCTATATATATATATATATATATATATATATATATATATATATATATATATATATATATATATATATATATATATATATATATATATATATATATATATTATATATATATAAACGCATCTTTCTTTTCTTCCTCTCACACACACACACATAGGCAATATAGAAGTCAAATTGATAAAACACACATACACATACATACTAAGTATAGAACACATATACTGATAGTAATATATCAAACACGCGCAAGCTAACACTCACCCTCACTCTCTGTAAAACACACACACACACACACACTATGTACGTTCACTAGGTCGTCCATTAAACGCTTCTTCACTGAACATTTAACGCCACTCAAATTTATGTGAGCGTTTCATCTCTCGCCATTTGACTCTGACCTGGTTTATGGCGGGGGAATTCAATCTTATTACATTGACTGCGACGCAAAATTGAAAACGAATAATGAAAATAGATTGCACTTAATGATGAGTAGGTTATATCTTCCTCCAGTTAAACCAGTATATAATATTAATTATTATTATATAAATAACTGTACTTCTACAACTATTACTACTACTACTACTAACAATAATAATAATGATAATAATAATAATTATGGAAGTAAAAAAGGAAGATATACAGGCACCGAAAGTTCTTCAGGATTGGACGAATCTGGATTTCGTTTATTCACCTATATTTATGGTCAAATATTGTGCACAATTATATGATATATGTACAGTTACTGAAAAATGTTCATGGGGCTCGTGTGAATTTCTTTATGGCAAATATATCCATCTAAATTAGATGATCAGGATGAAATCAACTACCGTACAAATTTATGAATACATATTATGTCTTTTTACAAATAAAAATATATAGCTGATTCGATCTGATCATCCAATCCAAATGGATATATTCGTCATAAAGTAACTCCCAAGAGCTAATGCAACATTGGTCAGCAGCTCGTACATAAACTTTAATTAATTAGCTTAACTAAACTTAAGATGCACGCACTAAGTAATAAAACTAAATAATAATAATAATAATAAGGTCGTCGTCGGCAACCCAATGCTAAGAGAAGGAGAGTGCACAGGGAGAGGAGGATATTTATATGATTAAAATACTTTAATTACAAACTTTTTCTTGGTTGTCGTAGCACAAAAGTAGCTGCCGCACGCTGATTGGTTGGCTGCTTCCAATCCTGCTACTCTTCTCAACAAATCCGGCAGGCACACCTGCAGCTCAAATATTGCTGGAGATACTTTCAACCATGGAACTTCTCAAAAAGATGGACAGGAAAAACTCCCAAAAATGGGAAAAAAAGTATTGGGAGCTTATGCACATTTTTTGACCTAGTGAAAAAACCGTAAGAGATAACCTCAAAATTATTTTTGGATATTGGGGACAGCAACTATTTCTGCTAACAACTGGGCCCAGGCAATATTGAAAATCGCCCTAAGAGGGGTCCATTGGGGGCTCCTTGGGCCAAAAAAAAGGGGCCTATTTTCCAAAAACCCTGTCGTTTTATTTCTAAGCTCTATTTTATCCGAAAGTAATGATATTGATGTCTAATATTATGTTTTTGGGGCAAAAAAATGCTATCACACATTTCAATAGTCACAAAGTTCAACTTCTTGTCTAAAAATTGAAAACAAATCAAAATGGCCCCAATATTTTTTATAATTTGACTCAAACTTTGCCCGGAAAATCTGAACGAAGGATTTTGGTGTCTTAATATTATGTTTGTGAGGTCCACAAAAAAAGATAATAGAACACATTTCAATAGTCACAAAGGTCAACTTCCTTTCTAAAAACTTGCCTAAATTAAAAAGGCCACAATATGTGGTTTATAATTTGACTCAAAATTAGTCGAAAAATCATTGTCTGGGTGTTTATTTTGATTATTTTAAGGTTGACAAATGCCATACAATTCAGATCTATGGTAAAAAATATGCAACTTCCTGTACAAGCATAACAAAAATTCATTTAATGGTCGTCTATTTTAGAAGTCCATGCATAAGGAGTAGTGAATAGTCGTTAGCACGGAAGACACACTACAGGGACAGTGCTATTCAACATGGTGGGACCAGCCCACCTCAGGGTGGACGAGACTAAGGTGAGGGGTGGACGGCTGTCTTGGGGTGGACAAGTGGGTGGACGTGATCCTGCACAAGTTGTCCATGGAACGGATCCTAGCCCACGTGTCTGTACTAGATACAACGAGAATAAATAAATGGATTAAAACAGAGATGGTGAAAGATGGCCTACAAGGTGATTGATTTTGTGTGGCTCACGAGCAAACTTTCATCATCATCAACAGCCCCTGATTAGTCCACTCCCCCAAACCTCTC